>JAEQBH010005008.1:0-239975 GCA_016808115.1 Tetrastigma voinierianum | reverse complement strand
AAGGCAATCCATGGTAGATGGATAAGGGATATGGGTGTGACTCAGGATAGCCGTAGCAATTGGACATGTGGCAGCCAGGGAGGACAGTCCTCTTGATGATCGACTTAACGATCGGTGGATGGGAAAGAGAAGAAAAGAAAAGAGGAAAGAGAAGAAAATCTGAGTGAGAAGCTCTCACTTCTCTCGATTTCCGGTGGTGATCTGTCGGCTCAGAACGAGACGAGAAGCGAAGTTGATCCTGTTCTGCAGAGCTAGCGTGGAATGCACGGAGTTTGACAGACTTGGAAGAACAGAGGGTTTCTCTATTGTTTTATTCCTTAGCTAAGAGCCATTTTAATGGATAGGGGATGTTACGAGAGGGCACCGGATAGCGTGTTTTACATTCAAGATTGGGGTGGTGAAAAAATCCCTAGTGTGGTCGTGAATAGTTTTGAGACCAAGGTTGGACTATTCATGTGACCTTGTGTTGTTGTGTGCTATTTATTGTGATTCTATGGGCAGCTCAGATCAATTTTGGTTATTAACCAGATCATGAAACCAATTTGGATGTTATTACCACTTTACGATTGATTGAAGATATCTGTATAATGGACAGCAGATTTGGATCAGAGCATTAATATATTAACATGATTATGGTGAAATGGCATATTGTATTTCATATGCCTTGGGTAACCTAGAGCATTGGTGCCAGTTTGATCGCAGCTCAGACATCAGATGATTTCATGGGAGGCTTTTGAAGAATTGCTTTGAGAGTTATCAGCGGTCATCTCGGAGGAAGACCCTTGAGTTATGGAAAGTTATCTATGGTCACCTCGGAGGGTTGTCGATAGAATTTTATCGAAATTATTATTATGTTTTCAAAGAACAAAAACCTTTTGTTTTGAAAACGGGGACTCCTTGCCAGCTTAGGCGCGTAAAGCGGAGGGGAGTTAGTGAGGGCTCTGATGTAGGAAGGTGGGTACATTCTCATCCATAATATAGACATTTGAGTATGACATATATGTTTTACTTGAATGTTGGGTTGCCATTGCATGAGCACTTAGGTGGGAGTAACCCATGTAGATTGTCATTCTTGGGCATTTCCTTAGTCGTGGGATCCCACTTTCAGTCTGAGGGTATTCAAGAGGAATGATCTTTCACTAGAATTAAGCTTCTTAGAAAGCCGACATGTGGCTTTGATTTTATATTTTGTAGAACATGTAGTGAACATTTAAACGATGCATGTTTTATAGAATGTAACTAACTCTTAAAACTATTGTAATATAGTTGATTATATTTTGTGAGTATGGATGTATGGGCCCGATGTGACCATTTTTACTCATTGTAGATACTCATGATATGAGACTGCAGGTTCAAATAGGTTGTGATTAGTGTGGACCCCGTTTTGGGGCATCATAGCTTGGTATTAGAGCATAGGTTTATAAATACCTAGAGCTCAATGTTAGATACTATAGTTATAACTTAGTATCAGTAAGTTAGTTATACGATTACCTAGGACTTGATGGACATGGGTTAGATCA
This sequence comes from Tetrastigma voinierianum, assembly GCA_016808115.1. Classification (NCBI taxonomy): domain Eukaryota; kingdom Viridiplantae; phylum Streptophyta; class Magnoliopsida; order Vitales; family Vitaceae; genus Tetrastigma; species Tetrastigma voinierianum. The sequence continues at coordinate 238,455 of JAEQBH010005008.1, read as the reverse complement.
TGCATTTATTGTGCATTCTGATGATTGTTGCGTGAGTATGTGTTATATGTGTTGTGTGGTTGTATGCTTGGTAAATAGCATATAGGAAAATGTTGAACACTAGAGTTGAGAAAATATAGCCCATAAATTTGAGGAATTTTGGGCAAAATAGTCCAGAATTAAATGAAAAAAAAACAGCGTTGTAATTAAACTCTTAAAATTTTGAATTGTATAAATGTGGTTGTTTAATCTTGCATCTTAGAAATAGCGGGAGCTCACCCAGAGGATTCGAAGAAAAAGGAAAAAAAAAGGAAAAAGTGCAGAGGAGAAATTGGAATGGGCTATTGCCCATTTTGATTCGTGCGACACGAGTTTGGTGTCATATGATGGCGGGTAGCAGTGCGTGTAACGACAAGCATGCATGCACTCATAGTCAAGCGGCTGTCTTTCGGTGGCGCGCGGCAGTATCCGAGCGTCTTTGCCCTGGCGAGGGTGTCATGCGCCGACTGATATTTTGGTCCCGGTCTTGACATCAATTTGAGGTCGCGACATGGATAATGCGAATGCTGGATTAGTCTTGAAAATTCGTGACATGAAATTTATGTTGTGACCTTTGGGGTGGGCGATTTGAAGTGCATATGCATTTGGCGTTGCGACGTGGTTAGCTGCCCCAAGGGCATTTTGGTGTCGTGACCCACAAATGGTGTCACAACATGGTTCGGCTGGGCTTGGGGTTGTGACCAGAAATTGGTGTCGCGACTTGGCTGGGCTACAACAGGCCTCAAGCTTGACGATAGGGAGTTTTGATGTCGTAGGGGGGCACTAGGCGTTTTGTGTCGCAACATTAGTTTGGTGTCGCGACCTGGATTGGCCTAAGTGGTGTCGCGACACCGATTTGATGTCATGACATGGTTCTGGCTGCCTTGTGGTGGTTTGGCGTCATGACCAAGGTTTTGGGTCGCGACAGGGGCGTTTCTGTGGGAGGAGCAGAGGCTGGTCCGATATATGGTTTAGGTCATGACCAGGAGATGGGCCATTTGGGATGGTTTGGAGTCGCGACTGAAAATGAAGTCAGCGACAAGGGCTTGGGAGTGTCCTATACGGTTTTGATGTCTCAACAACATTTGGGAGAACTGAATGTCGCGACATCGTTTTGATGTCGACACCGATGAAATTGATATCGTGACATGGATTGGTATTTGCGACGTAGATTCTTTACGAGGTTGCAACTTGGGTTTTAGTCATGGCGGTGGCATGCGCGATGAAGCATGCTGACTATTGTCTTGCCTCTTGTAGCGCCGACGGTAGCGTAGTGTGTAGCGACACGGGATTGTGCGCGTGTACAAGACCTATTTTTGAAGCGGTGCATTGTTTAAGTCCAGCATTTGGGGTCCGCGTTCATGGACACTATTCTGAACAACCTTACATTCCTGAGTTTAAAATAAATAAATAAATAAAGAAGAGTACAAAAAAATAAAATTTTTGTTTATGTATGACTTAATATATGGAATGCTTATCTTGCATTATCTATGAATGCCTTGACGTGGTGTATGAAAATTCTTTTTTTTTTTTTTAGGGTGTGTGAATAGTGTCTCGGGGCTGTGTTTGCACCCTTAGAGATACTTCATTGAAACTAAACTTGCCATTTGACATGTGTAGCTGGCTAGTCGAGGGCGAGGACGTAGAGGTCGTCCACGAGGTGCTAGCCAAGCACCACCTGTATTTGACCAACAGGCCTTTGTTGAGGCGTAGGAATTCTGTTTGCCGCAATTGCACGGGCTAGTGCGGTTGGTTGCAGTTCCATTAAACTCGGCGGTTCTGGCTACGTCATCACTCCGATGGCCATAGAGGAGGAGTAGATGACGGCGGGCATCAGTATGATGATGGTACTAAGAGGAAGGTCAATCTTCTTCCAACTTCACGGAAGCGAAGGACTTTTATCTCAGGGTATCCCAGAAATCTGGGGCGGGCGGTTGTTTGATCTAACGAGGTGAGATGTTATGTTTCCCTTCTTAGGCGGCTCGGACATATGAGGAGGATTGCCCCGGCGGAGATCCGAGTTTTAGGACACACCTCAAGTCAATCGTCCAGCGGGACATGCGCGGGTGGTTTGTTCCTCCTTCCCCAGCGAGTCGAAGACACTGGCTGCCAATTCCGGGGATGTTACACAAGCACCTCTGTGCGGATAGGCCGGGTCGAGTGGAGACCGAAGCGAGGCTCAGCGGGCTGGGACTTCTGGCGGATGGGCGAGATGGTATGCTACCATTGTCGTCAGCCTACACACAAGAGTTATGGGTGACTTTTGTCACATCACATGTAGTTTCTGGCGCAGATACTTGGTACCTCAAACGTGCAAATTTGTTTGTTGGTCAGTGGGGTTGACGTGTTAGCTAGATTTCGCGAGACAATTCCAACGGTGAAGTCCGTTTCATCATCCGAGATCTAGAAAAATTTCGGATTTTTACCGAAATTACGATTTTGCCCTTTTTGAGAAAATTGGAATTTTCTCGGGTCTTACATTAGGCATGAAATTTTTGTAATGAAATCAGTTGTATTTACTTCATATTTGTTATGAAATATAAGATGGGTTTGAAAACAGCAGCATCGAATTCTAACAAGAACATCAAGTCTATATATTTGATTTCTATAGAGATTTGAAGAGATAATACTAAATGAAAAGGGTTGTTGCCTATATATATATATATATATATATATATATATATATATATATATATTTTTCAAGGTTCTTTATAGAATCCTAAAAAGCACACATTAAGTCTATTTTTATTTCTATGAATATCACAATTTATGATTCTTGTTAAAGTGCAATTAAAAATAAGATATTTCTACAAAGTTATTATAAGTAATTATCACACCAATTTATTTGTTTGTTTAAAATTTTGCATTTAATTATAAATAAAGAAAATTTAAAGTAACATTATTTATACTATTCTTAAAAGTACAGAAAACATTTCTCCAATTCCAAAACTATCCTTAATTTTGATTTTATTTACCTTAAATAAAATAGTATCTTTTTCGTAACAGATTCCTTAATATAATAATATGATACCACATTAATCCTTTTTTAATTTATCAGTTTCACTGGACTTATTACTTTTCTATATTATGTTATTTGGATATGATAAGGGTTTCAAAACTTAAACTCTAACATTTCATATTTTACACTTTCCAATTTCCAAAATCTTTTATGTTCTTCCATAAATATTCAAATACCCTTAATAAAAGTTCTCATATTTATTGTAATTCAATTCCTCATATATATTCCGACCTCATAAATTCAATTACTCTTATATATATTCATGTTCTTTGACAAGCCAAGTTTGGAAACCAAACCAAAGTTCGTTTAATTCTTGGTTATTGTTTTGGGATATATAGATGTATTAAAATGTCAATATATCTTGCCATTATATTTATGCAAATATTTTAAATTTTAAGTATTTTGAATACATGATTTTTTTTTAAATCACTTTTTCCAAATTGTTTAAAGAAAACATTTTAATGTTTTCTAAAGTTTGAAAACGTTTTTATCATACAAAAATATTCTAAATTATATTTACAATTAAAAACAATGCTTTAAAAACCAAATTGGATTGGCCGGTCCAATCGGTTAGACCGTGAATCAACATCAAAACCAGTTCGGTTTAAAGGTAAAACCCGTTTTTCTTTAAACCGGTTAATGACGGTAAAGCCGTGGTTGAATCGATCGAGCCGATGATTGAATAATCAAACCCATTTATAATAATTATTTTATTTTAATAATATAATTGTCTATTTATGATGTAAAACCCAGGAAAATTAGAAATTTTCAAAAAATGGTAAAATGATAATAATAATAATAATAATAAATTGTCATAATGGTTCAGGGAAGCCTAGAAAATTCTCTAAACCTCGGATGACGAAACGGACTGCGTCGTTAAATTCGTGTCGCGAAATCTAGTGACTTAGAAAATTTTTGTCAAATTATGAAGTGTCGAATTTTTATGAGTTTTTGGATGATAGAGTCGCCGGTGACTCTAGGGCCGAGATTTTACAAAATCTGAAGTCAGAAATGGCAGGTTAGGTTCATTTAAAATAAATTGAATTGAAAATAAATAAATTGTTTGGTAGATATGGACGGAATAAGAGATGGACACATGGCTATATTATGAGTCATCTATCCGAGAAATAAAAATAAATAAAGAAAGATAAAAAGAAAAGGAAAGTTAAGGAAAAGGGAAGAAGAGACGGATGAGAGAGAGTGAAGCGGAGAGAGAGAAAAAGGAAAAAAAAAAGTTTCCGCTTCTCTGTCTGAATTCTGAAAATCGGATCGTGGAGTTTTTGTTGAACAAAAGTAAAATCATTCCATGCATCGAGAGCTACGCGTGGATACCAAAATCTTGGAGTGTCGTCAAACTCCATAAGGTAGGGAATTTACCTACTTTGAATATTTCTTGCCTAAAGGTCATTTAATTGCTTGGGGTTTTTTAACGAGGTGGCAGGAAGTCAAATAAATTTAGTCCCAAAATCTTGGGGTGAGTGTAAATTACCCAGAAATTTTACGGGATTGTTTTAAACGATGCGAGCTGAATTTTAGGCTTGTTTTTCGGACAAATCGGGTTAATTTCGGAGTTTTTGGACAATCCGGACAAGATTTTCGGGACTTTTTTTGGGTCGTCCCGGACTATGTTGAGATTTGGTTTTAATCCCGAGACTGATGTCTTTGGGTTTTGTTGAGTTTTTCGGTATCACTATAATTTGTTGATGAATGAAACCAAAAATGGTTCATGGTCGTGAAGGGATTGAGAGGTGCCCTGTTTATGTGGGTTCGAGATTTGGGCAATTTGTGTGTTATTGTTGGAAAAATAAATAACATATTGTTGTGTGTATAAAAATCATGTATATGTACTTCGTGATGTATTAACATAGAAATGGTGATAGATAAAATTGTATGCTAGGAAATATAATTATTCGGAATTTATAAATGTTGCATGTAGCATGACATAGCATGAAATGGCATGATTGCATTTCATATGCACGGTCACATCACGTCGAGTCGGGTGTGTGTGCATGGTGTTGGTTATTCACCATTCTTGATGAATGTGTGTTGAGCTCGGAAATGGGATAACATCCAAAATCGAGACTCATGGTTGTGTAAAACAATAATAATACTTAATCACGTGTGTTTGGGTAAAGCAAGATGGGGCAGATCCCCCCAGGTGAAAGACCCGAATTTTATTCTTTGTCAGACATATGTATCCAGCGATGAAAGTTCGTGAAAGTGTGGGAAGGCGTACGAAGCCTGCGATGAGACCCCGGAAATTCATAACCCAAATAAACACACGGGATTTGATAAATAAAAATAAATATCGGAAGGTTGTCCAATAGTTTAAGTCATTGGGTGAAACTCGTGGCTGGATTTTCACTTGGCGCTGGGGTGTGAGGGAAATTCGAGCCGGGACTCATGTTGTGGGCATGAGGAGTTTCATCTCATGCATGACACGTAATATTCCATATAGGATTTGCATCATATATATGGAATGTGATTGGACGTTTTCATGGTTGCCATTGCATGTGCATTTTAGGTGGGGAGTAGCCCTTGTAGGAGAATTTTCTCTCTTGGCGTTGCTCTTCCCAGTTGTGGGACCCCCTTTCGGTCTGGGGTGTACAGAAGGCAGACGGCTCAGCGAGGCCGTGATTATGAAGAAGGCCCAGTGTGTGGCTGTGATATTACCTTTGAGGTAACATTTTGTAAAAATATTTTTGTATAAAAATTATAAATATTAAAATCTTTTGAGACTATTGTCTAAATAGTGGGTATGTAGTGTGATGGTAAGAGGGTCGTGATCGGACTCTTATGAGTACAATTAAGTGTTTTATTTTCATATTTTAGATTTAAATGTGAATAGATTGGTCAGTAAAGGATGTATATTGGGATATAGACCTAAGGGGTCAATACTACTTTGTTGAGACCTTTGATTGGTTTATATGATTATCTTCTCACGGTTGTATGTTGGGTGAAACTCACACCAAGTAAAGGAGACTTCCCATCGATTTTTGTGAACGGATCGATCGTGAGACCTGACAATGTCGTATCGGGTCACCCCTAAATCCACAAGAATTCTTAGTTGCAGGTGTCAATGGGACCCCGGTTGGAAATCTGACTTGGTAATGAAACTTAGGTAAGCGTTACACAAGACTCGAATGTGGGGTAACTCATAAGTAATTCACGAAATAAGCCTGACTTGGTAACATAATTGGGTATCTGAATACCTTAGGTCTAGATCAATGCATTGTTATGTATTTACGTGTTTTATGCTTAACATGTTGTGTGATATGTGTAGTGATTTATTGTAGATAATATACATGGTGATTGTATATGGAACACTGGGGTTAGAAAACATGACCTTAGGGGTTGGAGAACAAAACAGACATGATATTTTCGGGAACTCATGTATTAGTGTTTGGCATTATGCGCCTTAGGAAAAATGGATGAAGGTGTAGTTCATGATGTTGGAATCTATTAGTGGTTAGCACATGTGCACTCTGTGTAGTTAGGCCCGAGATAGAAATTTGAGAACTCTGTGCTTTATCGACCTTGCGTGTAGATGAGTAAGCGAGAGGAGAGGGCGGGTGGTGGGGCGGGCAACTAACCGACATGAAGCTTTTGGACTAACTGATTCTCCATAAAGGTTGTTGTTGCTGCGATTGCTACCCTTATGCAGGCAAGGGTGGTTGCTGCCACTATCGCATAAGCTGGTGCAATTAAGGGTTAGAGGGGGTCAAGTAACCTAGAAGTTTGAGCTTTTCTCATCATCGGCCCTCAGTGAGGAGGGACCGATGGTGAGTGAGTCATTGTTTCCGATAGTCAAAAAATACGGCGCAGTGCTAGAGGAAGGAGAATCAATCTTCTTCTAGCTCTAGAAGAAGCGAGACTTCTATTTCCTACGGTTTGAGACGGGACCGCGGCTATCAGACGGGCCGAGTGTTCGGGCCAGCGAAAGGGCTGGAATGACATCTGCGCCATTGCCATCAGCACGGACATATGAAGCGGGATTACCACCGAGGCAAGGATCTCATAGTGTAGAACGTGACTCGGTCCTAGTCGCCGATCAGGATAGGCATGAACCACGGTTTGTTCCTTCTCACCTCGATGCGAGGCGGAGGGACCGATGCCGATCCGAGTCTTTGCACAAGTGACTTACGCTGAACAAAGCGGAGAGGCCAAGGGTATGGAATTCGAGTGAGGATAGAGCTTACGGAGGGCGAGACTTAGGGGCGAGGACCAGGCGCGTTTACACCATCATACGCGAGCCAATTGATGTCGATGATCTGAGGTATGTTTATTGGCCTTTATGGGCGAATATTGTTTGATTCCCGATTGCATCGCATTCTTTTTTGTTGTTGTATCTAGTGAATGTTTTGGGCTCCCAGGGTAGGGCTTTGGAAGAACCGTTACATGTGAGTTCTCCCCTAGGGACTAGGGTAAGGATTGATCAGATATGTCGAAATTGTGAGTTAGAGATCTCAAGGATTTTGCTCACGGTGGACCTTCGGGTAATGGACATATAAGATTTTAATGTCATTCTTAGCATGGATTGGTTGACGGTACACCGAGTCATCATTGATTGTGATAGTAGGAGGATTACTGCCTACACACGGGACGGTATCCATGTGACTTTTCAAGGGGAGAAGCATGATGGCACACACTTAGGACCGTCTACCTGAAAACTCCGAGATTAGACCCAGAGACCGAGTTGATGGTTGGCGAGCAAGCCTTACCACTGAGAGGCAGTGAGCAAATTGGATCTACCTCGGGTAGTTCATATGAGGATGTTTTCCGAATGAGCTATCGGGATTACCTTGCACGGGGATGTATACTTTTGTGTTGAGTTATACCCGCAAAAATGCCTTGCTTTATTTCTACCTTGACTCCTTATAGAATGGCACAGTTGAAATTCCTGATAACTTCCCGAGGTCCCGAATCGAGAATTTGTTAGACGAGGTTTATTAGATTAGGCATTCACCTTGGAGCGTTTTGATTCTGATTTTACAAGAAGAGTCGAGTCGAAGTGGAATGACTTGTGTGAGAGGCATTCCGGGAATTGAGAGGCTTAAGCTCTATTAAAATGTAGTCGAAAGAGAGACAGGAGTTTCGCAGTGTATTGATATAGAGGAATGGGGACTGGGATACATTCGATGCGGTCTTGGAGGGTTGTGACATAGTTCCCGGATAGCTAAAGAATCATGAAGCCGAAGTACCTACGCATGACTTCCCAGAGTTAGCGGCATTCTCTTTGCCTTAAAATTTTGCGCCACTACTTATGAGTGACAGTTTAAAGTATTTTTCTTTGCAAAGTTTTGATATATTTTCCACGGCGAGGACCTCGACATGGTAAACTGGAATCGTGAATGTTTGATTGTGACACCATGCTGCATTACCATTCTGGTAAGGCAAATGTGAGTAACTGATGCACTCCTCCAAAAGTCAGAATGGAGCTCAGATGATGTGAGACTTCCCAAAATTAGCGGTCTCAAATTGTGGAACCGGTTGAACTCTGATGGTGATCAAAGGCTTAGAGTACTTTGGGGAGTTTGGTGGCTACATATCCCCACTAATCGGGAGGTGATTAGATTTTTAGGGCGAGACATAGAATCTGGTGGCATTAGGGACCGAGTCAGATCAAGCTACGGAGTGTGAAGGTTGGGCCATCCACACATATGGTAGTCTTCGGTATAGGGGATGGGTTGTGGTTCTACAGACCAATTTGAGAGGGATCGCCCAGCGGGAGTTGCGCTCTGCGATTTTCTATGCGTAGGTGGGACGAAGTGCAAGTGATCTTCGTTGTTAGTATTATTAGAGCGGAATGAAGCGACACGTTGGAGATTTTGTTTAATGGTGTCTCGTATTGACAAGTAAAGAAATTTACGACATCGAAGCGATGGGGTTATTCGACCATTGGGGTAGGCCCGAGTGGAAGTGGGAGCGTCGTGATGGAATTTGTGACCTTCTTGCCACAGACACTGTGGAGGCATGATGCAGTGTGGGTGATTATGGACCGGCTCACTAAGTCGACACATTTTCTAGTAGTGCGGATGACCTTCCCACTGGAGGATTTCTACCGGCTATACATTAGAGAGATTGTCCGGTTGCATAGAGAGTTAATCTCTATTGTATCGAATAGGGATCCTAGGTTTATGGCACACTTTTGGAAGAGTTTTTTAAAGGCGTAGAACCTGATTGACGATGAAACGCGCATTTCATCAGTAGGCGGATGGTCGGTCGAGAGAGGACCATCACAATTTTTAGGGACATGTTGCGATCATGGGTCACGAATCACCCAAGTGTAGTTGGGAGAAATACGGCTACCCTTAGTGGAGTTGCCTACAACAACGGTTATCGGCGTAGTATATAGATGGCTCCTATGAGGTCTTATATTGAGGTCATGTCGATACGATTTGTTGGATAGGGTGAAGGCTCCATCAACGAGTGCAGCAGTTTGATTCGGGCACCTTTGGGAGCGATTGGATTTGATTCGAAGCGCCTTCTTAAGGCTCAGAAAGTCGAGAGACGAGAAGAGCTGTGATAGACGACGACCTGCGGGTTCGGGTGGGTGATCCATGGTATCACTGTCTTGAAGGTAATGCCTAAGGAATGGTTGGGTCGGCAAGGAGAGATCTAGCGCCGAGTATATGTTGCCTTGCATGGAGCTTTCAGGGGTGCAGACGCGCCAGTTGCGTGATTGGCATTACATGGGAGGTTTATCGAAGTGTCCATGAAATTGTTCCCGCGTCTCCCGTATAAGTATACTCCGGATCCGACTCATGAAATGGTTGGGGAGGGGTTATTTTATTGATACAGAGATGAGACCTTCAAGGAGGGACCGGGCGTATCATGGATAGCCGAGATGGAGTTTTTGCAGCTCTGGTGTGAGGCTAGTGAGTGTTGTGGCAACCGCGGGGGGTGGAGGAGCAACATGGGAGCAGCGGGACATGCCGATCTGGAGCACACTATCTCTCTTTCTATTTGAGGATGAAGGTGTGTTTGTCTAATATTGGAAGTCTAATATTAGAACTAGAATAACTATTGCATATGCATGTGTTTGTGTGTGTTAGTGTGTGTGAATTTTGAGGACGAAATTCTTTTAAGTGGGGAAGAATGTAAAACCCGAGAAAATTAGAAATTTTCAAAAAAATGGCAAAATGATAATAAAAATAATAATAAATTGTCATAATGGTTCAGGGAAGCCTAGAAAATTCTCTAGATATCGGATGACAAAACAAACTGTATCGTTAAATTCGTCTCGCGAAATCTAGTAACCCAGAAAAATTTCGTTGAATTCTGAAAAAATCGGAATTTTTTACGAGTTACTGGGTGATAAGTCGCCAATGACTCCAAGGACGAGATTTTACGAAAATCTCGGAAGTCAGTAAATTTCTTGAGTTAAGTTCATTTAAAATAAATTGAACTGAAAATAAATAAATTGTTTCGGGGTAGAAACGGGACCGAATGAGAGATGGACACATGGCGCAATGTGAGCCATGTATCGAAGAGGCCCCCAAAAAAAGAAAGAAAGAAAAAGGATAAAAAAGAAAAAAAAGGAAAGTCAAAGGAAGGACAAGAGAGACGACGAAGAGTATGGCGGAGAGAGAGAGAAAAAGGAAAAAAAGTTTTTTGCTTATCTCCAATTCACGAAAATCGGACACCGTGGTGAACAAAAGCAAAGTCGAGTCCACTCATGAGAACACATGTAGGTACAAAAATCTTGGAGTTTCATCAAACTACACGAGGTGAGGTGCTTTCTATTTTGAATATTCTGGCTAGGTCATTTAATGAAGCAGGGTTTTCTTTGAGGCCATGAGGCGTAAAATTTCGATCTCAAAATCTTGGGACTAGTGTAGAATTTTAGGGTGTTTTGACGATCAGAGTGAACTGAGACTATTTTGGTGATCCGTCACGAGATTTTCGGGTGTTTTGTTGATCTTGGTGTGTTGAGATTTAGTTTAATCGGGGTGATGTCTTAGGTTTTGTTGGTTACCGACATCATTGTATTTGTTGAATAGGACAAAAAATGATTCTTGACCGTGAAGGAATAGAGGGCACTCATATGTGATTAGGAATTTTGATGGTACTATGTGTTATTGTTGAAAACAATAACAGCATCTTATTGTCATAAAATCATGGTTATTAACATGTGTATGTGTTGCATATATGAGTAGCCTCGTCAGTGAAGATATATGTGGAATATAATTATCGGGAGCCTCATCATTATGGCAGCATAGCATGAAATGACATGATTGCATTTCATATGCACGGTCGGCGGCGTCGAGTTGGGTGTGCGATGCATGGTGTTCGTTATTCACCATTAACGCGGTGATGTGAGTGGCTCGAGAGGTGATGAATGACGTCGAAAATTGAAGGCTGCGGTTATTAATAAAAAAGCGATAATAGCAAATCCGTTATTATTGTTGGGTGAAGCAAGATGGGGCAAATTCCCCCAGGGTGAAAGAACTAAATTTTATTCTTGGTCAGACATATGTATCCAGCAATGAAAGTTCGTAAAAGTGTTGGAAGAAGAACATACAAGCACAGTGAGACCCCGAAAATTATGACCCGAATAAACAGTTGACAAATAAAAAATAAATATCGGTTGTCAATAGTTTAAAGTCATTGGGTGGAAACACAGTAGTAGGATTAATTATAGGTGTGAGAGTCAATCGAAGGACTCAAAGTTGTGGGCATGAAGAGTTTCATCTCATGTGTTGTTTGTAACATTCATATAAGTTTGCATTTATTTACTGTAAATACGTGTTAGGCGTTTCATGGTTTTAGATTGCATGTGCCTTTTAGGTGGAATGTTGCCTTCAGGAGAATTTTCTCGCGGACATTGCTCACCTCATTGTGGGACCCCAGCTAGTCTGAGGCCTCTGCAGGGACGAAGCTGACAGGGCGTGATTATGAAGAAGGAGTCGATGTGTGACCTTGATATTACCTTTGATAACATTTTGTAAGATGTTTTGTATGAAAGTGTAACTAATTCTTTTGGATTCATGTGTCTAAATAATTGGGTATGTAATTATAGTAAGAGTCGTTGGACTCCATTCTGATTTGTAATTAAGCTTTTTATTTTTGTATTTGGATTTAAATGTAGATGAATGGGTCCGGTAAGGGATGTATATTGGGGATGGTGGATGAACCTTGTGGGAATTGATACTACTTAATTGCAAGACCACTGGATGGAGTTATGATTATATTCTGATTATATAATGGGTGAGCTCCCCAAGGACTTCTGCCCGATTTTGTAAATATGGATCCCAGATAAAATGAGACTTCTTGGTGTATTTTGATCACTCAGAAATCACGAATTCCGCGAGTTAACAGAGTTTAATTAACGGACTCTCAGTTGAAGGGTCACATATGGCGCCATTGGTTTTCCAACCATAGATTCGATCGTCGGTTCAACCGATGAGCAGTGACAAATAACATTTAGTTCAATCTATCGTCCAGGTTTTAAAACATTGATTTTAAATACTATAAATGTAAAAAATATATTATACCCCTATTTTATGGGAAAGACCAAAAATGGATTATTAAACAATAATAAAATTTAAAAATAAATAAAAATAATTTATTAATTTTGAGTATATAATAGTTTATTCTATAACTCTCTTACCATTTATAACTTTATTTGGTAATTGTTATCTCAAAATTACCTTATTTTTCATTAAAGTAAATGTTAGATAACTCATTCTTTTATCTATATTCCATAAATATTAAAATACCCTTAATAGCACTTTTTAGTATCTTTACTTTCATGAAATTAAATATAATGTTGTGATTTTATCATACATGAAATTTACTTGCCTTTGTAAATGATGATCTAATTTAGAGGAATTTTTTTTAAGTATATTTTTTAATTTAAAACAAAAATGTATTTGGAAACTTAAAATCTTAATAATTTTTTTTACATTTTAAAATAAAACTTTTTATAAAGAAGTTTGTATGTACATCTTTATATCCATATAATCATTTGATCTTCAATTCATAGTTTAAAGAATATAAGTTAAAAGTAACTAAATATATTATCAAAATTATTTTGAACATATTTTCAAAAAACTATTTCTATTAAAATTTATCACAATCATGTTTTCAAGTATAAAAGATATTTTATTTGAAATCATGTATAAAGAATATCAAATCGTGTTTTCTGTACTTTTCAAATTCCTCAAAAGTGTATTTGTTCCATAGTTTCTCTTTTGCTCAAATTAAAATTTTTTTCTCTTTTTATCACGAGTCAGTCTGTTTCTACAAATCTGGTTAACAGGTTTATTCCTCTTAGCTTACTTAAGCCTTTTCATATGAGGACTATAAAAGTCATTGTAGCTGCCGTCGAGGATAGTCAAGCATTACAAAATTCAAAGGGCTCTGGGAAAATTTGGAAGATAATTTGTGACACCCCAAATCCCGGGGGTCCGTTGACAACCGATCAACCCGCGGAAGATTCGTGGATGTCGGGTAACCCAACACCACATCATTGATTCCTATTTTCCCAGGACCTAGGATTTAATGAAAATTGGGCAGAGTCTCCTTCGTACGGGGAGCTCTACCCAAAGATAAACTATGCAATTATTACATGGTAGACTATCAATGATATACAACGACCACTGGGTCACATATGAGAGTAAAGTAATACATAGGGCCCATTTACCCACTCAAACACATAGCACATGACTATAGGACCATAGTCCATGAGTTTGTTACACCACTCTTATACAAAAATATATCAGAAATTAAAATTCTAATACATGTTTACAAATATGAATCAAAGCCAATCGACTTTCTTCTCATTATCGGCCTCTGAGTGAGGCCATCTCCTGCACATCTTATGTACCTGAAAAGGGGGTCCAACGACTGGGTGAGCAATGCCGAGTAGAATGAAATCCTACAAGGGCTACTCCCCACCTAAGTGCACATGCAATGGTCATGCCACAAACATTCCAATCACGATTATGTCAATCCTAGAATGGAATCTACATGACATGAATGAGATGCTACTCCTCATGATCCCTGTACCAAGTCCTCATCGACTTCTCTCAACATGCAATATGCCATGTATGAAAAACAATCTTCAAAATAAAGATATTTGTTTTATTTGTGGACAACCCTCGGATATTAATTAGTGGACATACTCCAATAATTTACTTTGTGAACAACCCTCCGATATATAATAGTGGACATACTCCGATAATTTATTGTGTGGACAACAGCCCTCCGATATACAATAGTGGACATACTCCGATAAAACTGCTTTATTCAAAAGCCATGTTAGGCAACCTCCGATAATTCATGCGACCTTTTAGGACTTTGTCCCTAGACCGAAACCAACATCAACACTAAACACAATGCTGATTTTCCCATGCACTCACACCCATTTCATGCGATGTACTTGCGCATAAATGCAATGCAATATGTCATTGTCTATCACCATGCTACATATATATGAGTGTTATATGTACATGCCTACTCATGCATTTCAACCCATGCATCAATTGGAAAGTTATATCAATGAACACATAAATTCTAAGTAATTCCTGATTCATGTCAACATATCTGATACACGAATACATTGTATCTGAATTCATTACCGCTTGAGTAACAACATAATTTAACCTCTGGCCCTGGTGTGACATGTCAAGTCACAAGTAGCTATAACAAACTCATGCAATGGCCTCAATCATACACAAATAAGACATAAACCTCGTGGGAAGATTCTATATCAACATGCATATAATCATAACTGACATACATGAATTCAATGTATTGAATTACACGCGTCATCACAACCAAGCAATTTGCACTTGGTGCCACATTAAATTTTCAGTATGTGGGCACCAAATGCCATTAATAGGCATATGGCCATATTTTAGACTCAACGAGCTTTTTAACAGGGTTCAAGAACATGGATCTTGTGATTTCGGGCAGAAAGTTATGGTCGTCAGTTGGAGCCTCATATGAGCGATGGCAAACTCACCGGTAGGGCCTACTGTTTTTAAAATCTTTTGGACATGGTCCAGTTGGTACCAGTTATATATTGATGGATTCTAGACTCAAGGTCTTTCCATAGAGTCTAAGAACTCATGGATCGGAGTTAGGACAAAAAGTTATGGTAGATCGAAGTTGGAAGCTTCCGCGATTGAGTGATGGCGGGAACCCGAGAAAATGCGTTTTAGTTCTCTATCACCATCCAAGCAACCCTGAACTCAACCAAGACCCAAACAAACCTGGATGGAAAATGAAGCCCGGTAGGAGGTTCCCTACCTGCGAAATTAATGAGCAAGGACCAGGAGTGGGACACTTCACTAAACCTGAAGCTTCGACTCCCCGGGCCTGTTAGAGCAGGAGACTGGAGAGAGAGAAACCGGTATCAGCGTAGCCTCGCCGAGTACTCAACTTTAAGTCTTGGCTGACGGAACAACGACCAGGCTCAGTAGATGTAGAGAGAAGTCATAGTTTTTCTCTCTAACTTTTCTTCTCCAAACACGAAATCCTCGACGAAATTGCGTGTTGTCGGTACCCACGCGTAGCCCTCGTCGAGTAGATGAACTTTAAATCTTGGCTTGACGGATTCCAATCACTTGATCTCTGTGGTCTGTGGGAAGGAGTTTCTCTGTTTCTCTCTCTAACTTCATTAATAGAAAATATGGCCAAAAATAGGAGAAAACTATGATATTTTCTCCTTTTCCCTTACAAGAAGTTTAAGTTGGACAGGTGCCATCACGTCATGACCGTCAGGGTTCATTTAAATAAATAAATTTCTTTCTTTTTAGTTCAATTCATTTAAATGAACTTACTCCAGTTATTTCATGAATTCGAGATTCTCATTAAAATCTACGTCTACAGGTCATTGTGACTCCTACTCATAAACTCGTAAAAATTCCGATTGTCTTATAATTCATTGAGTACCTAGGTACCTAGATTCCTTGAGACAAATTTAAACATGATCAGTTGCATTCAATAAGATCTGAGAATTTTGGAAACTGCAGATATGCGATGATTTTGTGTGTGTGTATCATTTGACATTTTAAAAATTTTTTAATTTTCTGGGTTTACATTCTTCCCAACAAAAAAATTTGGTCCAAATTCACACACTAGCACACACAAACACATGCATATGTAATAGTTATTCTAGTTCGATATTAGACAAACACACCTTCATCCTCAAATAGGAAGGTGGGAGGAGAGAGCGCATAGATGTCCTCACGTTCCCAAATTGCCTCTCCTCCTCGCTGTTGCCACAACACTTTCACTAACCGCCACAGGTCTTGCGTGTAAACCTGATCCACACAACTATCCAAGATACATGAGTCCTCTCCCGAAGGTCCCATCGGTATCAGTAATCTACGATCCATTATATGAGCTAGATGGTGTGCTGGGAGCATGAAGACGTGGAACACCTCATGGAAACCTAATAAACTCAGTGGTAGCGCAACTGATAAGCAATGTGCCCACCCTCTCGAGTACCTCGAAGGGCCCAATATACCTCGGCACTAAGCTACTATAAACACCACGGGTGACCATCCTCTCTTGGAGCATCACCTTGAAGACATGATCACCCGACCTCGAAATCTAGGGGTGGACATCGTTTGTCGAGTGTAGCTCTTAAATCGTATTGAGCCATGAGAACAACTACCATATCAAGCTCACCTTCTCGGGCGTCTCTGAATCCCAGAACCATTGATGGAGCTCTGCATCCGAGTGATGATGAGTTGGCATGGCCTCTTGTACAAAGCCTCATGGGGTTATCATACTGCTGACAGCTTGATTCTTGTGCAGAGCTCAATTCCACTAAGGGTGTCTCCTCCAACTACCTTTATGATCCGGGACGCATGCCAGCGGCATGCCTCACTGTGATTCTCTACATTGACCATCGCCACAGGAATCG
The DNA here is from genome assembly GCA_016808115.1 of Tetrastigma voinierianum. Lineage (NCBI taxonomy): Eukaryota > Viridiplantae > Streptophyta > Magnoliopsida > Vitales > Vitaceae > Tetrastigma > Tetrastigma voinierianum. The sequence goes on along the minus strand of JAEQBH010005008.1, from coordinate 221,536 downwards.
ATCCGTGCTCATAGTCGGTGTCCCAGCTGGCCTTTTGGGCTCTTACAAAGAAGTGTCTTGTAAATCTAGGATCTCTATCCGACACTATGGACAACGGCACTCAGCATGATCGGACAATCTCTCGGATATTATATATACTTGGCGAATTCCTCTAATGTGAAGATCATCAACGGTGAAAATGTGCCGACTTTTGGTGATCTTATACCCATACCACAATCCCATGCCTCCCGGTGTCTAAGGTAATAAAGTGAGATACAAATCCCATAAGTGACGTTATACCCACTTCCTCAACACACTCGTGAGCTGATAGCCACACTTTGTGCAGTGCTCGGCCTTAACCTGCGACCACGTGAGGCATCGTTGGAGCTCAGAGCTCCTGGGCGTTGTGTTGTTGTCCGTTCGATGTCACAGCAAGCAGATCATGACCATCTTCATGCCTGGATGCAGGTAAAACAAAATTTCTGACAGATTCACTGAAGGATCTCCTCTCTCGCTTTTCAGCGGGGAGACCACAATCATCCCATAGAAGACTACCATTGACAGATGGCAGGCTCTCATCACTCATCCGGCTGTACTAGGTCTTTTTGATAGACACTATCTCGGCGTCGTGCCTAGGACTTAATCACTTTACTGGTGGGAAGGCGTAGCCATAAACTCCCAAAACATATGGATGCGTTACTATATTATAAATTCGAACTACCCAGGATATGGGACATCAACCACTCACAGGAAGCCACACTGGAAGCAGTACTCCCCTTGACTTCCGACTAAATTGCATCAACTGCATTCTTACCGAGGATGGTACTACAAAAGTAAGTCATAATTCTCGGATATTTCATCCATCTGGCCCCTCTATATTGGATCTAACAATTGACTCACTTGGGATATTGTGGTCTTGCATGCCACAGGTACTCATCATGAGCCAGGTGGACATCTTCTGTGAGAGACTATTGCCAACCATTGTCATGCGTAGGGTAAGTGCGCTTTCGTGATTCTTCAAGTTGTTTTGAACCATAAAGCTACCACTCTCCACATCGAGACGCATCGGTCGATCCTTGACATCATAATGCCGTACCACTGTTCCCCTCATGGGATATCATCGGGCGAAGTAAGCCTCCTTTTTAATTCATGGACCTTCTCACACGGGTCATTCATCATGCTGACCTCCTTGGGTCAATCGGTCGCAGAATGTGACTAAGCGGGAGAATCTTCAATAAACCTCTTGTATTATCGACCAATCCCAAGAAGCGCATGTCGAAGAATTGGCCCGATCTCTCCCAACTCCTGCTTTGCCTCAGCCTTTTCGGGTTCAAGACACATGAAATCGATCACTACGTGTCCCAATCTCACCTGCAATCGGCCAAATTTACGCCTGGCGAGATTTGGTGTCTGACTAATGTTCCTTAAGCTTGGAAAACAATCCTCAAGTGATCCTCATGCTCCTCCTCATACTAGGAGTAGATCAAGATATCATCAACAAAGACTACAACAAACTGATCTAAATGGGGCAGACGTGATGGATGGCGATCTTTGTTGAAAAATTGGTTGTCAGAAGGCATCACTTTATGTAAACTCGAAATGCCCGTACCGCCACTAATCATTGTCTTAGAAGATGTGACCTCCACTAACTCTCAAGCCCCGATGATACGGTACAAAGATCAATTTGGAATTGACTTGTGCCTCGATTGATCAAACAAATCATCGATCTCAGCTGACTGGATCTGATTCTTGTTGTGACACATTAAGCTTGCATCGGTAGTCAATGCACAATTGAAGGGTCTTGTCTTTCTTCTTCGCAAACAGAACCGAAGCGCCCCAAGGTGAAGTACTCAGTCTAATGAAACCCTTGTCCAATAAATCTTGTATCTGGACATGAGTTTCATATAACTCAAATATAAAGCATGTCTCACATGGAGTCGTAAAGAAGTAAGACGCGTACTAGGGTGTAACTCAATAGCAAAGTCTACATCTTTATGGAGTGTCCCGTTAGTTCATCCGAAAAGACATTCTCATACTCACAAACCACAGGAGTAGACCCAAATCCACAATCACCATTTCGTGTGGAATTAAGCTTGCTAGCCAACCCATCAATGTCAATGCCATAGAGTACATTATATGGTAGCGGGTTAAACATTAGTGTCTTATCACATGAACCATAACATAGTGCAGTCATGCCTTAAGGCGATTAATGACTCTGATCATTATCAATGATGTCTCGGTGTGCGATCCAACCGGTCCATCCACAGGATGACATCAAATTACGACATGTCCATGACCCTTGGGTCCACGGCCCGGTAGATTGGACATCTCTAACTCCTGATCGACGCATCGATCAACACTCACCCCTTGTTCCTGAAGGAATTCACCTTCAACGTCTTTCCAAGGTTTCAACCTCACCATTATACTCAGGGATTTCTCCTCATTACTCTGTTTAGTTTTATGCCAACCACTAATAGACATCAACATCACAGACTATTCATTCATCCATTTCGAACTCTTAGGTTATGTTTCCTAACCTGAGTGTTCATCTTTTCCAATATACATTCTACCATGTATATAATTCATGCAATTTGTAAACCTGATCACCCAACATACATCATATAGCTGACATGAATCACACAAGATGAATGCAATGGTCTAAACCCCATGCCCATCTAGTCCTAGGTAATGACATACCTATACCTTGATACCACATTGTGACGCTGGTATCAAATACACCAAGCACTAGGTAATCATGAACCTAAACTCTAACACCAAGCTATGACTCTGGTATCAATTTCACCACAATAGCCAAGGCCTAAGCCCATGTCCCTCAAGCCTTAGGTAGTCGTATGCCTAGGCTGCGATGCAGGTTGTGACCTTCAGAAATCCGGGGTCGGTTGTGACTTGAATCAGCCATGGAAGATTAGTGGATAATAGGGTGGCAGGCACCACATCGTGAATCTCATTACGGGTTGAAAACGAAAATCGGGCAAAGTCTCCTTTATACGGGGAGCTCTGAATCTGACTTGGCATGATTTTGTGGCAACTGTCCCTGATATTATCTGATGACCACAGTCCACATCACGAGTAAAGAATGGCCGGGACCCATTTACCCATACTCAAACACATAAGCATGACTATAAGACCATAGTCCATAAGAGTTTAAATTTACACCACTCTTATACAAAACATATATATCAAAATTAATAATTTTAATACATGTTTTACAAATATAAATCGAAGCGCGTCAGGCTTTCTTATAAATTATCGGTATACGATTGATCATCTCCCTGCACATCTCACATTACTGAAGAGTTCCACGACTAGGTGAGGCAGCGCCGGTAGGGTGAAGAATCTATAGACCTCCTGATGCGTAATGGTCGTACCATGAAGCACATTCAATCACGATTATGTCAATCCTAGAATGGAATCCCATGAGCATAAGATAAGATGTTAATTGTCTCATGATCCTGTACCAAATCCTCTTGAAGCTTCTCTTAACATGCAATATGCCATGTATGAAAAACAATCTTCAAAATAAAGATATTTTTTTATTTGTGGACAACCCTCGGATATTAATTAGTGGACATACTCCGATAATTTACTTTGTGGACAACCCTCCGATATATAATAGTGGACATACTCCGATAATTTTACTCCGATAATTTATTGTGTGGACAACCCTCCGATATATAATAGTGGACATACTCCGATAAAACCGCTTTATTCAAAAAAAGTCATGTTGAACCTCAGATGATTTCTTGGATGTACTCAGGACTTTTTTAATCCTAGATGAATAACATTTCGGCATAAACACAATGCTGATTTTTCCCATGCACTCACACCCATTTTGTACGATGTACTTGTAGTGCATAAATGCAGTACAATATATCATTGCCTATCAACGTGCTATATATATATATATATATATATGAGTGCTATATGTACATCACCTACTCATGTTTTCAACCCGGCCATCAATTGGAAGTTATATCCAATGAACATACAAAATTCCAAAGTAATTCACACGATTCATGCCAACATATCAATACAAGCATACATTGACATCATAAGTCATTACCACTCGAGTAACGACATAATTTAACGCTAGGCTAATTGTGAGCATATCAAGTTCTAAGTGGCCTACAACAAACCATGCAATGGCCTCAATCATACACAAACTCCTTGCATTTCCTAAGCCTCTGTGGATAGTGTAATAAGCATGCGCATGATAATCACCAACCAGGCATTTTAGGTTAATTAACAGTGAACCTACATTGTCATCACAACCAAGCAATTTACGCGGTTTTCTGAATTAAATTTCGAAAATAATATTGGTTTGCAAATGCCGTTCTTCCCTTACCGTATGGTCATCATTCTAGACTCGAGGTTTGCAGCGAGTCCGGACTCTGAATCGGAGTTAGACAGAAAGTTATGACATCCAAAATTGGAGGCCTCATATGAATAGTAACTTACGCTCACCACCAGGGGGCTCCTTTTTTTGTTATTTTCGGACATAATATGAGTTCAAATTGTAATGGTATATATGGATGGATTCTTTAGACTCAAAGAGACTTTCCATAGAGTCCAGAGAACTCATGAATCGGAGTTCGGACCGAAAAAGTTATGATCTCGTCAAAAGTTTAGAGCTTCAGTGAACAATGACATACTTGAACTTCCAGAAAATGCGTTTTCCCCGATTCTCTAACGCCATCCAAGCAGCTAAAAACTAACCAAGACCAAAACGACTCCTAAATGGAAAATAATAAACTTAAGTAGGAAGGTTTCCTACCTCTTGAAGCGAGAGCAGACAATACCCGAAAGGAGTCACGGACAACATATGACTCAAAGCTTCAGACTCCTCAGACCTCACATGAAACCTTGGTGAAACTGGGTTTAAAATTTATCCCTTGCGTGCCCTCGCGATTACTCGACAGGGCGGTTGCCTGAAGCCATGGATCTTTAGAGAGAGTCGGGAGTTTCTCCTCTCTAACTTTCTTCTCAAACACAAAATCCTCTCTACATGAGGGAAATTGCTTGTTGTCGGTACCCATGCGTAGCTCGTTGAGTAGATGAACTTTAAATCAGGCTCGACCAGTTCCGACCATCCGATCTTGTTATATACGTAAAGAGAAGGAGTTTCTCTCCTTTCTCTCTCCAACTCAACCCACTGTCCGAAAATTGTTAAAAATGGGGAGAAAAATATGATATTTTCTGTATAACACCTTTAAGTTTAAGTTGGGCGTGAAGGTCCACTTAAATGCAGTCTGCGACCGGATTCTGATTCATTCGTCCGAAACAATTTATTTCTTTTAGTTCTTTGTTTTTTGATGAACTTACTCGATTATTTCATGACTCGATATTCTCGTAAATCTCGTCGCAGGATTGTTTGCCATTTCATGCACTCAAAACTTGCAAAAGGCTTTGATTGTCTAAATTAGAGTGAGATTTACGGGTCACTAGATTCAGCGAGGCAAAATTTAATGATCTGGTGGTTTTGTTATCCAGATATAGAGAAATTTCTAGGTTTCCCTTAACCATTTGGCAATTTATTATGTATGTTTTACGTTTTGAAAATTTTAATTTTCCGGGTTATACATAATTATAATGGATGATAAGGTTTAGTGAAGAATTTACTTATAATTATTACTTCTCCCTATATTGAATCTCATATGACTTTGAATTTTTTTATTCTTTCTGAGTATTCAAATTGTGTTAAAAATGTCTTCCCATCTCTCTTATAGGGAACACAAATGCAAGTTGTTTGACTTAATAATTATAGCGTATGTTCAAGAATTATTTTATTAAAGGAAAAACATATTTCATATCGAATGGATTAACAAATTTTAAATATGCATGACTCCCTTGAGTTAATGTTATCTGTTCATAGTTGAGTTAAGGAGGCTCCAACTAATATTGATGTATCATATGGTCTCTCTTTTCATCAACCTTAAGAACCTTCAACATTATTTAGAGGCTAATAATATAGCGGTAAGTGTGTTTTGTAAGTATTAGTTGTTGATGACACTTGACAACAACAACAATAACAATGAATACATTTTTATTTTTGAAGGATATTAACAAATTTTAAAATTATCATATGACCTTTGTAGGGTTATAATAGTCGTTATGAAAGTTGAACCTCTTGTTTGATAAAAAATTGGGCTCTTAGTGACACCTATCGGCGTAATGTGGTAGTCATGAACATGGTATTCATCTTACTTCTTTGAAAGATTATTTTTCTTCTATAAAAATAATTTATGTTAGTTAAATTACTTTGTTATGTTTCAGCTATTTAAACATTTAGTGCTAATAATTAGAATTTGTGTCTTTCTGCACACTCTCGATCACCACGGTCTACACATCAACCCCGAATCTTGAAAATAAAAAATACAAAAAATGATATGCTTCAAAAAATTACTATTTCATTTTCTTTCTTGATAAGTACCAAAATTAATAGCGCAATAAATTGATTTTTTTAGGTCAATACCTACTTCAAGTGTAAGTGTTCTAGGTGCTTCCAGTTCATCAAGTTCTTCCAGTTCATCAAAATTCATTGGCTCAGAACAAACAACACTTGTTGATTTGATGAACCAACCATCATCTGAATTTTAGGTTTGTGATATTACAAAAATGTTATACATATGTTTCACTCATTACAATTGTCAAATTGGTATTATGTTGTGTATGTACATGTGTAGAAAATGCATTATTCTTTTAGAGCCACAATAGTCCATATTCATAATATGGACGAGCCTTGGTATGTACTTGTAGAAAATGTAATAAGAAAGTGTTGAAGTAAATAAATAGAAACGAGATGTGTGCAAATATTTGCCTCACTACCACATATTATTGCCAGTGTATTATTTAATATCTATTGATTAACGGCTTTAGTAGTGATATTTATTATCAAGCTCCTTATTATCTTAAATGTCTTGGGATAATGCTTTGAGGGCTTTAATTGTTAGTGGAACCAACGAGCTGCTGACTTTGTTGACATTATTGAAAGCGATTGGTTGCCATGTCACTAACTTTATCAAATCAAAAAAACAGGTACAATGCCTTGGTTTTAAGGGAAAAAATGGATAATAATGTTTTAATCTAATTTGGGCATTTTCATATTTCAGGAAGGCATGAACAATATCTTCTATAAAGGGTTAATTCTTTGCAATAGAAAGTCATAAACATTTCTTATAAAAATTAATAAATCCCATAATTCAGCATGGTTGTCAGCAAAGTTCATTGCATATTAAATATACTTGGAAGAAGACATAAACAACATTCAAATGGTATTAGTGACAACATACACAAAGAAAAAACTCAAGATTGGAATTGATTCATTCTTTTGTTTTTAATTGTTGGAAAAGGTTCTATTATGTTTTTTATAAAATATCTTATAATTTGACTTAGTTATTTTAATGGACATGTGCCCTTGAACTCTTTCGTGAGTAAGACCTGAGCTAAAAAAATGTAATGTGTGTCTTTTGGAATTATGATATTCTAGATTATTGAAATTCATTTTGTAGATCACATATAAAAGCAATCAATAAATTCTTATCTCTTGATTCCTTTTTCTTTTGTACGTAAGATTTGATCTACAAAATTATTCACATTTTTAATTTTTAAATTTTGGAATTCTCTATTAATGTTTAAATGTTTAAAATTTAAAATTAGTTTAAGGAAAATCATGATTTTTTTTTTCCATTATTCATTTCTTACAAAAGAAAAAAAAAAAAAAACTCAAGCTCACATGCATGACATGTTACTAGTCTTAAAAAACATTGTCAAAAAAAAAAAAATACTATCTTAAAAAACATTAATAATTTTTATGATGATGACTTTCAATTTGGGTAGAATTTTGGAGCGTGTGTGGGGGTATTTGAGATTTGGACCGGGTTGTTTGCGAGGGTGGGATGCGGGCTCTTGGATTGTCTGGGTGAGGGTAGGATCATTGCCTTGTTGATCTGCGGGGCCACGTGAAGAGCCTGCAAAAACCTTCGAGGGGAAAAGAATGGGGTCGGCGGGGCTTTGCCAGTAACACTCCGTGCAAAGTCGGTTCTTCCTTGAGAAAAGAGAATGCTTAGAGGAATTAGTATGGGCATTTGAATGAGCGTCCTTTAGCTATTGGGGTGGTACTGTGTTATAGTGTATATTATTCTGATTTGAGGGTAGTAAGGATCTTTCGCATTGGATGGGATATTTATTCTGTACTTTATCGGATTTTAGAAAGAGATATTGAGATAGTTTATTGAGGAATTATCCTCCTTCCTTTTTAGTGAGATCATTAGCGGTTGCTGCGGGATAATATTATTGAAATTATCGCACATTTTCCTTAATGAGATTTAATTAAAGATTTAGTTAGATTCACGGGATAATATAAGTTATAGGGGATTATTCTACTTTCCTTATTAGGCGAAATTCAATCGATTTGCGGGATATGGGCTTTACGATTATCGTAACCGGCGCTGGGCAGTGGTTGGAGCCTTCCTTTTGGGCGGCCAGAAGGCTTTGGGTGTTTTACTATAGAGGCACTCTTCTCATTTGAGGCGCAGTGAGTAGAGGCACTGTAGCCTTATTTTCAAACCTCATCAATGACCATCCTTCAATAAAAATTATTTTTATGTTAATCTAATTTAGAGTCATAATCCAATCATTATTAATTTTATCCAAGCACAAAAATAGATAAATAAATATAGATAAGATATGTCCATCATGCTGAAAGGTAGAGTAATTCAAACATGGAGCCATAAATGGGAGTTCCAACTAAGGGTCCAAGTTCAAATCCGAGTGTTGACGGTTTACTACCTTGGCACTAAAATATTTAAAAAAAAGATAAAAATAAGATATAATTAATTAACAATTTCAATTTGAGTTAAGCTTCTAATTTGTTTTTCCCTTCTTTAGCTTGCATAAGGGAAAATTCAGTACCATTTACATTCCACGATAAACAAATTGAACCCAAAAAATATGATAGAAATTAAATTTAGAGATTTGAAAATAAATCTAAACATTTTGTTGATACTTATTAATAAACTTAGAAAGTACAATGAGTGTTGATGATCTTGTTGATACTAAGTTCACCCACAGTTGATGCAATTGGAACACATCTACTACATTTTCCGTGGCCACCTCCACGTCCCAGCCGTCAAACGACGTCGCATTTTCTACGCTTCATTGCTGGCTTGCCGCAGCCGACGTTGATATGCGGAGGCGTCGCTGGGAGTGGTCTCACCGGCTCTGGTTCCCCAGACCCAATCCGCTGAGAAGGTGACGAGCCTTGCCCAGGCCGCGTATCCTGAAGGCGGCTCGGTCGTAGCTTCAGCGCGGCCTCCTCCGCCGTCTCGTAGGTCCAGGCCACACTCTGGCGCCGTTCTTCGCCGGATCCTAATCTCGGCCGCGTACTTCCCCGGCCTCCGCCGCACTGCTCTGTACCTCCTCCACTCCTCCGGCGCCGCAGCTTTAAACTCCTAAGAACTCTTCCTTCACCTCCCCTGTCTCTCCACCGGCGCCATCCAATACCGGCGAATTCTCCCCGTTTTCAGCGGAAAAGAATCCAGTGCAGGTTGGAGTTGCGGTGGAACACGCCGGAGTAATGTCAGAGGACGGGTGAGGAAGGTCGGAATCTTCTAGGAATGGCGAACGGATTCAGAAGAGGCAATCAGAATCCAAAGTGAAGAAGCCACGAGCATTTTCTCCTTTAATTTCTACCAAATAAATTATTTGGATAATTTAGATAGAGATGAAATGAGAGAAGGACTTTAATGGTTTATATAGGAGAGGAGAATCAACTGGTTCATGTATTGACCCTTTCTGCATTTTATTTTATTTTAAGGTTTATTGAAAAGAGTTTCTCGTGAGTTCTGCGTGCTTCCTCCCTCTCAAATCATCATAATTTACAATGATCATCAACAACTCTACGTGTCTGTAAGTGGTGCTATTTTTGTATTTTTGTTCCCATTTTTATTTTGGTAGTTTTCTTTTTTAGAAAAAAAAAAAGAAAGAAAAAAAAAATTTATTAAAAGGCAGACAGCTGCTTTCGAAAAATTTAATGATATATGAAGTATGACATACACTATCCTCATTGCCCTGTGATCATCTCCATGTTTGAATACACGATTTCTTCAAAAGTTCTAAGCTTTGAAAAGGACAAACTTATTTTAATATCCTAATGTCGGCAACGGTCAACTGTCAACATTGATCAATCTGCAACATCAAATTACTTCCTGCTCCTTATATATATATATATATATATATATATATATATATATATATATATATATATATTTATATCATGTGTTTATAGGAAATATAATTTGATAATTATTTTTTGTCGTGCTCTTTTAAATTCGCACTTAGGTTCTCACTCTGCTATCTCATTCTATACTGTTTGGGCCTCAATAATTTGATAATTATTTAATGATAGAAGAAGACAAGTCTATAGTACGTATATAAACAGAAAAGCTATATAGCCTTCGGCCCTTCACATTGACCAGGCCCATCTAAGAACTTCATAGGATAAAGTTTAACTCCCTAAGGATCTTTACCTATTCAATAGTTTGAGGAAACAATCTTAATTGGAAAAGTTAGCTTTTAAAAGAATGGGATTGAATTAGAATTGATCAACCCTTGAAACAAACAAATAAGTAGACTTCACTAAGGTAGGATAAATGTTATTTGTAAAGAGATTCATCCTCAATTATAAGGGATAATTCAGTTGGTCCAATTTTAGGCTTGTTTCTTAATGATCATTAATTTGAAGTGAATCCCTTCTGATTATTGAAGGTTTATCCGATTGTTAACCTTAAAACATTATGAGATTAGTGAAAATGTGTATAAATTGACCTAAACACCCATAATTATAAAAATAAAAGGGTAGATTCATTCTCCTTTGAGTATTAAATTTAATGTATTAGAGAACCTCTAAGATTCAATACCAAAAGCCAGACTTTAAGTTACATTTTTAGCAAGGAATAGTACAAGTCAAATTTAAAGAAAGATGGCTGGGATGCAGCAAGGGTTGGGATATGACAATGAAGACTACAAGAAATAAACAGTTACCAAATAAAATACACATGCAATAACAGGATCGAAAGACCGTATGAATATAGTTAAGCAGCTTGTAGTACTTATGGGAACAAATTGAGGAAAGCAGTATAATAAGTATGTTTGTAGGAAGATCGTGGGAGTTAGGATTGCAAAGAAAACAAGGAGATTGATGTGAAGAGCCTCTACGGAGTTCTCAATTTATAGACAAAGAACTCTTGAATGTTCGTCAAGGCTGAATGAAAATATATATACATGGTCTATAATGGCTAAAATAAATCAAGGAAGAATAGCCAAACCTCATAATGGGCGTTAAGGGTCCGTTGGGTTCTTGTTTTTTAAATTTGTTATTGTTAACTTTGAATATAGTGTTTATATATATATATATATATATATATATATATATATATATATATATATATTTTTTTTAAACTAGAATAAAATATTCTTGATGTTTTCTTTATTCCTCTTGTTTTTTAAAATGAAAAACAGTTTTCGAAAATTGAAACTTACATATCCTAAGGGTTTTTTTTTTTTAAATTCAGCCTAATGGAATGTGCTTGGGCTCTAAAGCATGAAGCCCTTATTGAGGACTTCATATTACCTTTGTTCAAACTTTGGATCTTGTAAGAAGATAAATGGTTTGGGATCGATGATGCCTTTTCAAGCTGGAACTAGAAATTTGGGCGTGTGAAGTCGTTGGGCATGACTCTAAATTCTTGGTGGATTAGAAGTTTGTAAATTTCTTTGGATTTTAAATTTTGAAATAGGATCACTTCAATGCTGGTGCGGGCTTTGAAGATGACACTCTCTGCAAAACAAGAAAGAGTCGTGAGGGCTATTTGTGGCGTTCGATCTAAGTCGGTTTCCTTCGAGAGAAAAGATAGCATTTGACGGATGTGTTGCGTATGCGGTAATATGAATATGCATATCAATATTGGTGTACCTTTCACCGATGGGGTGACCTTTTATATATAGTAGTGTTCAGCAGTTGGATGGTAGTAGGATTCGTTCAATTGGATGAGATATTTTTGTTATTATCGGTATATCGGTTGGTAAAGGATATAGAAAGAAGAAGCGGGTTTATTTGGGATAATCTTCCTTCCTTATTGGGGATCCGATTTGATGATGATCTATTATTGTCTTCCTTTCCTTATTGGTGAGGTTTGATTGGATTTGCGGAATAATATATTATTAGGTATTATTCTATTTTCTGTATCTATGGGAGACTTCCCATAATCGATCTTTTGAAGTGAAGTGGGTTGGACATAATTCTAGAGCGACACCAAAGGCATGAATCTTTGTGCAAAGAATGCGAGTGCTTCCATGGGCATGCCTCTCCTTTGGGGTTTAGTGAGTGGGACTGAGTGTTTCGTTGGGATGACTATTTAACTGGGGCACGGCTGAGTGGACATGGCCTTATTTTCGAGACCTTTATCGAGTTCTATCCATTAATAAAAAATTTTATGTGCGAATCACGAGGGGCAATTATGCTTTGGGATGTGATGGCCTCTTGTTGCTCATCAAAATTCATGAAAGCATCTAGATAAGTAAAACCCATCACACCTAGTAAAATTAATACCAAAGATATAAAAATCAATATAAAGTGCCCTTGCCTAACCCCACCCTAGCACCTAGGACTCACCCAACCCCTTTCCACCACAGAAACACCTACGCCCATGCACCTCAACACTAGCTCCCTTCTTTGTTTTTGGTTTGTGTTTTGTTTTTGTTTTTAATTTTATTATCTGTAATTAATCTTCAAGGTTTTTCTTTATATGTTGTGCTTTTTTTCATTTATTTTATTTTATTATATTTTATAAGTACAATCAAGACATTAAATAATTTAATAATATCTAAGTAAGAAGTAATAATAATATTTTAGAATTATATATATATATATATATATATATATATATATATATATATATATATATATATATATATATATATATAACTATAACATATATATCTATATATATATATATATATATATATATATCAACATCAACTTATTCACAATAATTTTTTTATTTATAATATTTATAATTTTCTTACTAGAATCTTATATTTATACTTTTATATTTTATATTTTTTAAAAGTGGAAATGAAAAATAATAAATTAGATATTTAATTTAATTAATTTATTAAATAATTTATAAAATTTTAAATATTTTTAACATTTAATTATTTTAATAAATTCCTAAATTTGAAAAATCTAATTAATAAAAATAGAGCTTATTTTTAAAATATTTCCTTTATTGACTATTTTTATTTTTAAATTATTTTTATGTAATTAACGCAGTATTAAATACAAAACATATTCATTGTCCATCATATCCCACGTCTAAGATCAACCTCATGCCGTGCTAGAAGTTACAAAATTTCAAAAAGATAGAAACATAGAAAGGAGGTCGAATTCAAATTAAAAATTAAAATTAAATATAAATATTGATTATTACTAAGTTTTGTTAGATAGTTAATGCTTTTATATTAATGTTACCTTTTATTTTAAAAATAATTTAACTTGTAAAGTTTTATTTTTAATATTTTAAAATTTGAGTTTATAAAGGAATTTGACCACAAAAGTATAAAAATAAGATTATAATGAAAATTATAAATTAAATTTATTATGAATAGGAGAATATATATATATTTGAAATATAAGTACTTATTTTTATATTTATTAAATTACTTATTGCTATGGTGAATATATTTGTATATTAAAGTCAATTTACTTTATTACAATTATTCCATAAAACAAAAATCTAATAAATAATAAATCAATAAATTTTTATTAAATTAAAAAATTTTAAAATAAGTAAAAAATTATATATTATCTTATATATATATATATATATATATATATATATATATATATATATATATATATATATATATATATACCATATATATATATATATATATATCTATAATTTTAGCGAAGATAATCTTATAAAATTAATTAAAATCCTTAAAATAGTATTTATGGAAGGCATATTATAGAAAGATGTTGTTTTTAAAAGAAGCTGAGTTGCGTTGCGAGGGTAGTTCTGGGGATTAAAAGGAAAAAAAAAAAAGGGTTATGCAATGACACCACAAATCCGGGGGTCCGTTGACAGCCGTCGACCCATGAGAAAATTTGTGGTGTCGGGTAACCCGACACCACTCCATTGAATCCCCTTTTCGGGACTGAAGTTTAACGAAAATTGGGGCGAGTTTCCTTTGTATGGGGCTCTGCCCGAAATACAACTGTCTTTGATTTCATGGCAACTGTCCCAATATTATATATGACCACAGGGTCACATACGGAGAGTAAAAATGGCCACGTAGGGCCCATTTATCCATATAAATAAAATCCATATCACCGAAGCCACCAAAAGTTATTACATCACTCTTAATACTAAACATTATATTAAAACTAACATGTTCTAATATAATATACAAAACATGGATCAAAGGCACTTGTCCAGAGCCGCTTCATAATGTAGGCCTCTAAGAGCAGCATGCACGCTTGCACATGTCAATGCTTGAAAGGGGTCATGTGACAGTGAGCTAGCCCAAATAGAATAAGTCTCTGAAATTTGTCTCACTTTAAATACACATGAATGGTCAAGCCGAAGCACACACAAACCTAGGACTTGCAATCCTAGCACAAAATCCTACTTGTCATGAATGAGATGCGACTCATCATGCCCCATGTATCAAGTCCTCACCGACTCCCTCAAACATATATTTTTCCATGAATGAAATCCATTTTCAAACAAAGGTATTTGTGTTTACATGAATAACCCTCGATATAAATAGTGGACACACTCAGGTAATCTATTTATGGACAATCCTCCGATGTATATCAATCGGGCATACTCCGACGATTGACATTATATGGACAACCCTATGATATATATCAATTGGGCATACTCCAACGATTGATATTGTGTGGACAACCCTCCGATATTGTAGTGGACATACTCCGATAAATAATATTGTTGGTCAACCATCGAGCAATTCTACCAGCCATATCATGCACTCCTCCTCTTTGTTTTAGGGTGCCCCAATGCATATGAAATGCAATGTGCCATTTCCATTTCCTTAACCTGTGCAACACCATGCAAACCGTGGATCTCCATTGGACTTCGGTCAGAAATGCGGGGAATCCTGACCCATTCACGAGATGGTGAATAACACGCTATGCTACTCACGCACCATGCGATGTCACGTGCGACAATGCCAATGAAATTGTGCCATTGCACTCTAAGTCATGCCCAATGTATAAAGACCTCATGGACACCTATACCCGTACCTCCGTGTACCATGGACCTCATGTCTAATGCACACCTGAGAAGTCCATACATTCATTTAAACGTTAATATACCTCACAGTCATACACTAACATTTATCACATTCATGTCAATACATCAAACAAGCATGCATCAACATCATTCGATTCTACTGCCAGACAGAAACAATGTCATTCTCAAATCCTAGGCTGCATCATGAGCATAATGCCTAAACTAGCCTACAACATGCATCTGTATACGTGTCAAGAAACACATCCTGAAGCCAGATATGTAGAGCACATATTCACATCCAGAAGCATGACACCTCTTAACCAAGTGTCATTTCAATCAATCCACAAACACATGTTAACATTTCATCAAGTCACTACCTAGGCAAATAATGGCCTACCTCATTTCCTAAGGCCTAATTCATGGCATATCATGCACCTAAGATAGCTTAACATATGTATTGGAAACTTGAGCACACAACTCCTCACATCCACACAATAACAATTAGCACACTTGTTGTAACAATCAATTTTTCAACAAGTATGTGAGCACCAATTTCCATTGAAAAGCATATGGTCAAATTCTAGACTCCAAGATATTTCCATATAGTTCAAGAACACCCCAAACGGAGCTCAGACAAGAAAGTTATGGTCGTGCGAGTTAGAAACCCTCATATGAGCAGGTAACTTCACGTGATACCGGCGAGTCCTACTATTTCATCATTTCGGACATAATATGAGTCAAATTTCATTAAGTTATATATGGTCGTCGAAGTTGGGGCCTTTACACAACAATGCGGTAGACCAATTGCTTTGTGGCTCCCAGGTATCGAGGATCCGTTGGCTACCCGTCAACCCGCGGAAACACTTGTGGATGTTGGGTGACCCGACCTCTCTCACAAAAATCGGGTAGAGTCTCCTTTGTACGGGGAGCTCTACCCATATACAAACCTGTCCCAAACAATCCAATATAACATTTATATGAGTGAAAATGGCCTCTTGGGCCCATACTAATATACTCATCAACATACCAACTATATGCCATAGTTTCAAGAGTTAGAATTTACTCCATACAACATATAGTAAAGTTTAAAACATTCTAATACATGTACTACATCACACTAAAACCAAAGCCACATCCTGCTTTCTTCTAAACGGAGTCTCTATGATGAGTTGTCTCCTCGTGCGCTCCATATACCTGAAATAATATAATTCCCTCTCAACGGGGTGAGCTAATGCTTCAGTAGTAGAATCATCTAAAAGTGGGTTCTCTCCACCTAAGTGCATATACAATGCTCCAAGATGAAAGCACATCCAAGCAAATTCGTGATCTTACTTGGATGTAAATGATCAACCCACGTCCAGTCTTCGCAGGCTCCCTCACGCGCACAAGCCGTATGAGAAAACATCTTTCAAAACAATTCTTGTTGTTTTGAAACTATACTACCGAGTATATCGGTAAAAATATGGGACGGCTACCCTCCGGCGAATGTGTTGGAGAACCTTCGAAACAATCATGGTCCTCATACGAGGATGATCATTGGAGCTAGTCTCCCAACCCTATTCTCCGGAAATTCATCATGTGAAATTCCTTTCAAAAACGTTTTCGTTTTTCTTTCAATTTTTTCATGTCATGCACTCACCTAATTGCTAGGCTACCCCGGTGCATATGAAATGCATTATGCCATTTCTATCATTTTCATACAACACATGCAAATATATCATCATGCATATATTTACATAAATTAAATCCCTACAGAGCATGTCATGCAATTTCAATCGAAGCAACTCCAATTAGCTCTTGAACTAATCACAATTCCATTTCAATGGCCTACAAACACAATTATATTTTATATAATTGACACTATATTAACACATTAAAATCATGTATTAACCTACCTATTGCACACAACTCAAGCCATTCACATTTCCACACAATTCGATCCATTATCTGAAATTAACTCACGTGGGCTAATTAACCCAAACCTGTTTAATTCAATTTGAATTGCTCATCCCAAACACACAATTTCTCACGAAAATATTTCATAGAACACTATTCCGTGAGCAGTGAAACCACCAGTCCTTTGTTCCCGACCTCTGACATCGGTTCCACTTTTGTGAACGATTATAACCAATCCAGGCCTCGCGCATACCAAAAAATCCAACTTACCTGTAACATAATCACCCTAAGCGTATTTAGCAGTCCACACCTTGGCTATTTTGGTTTCAAGAGTAGCAACTTGATTCAAGATTTGGAACCGATCAAATGGCCCCTCACGGCCTCAATCAACTCAAAAATCACAAAACACTTAAATAAGTGTAAACCAAGTAGGATAAAACCCCTCTACTCCACGGAGTTTTGTGAAACTCCTCAAGCCCGAGTCCATATTCCTCTCCGTAAGAGCAGTTTTCTTCTTGTCCACACGGCAATTCCCGACGGTCGGATTGCCCGGGAATCTAGAGAGAAGTCTCTCTCTCTCTCTCACTCTAAAACTCCATTTTCGGTTTCTGCATCTCATTTTCTGGTTTCCCACGTTTTTGCTTCTCATTTCATAGGGAGATGACCTCTTGTGGTATTCGTCTATTATCATTTAAAAGTTATAAATAACATTTATATCATTTCTCTAGATTTTTGCCACTTGGCACTATCTAGACCGTCCATTTCTATCGTTTACCTACTTCGTAGTGTATTATGTGTCACATGGGTTAATGTTACTCAGGTGACTTTGTCTGCACATCACATGTCGTTTTACGGCTTTTGACCGATGCCTAGAAAACGTGTCAATTATTTGTCTTGGAATTCGACGAAGTCGGCGATGGTAACTAGATTTTGAGGCGATTCTAGGTGAAATGCGTTTCTTCATCGAGATCTAGAGAATAAATTTCGGTTTTGACCGAAATACGATTTTACCATTTTGAGAAAATTAGATTTTCTCAGATCTTGTGACTTGAGCTCCCATGAAATTGCGTTCCCGGAGCTCTTTTAAAGCTCTCGTACATGCTATTTTTCCTACCCAAACTCATCCTAGAAACAACTCTTTTCGATGACAAGCAGTCCAATTGAAGGACTACAAATCGATACATAAACATGGCACAAAACTCATCGAACTCAGCCCAAAATCGAAGCTTCGCTACCCGAAAAAAGCTGGACATCATATTTCGAACCGGAAAAATCCAATTTTGTGTCAGGAACACAAGCAAAAGCGACCTCTAGGGCTCAACAGCAAGACCAAAGCGACATTTAAATGAAATATAAAGCCAGGGTAGGAAGGTTCCACACTGCCTCTTGGGCGAAGATGAAACTTTTTGGAGTCAGAGATTGAGACCACGGCCTTCCCATTTGTGAAACCCTGAGAAAATCTAATTTTCTGAAAAATAGCAAAATGGTAATTTCAATCAAAAATACAAAAATTTTCTAGATCTTGGATGATGAAACGGACTTCACTGTTGGAATCGTCTCGCGAAATCTAGCTACCACGTCGAATTTCGCCGAACCAGAGATAGTCGAATTCTGCGTTTTGAGGCAGAAGCGTAGTGTTGGACACTTGGCACATTTTGAGTGGCTCACAGTGTGCCACTTGTCAAGTGCAGAATGAGTAAACTTGAGCTCAAGTGTGGGGCCCATTGGGACATGTGGCATCCCCTAATTGGGTAGAAAATTCAAAGTGGGTGGATTAAGTGGATAAGAAATCCAAATGAGCCAATGATGGCTTGACATGTGGCAATAAGGACAAAAAGAAGAGCTTTCTTCTCCATTTGGAGATGAATCCGGCAGTGGGGAGAGGGGAGAGCAGCTTTTGAAAAATGGAGGGTTTTTAGAGAGAGAAAATGCAACTTATCTCTAGATTTCCCGGTGTTCGGTCTGTCGGATGTCGTCGGGCCAAGAAGCAAAGTTGTTTTGTGCTGCAAGTGCTACACATGGGCACCAGTTTTGTGGAGTTTCAATAACTCCAAGAGGTAGGGGTTTTCTCCTACTTGATTTAATCCTTTTTTAAGAGCCTTATAAATGGTTTAGAGTGTTTGAGGCCGTGAATGGCCGTTTGGTCGGTCCCAAAACTTGGGACTGAATTGTTGGGATTTTTGGGAGCCGTTTTGGACGGTCACGATTTTGGGTGGTTGTGTGATGGTATGCAATAAATTATGGTTTGGGTGTTGTTGGGCGAAATGGCCATGGATTTAGTTCCATGATGTTTGGTGAGAGAGGCTGCCCACGGACAGCCGGTGCTCAGTTTTAGATTGTTAAACGGTTCGGATTGTAGTTGGACAAAATGGTCCATGTGAAATTCTTGTGTGTTGTTGCTTGACATGAGAGCATGAATGATGTGAGGATAATAAAGCGCAATTGTTGAATTAAATGGCTTAAATGTGTATTGGAAAATGAGATGTTAATGCATGCTAATTGATGTGTTAACATGGATGTTTGAATTATATAAATATAATTGTGTGCCAGGCCATTGGAAGTTGAATTGTTAGTAATATGTGAGCTAATTTTTCGTTAATACCATGAATAAATAACATGTAGTATGTATGTAATTTTTATTAGGTATATGCATGATTAATATATTGACATGTGTTGGATAAGATAGCATAATGCATTTCCTTATGCACGGTGACCTAGAAATTAGGTGTGAGTGCATGGCATGAAAGAAAGAAAATGGAAATGGTTGTGAAAGGAATTTCAAGGGAATTTTCCGAAGGGTACTGGAGAGTTGTCGACCGGTTCATCTCGGGCGACCATATTATTTCGGAAAATTACCCAGCAATTCGCCTCGGAGGGTAGTCCAATATATTTACAAAACTTCGGTAGTACGTTTTCGAGAACAAAAATCTTTTGTTTTGAAAACGATGTTTTTCTCGCATTTGGCTTAGGCATGCGTGAGGGAGTCGGTGAGGACTCGAGACATAGGATTAGGCATGTGAGCGTTGAGTAGGATCGTATATTTGGCAGATGTGTTTATGAATCATTGCATGTGCACTTAGGTGGGAGTAACCCGTATAGGATAATTCAACTCACGGGCATTGCTCTTCTGTCAGAGGATCATTATTTCGGGTACATGGGTGTTCGGGAGAGCGGCGGCTCGTGGGGCCGCTTTGGCCCAGGCACATGTGTGGCTCTGGTATTTATTTTGTAAGCATGTATTAGAGATTCTAGAATTTTAATATATGTTGTATTAAATTGATGTAATCAATTCTTGAACTATTGTAATATAATTGGTTAGATTTTGACATTATTGATGTATGGGCCCAAGTGGCCATTTGCATGCCTCATATGGATGTAATATGAATCTGGTGTCAGCGGGTTGTGGGTTGTCAGCAGGACACCACGAGTTTTTAGGCGTCACACCAACTTTAAGCTCAGATCTTCGGGAATTCTTGATTTCGGTGTCACAGTTGCCACTAACAAGTACTCAGGCTTTAGAGTCTTGGCCCGTGAGCCGGGCCGCCGATTGCGTAAATATTAAGAGAATGTAGAACCTCTCATTTAGATTTTCTTCTCAAACCGAAATCCTCGATGAAACTGTGTTGTGGTGCCTGCATAGCCTCGTCAGGTAGATGGCACACAAATCTTGGCAGCCAGTTCCGACCACCCGATCTCCATAGATCGTATAGAGAAGGTGGAGATTTTCTCCACCATCTCCACTTCTCCCACATTTGCCGTTCTTGCAAAAAAAATGAGCTTTCTTCCCTTTCTTTTCTTTTTTTTTGTCTCTTTTAAGCATACAGTTGGACTTGGGATTGCTGCGCCACGCATCACGATACGTGGGTTCGTTTCTTTCCCGAGAAACAATTTATTTTCATCTTAGTTGATTTATTTTAAATGAACTTAACTTTCGAGATCATTTATAACTCGAGATTTTTAAGAAAATATCGTTTAAAGTACTAATTACCTAACTTCAAAATTCATAAAAGATTCCCACTACCTAGGAATTCGATGAAACTTTTCCGAGTTACTTGTTTTTGTGAGACGGACTCAACGATGCAGTTCGTTTCGTCATCCGAGCTCTACAAAATTTTCTAGGCTTCCCTGAGTCATTTCAGCAATTTATTATTTAATTTTATACTTTTAGAAAGTTTTAAATTTTCCGGGGTTCTACATTCTCCCCCCCTCGCCTTAAAAGAATTTCATCCTTGCATCCCCAAGTTTCCTACTCCCTGCACCGGTGTTGCTGTACATTTCCTAACCTCATAGTTTGCGTGCATAAGAGCACGTCTCCAACTATCTCAAACATGCCTGAGTCCTCTTGAAGGTCCGCTTCTTGCATCAACGATAAGCTCGCCCCAATCTAACACTCGAGTCGGATGTGGGGTGTACCTCCAAAGCATGGAAACATGGAATACTTCTTGGACACCTGATAACCTTAGTAGCAAAACCAACCGGTACGCAACTGTACTTACCCTCTCGAGTATCTCGAAGGGCCCGATATACCTCGATGACAGCTCTCCTTACTTGCCAAACCTGACTACTCCTCTCTTAGGTATCACCTTCAAGAAGACATGATCACCCGTCTCGAACTCTTCTATTGGCTCTAAATTCGTGAAGACGCCTGTGTCAAGTCCACTACCTCCCCGAGGTGCTTAGCAATTCGGTGATGGTGGATCTCTCTCCCACCTCCGTCCGACAAACAAGGAATCTACATGATCTCCTACACAAGGCATCATATAGTGCCTCCCATATGTTCACCTAACAACTGTTGTTGTAGGCGAACCCCACCAAGGCTAATTTCCTTTACCACTATCCTTGTAATTCAGGACGAATGCTCACAGCATGTCCTCACAACACTAATATGGCCCTCTCATTGATCGATACATGTAGATGAAACATGGTGTTCATCCTCAACAGCGTTCCCATGGCTCTCTGAAAGTTCCTCCAATAGTGAGCCATGAACTTGGAATCCCGATCTGATACAATAGACACTGACTCTCCATGCATTCGGACAATCCCTTGTCACTGATTCACAATATCACGGACTACGAGTTTCTTCAACTCAACTGGTGTCATCCTATGCGAAGTTATAGAATGGCGGCGCATCGGGGTGTGACACTCATAGAGTCTACATCCTTCTTTGGAGATAATCGATGAATCATCGGGAAAAACATCCCTTACTCTCTCCAACGCTACGAGGTAGACCCGAGCCAGTCTACCATCATCCTCCGTAAGGCTTGCTGCTTGACCCATCAATCTTTGTAACATCTAGAGTTGTGCAGTGCAGGGTAAAGCATCAATGCTTATCCCTCTTAAACATCACATAAACACGGAGTCTTGTCGTGGTAGTGACTCTCCTGCAATCACTACCAATGACGACTCGGTGTTCCGTCATCCAGTCCATCTCAAGGATATCATCTAATCCCGACATCTCCATGACCCTTAGGTCCACAGTGAGGAGAATTCGTGAGATCTCTACCTCACCATCCCAACCTGTCTAACCAACCCTCACCCTAGTTCCTAGGGGAGAACTTACACTTTAAACTTTTTCCAAACTTGCCATCTACACATGTGTCCAATAGCAAATTGAGATTCCTTTGTAGTCTACAGTAGTGCATAATCGAAACCTTTAATAGACATCACATCATGAACTACTCCGTTCATTTATTTTCCGAACCTCTAAGGTTATGTTCTCTAACCCTAGTGTTCATATATTTTCCTATATACATCCTACCATGTATATAATCCACACAACATGTAACACACATCATATAACACACGAACACATACATGAAAACTACCTGATACATCTGGTCTAAACCCGATGCCCATCTAGTCCTAGGTAATCACATACCTACACCTTGATGCCACGTTGTGATGCTAGGATCAGACACCGAGAACTAGGTAATCACACACCCCCTAGCTCACGCATGACTATACCAAGGCCCGTACTACTTGTATATCTTGAGCTACCGTGTCGCATACCTTAGCTCCGTACCTTAACATCATGTATCTGAGCCATGCTAACAAACTGATGTTAGTATCACACAAGCTCGTGCTAATTTGTGACAGCACCCCAAATCCCGAGGTCCGTTGGCAACGTCGACCAGCGGAAAATTTGTGGATGTCGGGTAACCCGGCAGCCATTGGTCCCCTTTTCTGGGATGGGTTGCGAAAATCGAGAGCGATCTCGCACATGCAAGAACTGCCCGAAATAAAACCTATGCAATTTCATGGCAACCTGTCCCAATATTATATAACGACCACACCGGGTCCACATACGAGTAAAAATAGCCATGTAGGGCCCATTTATCCATATAAATACAATCTATATCAATGAAGCCACTAAGAGTTATTACATCACTCTTAATACAAAACATTATATTAAAACTAACATGTTCTAATATAATTTACAAAACATGGATCAAGGCCACAATCCGGCCTGCTTCATAATGTTGGCCTCTAAGGAGCACCATCAGCCTGCACATGTCCTGTACTTGAAAGGGTCCCACGTGAGGTGGTACTGCCTAGTAGAGATACAGAATCTGAGGCTATTCCCCGCTAAATCATATGAATGTCCAACGATAGCACACACCAACCTAGGACATGCAATCTAACACAAAATCTACTTGTCATGAATGAGGGCGTGACTCATCCTTACTTTGTAATATCAAATCTCGCCGACTCACCGAACCTTATATGCATTTTCCATGAATGGAAATCCATTTTCAAAACAAAAGGTATTTGTGTTTACCCGTGGACAACCCACCCAGTATAAATAGTGGACATACTCAGATAATCTATTTGTGGACAACCTCCGATGTAATATATCAATTGGGCATACTCCAGCGATTGACATTATATGGACCCTCGTCTTATATCGGTGGGCGCAATTCAGCGATTAATATTGTGTGACAGCCTCCGTGTTAGTGGACATGCTACGATAAATATGTGTTGGTCGGCCTCGAAACAATTCTCTGAAGCCACCTCATGCACTCACTCGTCATTCTAGGGTGCCCCCGATGCATATGATACAGTGTGCCATTTCCATTTCCTTAACATGCAACACCATTACAAGCCGTGGATCTCCATTGGACTTGATCAGTCTGATCCTGGCCCATTCCTGGGACGGTGAATAACAAGCGACTATGCACTCACACCCACACCATGCGTGTCCACAATTACTTGAGTCAATGAAATTGTGTCATTGCACTCTAAGTCATGTGATGTATAAGACCTACACATGGACACCACATGCCGTACACTCCACCGTGTACCATGGACACTCATGTCTAATGCACACAAAAGTCCATACATTTATTAAATGTTAATATACACACAATCATAATAACATTTATCATTCATGTCAAAACACATCAAACAAGCATGCATCAGCGTCATTAGACTACTACTTGAATAGTAATGTCATACTGATCCACCAGGCTTCTACCCATCATGGTATGTGTAATAGCCCCTTCTGACATGCCATTCAATAGCCATGTCCACACGAAAACACATCACAAATCCAATATGTTAGAGCACACATATTGACATCGAGCATGACACCTCTTAACGAAATGTCGTTTTCAATCAATCACCTGAAACACATGTTAACATTTCATCAAACAAGTCACTACCTAGGCAAGTAATGACACACCTCATTTCCTAGGCTAATTCATGGCATATCATGCACCTAAGATAGCCTACAACCTGTCATGTAATGGAAACTTCAGCACACAACTCCTCACATCCACATAACCAACAATTAGCACACTTGTTGTAACAATCAATTTTTCAATAAGGATTTGAGCACCAATTGCCATTGAAAAGCATATGGTCAGATTCTATACTCCAAGATCTTTCCATAGAGTCTAAGAACACCCCAAATGGAGCTCAGACAAGAAAGTTATGGCTATCCAAAGTTGGAAGCCTCATATAAACAGTAACTTACGCGCACTAGCAGGGGCCTACTGTTTTATCATTTTCGGACATAATATGAGTCCAAATTGCATTAAGTTATTATGGATGGATTCTAGACTCAAAGGGATTTTCATAGAGTCCAAGAACACCCAAAACAGAGCTTAGACGAGAAAGTTACGGTCGTCCGAAGTTGGAGGCCTTGCACAAACAGTGCAGCTAGGCAGCTACGTGAAACCCATGAAATTGCATTCTGAGAGCTCTTTAAACTCAAAGTGCTCTTTTCTGCCCAAACTCATCAGGCTCTTCTTGGGCAGCAAGCCACGTCCCAATTGGGGCTACAAATCGGCCGTAAACATGGCGCAAAGCTCATCCGAACTCGACCCCAATCATCTTCAAAGCTACCCGAAAAAAACTGAACATCATGGCTCAAAACTAGAAAAAAATCGGTTTGTGTTGGGAACACAACGAGAAGCGACCGCCTGGGCTCAGCGAAGACAAAGCATTTAGATGAAATATAAACTCAGTAGAAAGGTTCCTACCTCTTGGAGCGAAGGCGAAACTTTTTAGATCGGCAGGGCCCACGGCCCCTTCCCGAACTTCCGCTCAAATCTTTGTGAAAATTCTTGATTTCGGTGTCCACATGTTGCCATCTTAGTACTCCCAGCTTTATGTCTTGGCGATGGAGCGAGCCTGCGTCGTTGTAAATCTTAGAAGAAGGTAGAGCTTACTCTCCCTTTAGATTTTCTTCTCCAAATCGAATCTTACATGAAACTTCATTGCCGGTACCCACACATAGCCCTCGTGGTAGATGAACTTTAAATCTTGGCTCGACAGTTGAACCACCGATCTCAGTGGTCGTAAGAAGGTGAAATTTTTCCCACTATCTCACTTCTCCCCTCACTGCCCTTTTTCCCTCAAAAAAATGAGCTTTCTTACCTTTTTTTTTTTGTCTCTTTAAGCATAAATTGGACATGGGGCCCACTTTGTGCCACGTCACGAGGCTAAATAAGATTCGTTTCTATCCCCACGGCTTCTGAATTTATTTTTAGTGCCGGTTGATTTATTTTAAATGAACTTTAACTCAAGTCATTTCTAACTCTCGAGATTTTTTAAGAAAATCTAGTTAACTTGAGACTAACAGATCACAGCTTAAAAAATTAATAAGGAATTCCCCTACCTAAAAATTCACTTGAGAATTTTCCCCAGTTCTTGTTTTTCGTGAGACGAACTCAACAATGCAATCCGTTTCGTCATCCAAGTTCTAGGGAATTTTCTAGGCTTCCCTGAGTCATTTCAGCAATTTATTATTTAATTTTATACTTTTAGAATATTTTAAATTTTCCGAGGTTCTACACTGTGGGGTTTAGGGAAGTTGGAAGCGTGGTGGTGTTGGATGAGAAGATGGACATTTTTGTCTCATCAAAATATATCGTGGCTTAATTTGGGTGGTTTGATAAATTCTTTATTGAATATGCGTCAAATGCTATGCAAACCCTTAATTATGTACAAGAGTAACCTCAAAGCAATCCAGCCCTTATAAATTCTACCAACATTTTATATGAGCTTAGAGACTCTAATGAGCATATGGCTATATGTGTACTATCCTTTACAGCAATTTTGGGAGTTTTTTATCATTCTACTATAACGAATCAGTTGCACCCTAATATGCTATATATATATATATATATATAACAACAAGAAAAAGTTTGGAGTCCAAAATCTACTCACCACAGCATAAAGATTCTCTATGAATTGGTATTCATAATATGATAAGGTATTGCTATGATTTATTAGGTTACCTCTCTTTAATCCTCGAGTTACAAATTTCATTTATTATGTAATCAATTTATTACATACTTTAGCTCTCTGTGAATTAGTTAGTATTCATACAATAATAAGGTAGTAGTATCATTTATTGAGATTACCTCTTTAATCCTTAAGTTACAAATCCAATTGCATTAATTAGGGATGACAACTAAGTGGGTTAAAGGCAAGGCAACCCATTCCAAACTCATCCAGTTAATTTATACTTTTTTTCATATCCATCATGTTTAGCTTTTATTTCTTTTTTTTTATTTTTTTATTTTATTTTTTATTATATTAAAATTAATATAAATTTATAAAGAAATAAAATATTATTATTATGATTATTAAATTTTAATTTTTTATTTTGATTTTGTTTTTTGATTTATTTATTTTACTCCACATTCCCTACATCGTCTATCTTCTATCTCTACCCTTACCCTACCACCTCATCGCCTACCTGGCTAGTTTTCCCCCTCACTTTGAGACCACCTTCATGCTCCACCCCTTTTGCTCTTCTTCTCCTTCTTTCTCCTCTAGCTTCTTCCTTTTCTCTTCTTCTTCCATCATTTTCCTCGTCTATTTTTTTCTTCCATCTTATGGAACCTCCATATTTACTTATAATCTAGATGTGAGGAATGGGCTTCTGAGAAAAGAAGGCAGAGGTTTTGATTCTCCAGCTTTCTATCATTTTTTAACTTTCTTTTTTGCTTTCTTTCTTTTCTTTTAACTCTGCCAGCGCCACCCTCCGTCACTAGGGAGTTTCAGCCTATCATTGGCGGCGACCATGTTGATAGTGACCCCTCTTTCATCTCTCTCACATCCCCTCTATTTTTAAGCCCCCTTTACTCTCGTTATTTTCTTTTGTATTTTCCTCTCATTTTTACCATGCCACAAACAATTCACTTTCAATTCTTTAACTTGTACATATTGAAGTCTCTATAACATGAAATAAATTTCTCTTATAATCTCTACCATTTTAGTTTGCTAAGTATATGTTTTTTAATATTATGTCTTTTTGTGCACTTTTATGGGCTTGATTATAATGATGGACTGATTATTGTAATATTTGGGACTTGATAATTGTGATATTTGTGTATGTTGATATGAAAAATTCTTGATGATGAAATTTATATTATTTAAACTTGAAGTTTGTATTGTGATTTTATTATATTATGAATTAATTTTTTAAATATTATACTTAATTGTAATCTTGGGTTTTAATAATTAGATTGAAGTATTTTGGATATGTTTTAGGCTATCTAATATTAAATTAGAAGTTTTTTAGATGTAATTTAGTCTTTAATATATCAAATTGGTCTTGAATCATAGAAAATTAAATTTTGTAATACTTGAATTTACCCTAAGTTATCATTTTACGAATTGCTAATTGACATACTTTTATTTAATTTAGTATGATTAAATGTTATAATTTTATTTTGAATTATGGTTAAATTATTAAATATTGAAATTGGGCTTATTAATTGCTATAAAATTTTGTTTGTTAGTGAAAGTTATAAATTGGGTTCATATATTGATTAGTAAATTAGAGTTGTGGATTTATATTAAATGTGACTTATCAATTGGCATGGAATTTGCATTGATGGAATTTATCATATTTGATATATATATTAATCATTAATTTTCACTATAAGAAGAGAGACATATAGTCGTGGTCATTGACCCTAGCTATAGGTCGCACATAATGTAGCTATAGAATATAGTTGCAAAATAAAATAAACTACTAGGCATAGACAAATGCTATATCCGCAGGAAAGTTTAAATACATGACTAAAATGTTTGAAGTATTTAGTTACGGTCACATTTTATGTGCAACTAAATACAGTTTAAAACCGCAGTAAGTGTGACCTTGGCTATAGGTTGTTTATAGTCAAGGTCAAATGCAACCCCGGCTACAGGTTTTAGTCGCAATCAAACTGCAGCCGCGACTATAGGTCATTCTATAGGCACGGTTTATTTATGGCCGTGGCCATACACCCTGATTTGCAATTGGCTTTCCTATCCACTGTCACAAGCATTTAAAAATATTTGTATCTTATTTCATTGTGTAATAATTTGAGATATTATTTTGTAAAAACATAAATATCATTGAGAAAATTTAAAATTTCAAATCTTTCTTTACGATATTTGATAATTACAATTCATACTATGGGGCTACATTCACCAAACTGGATCCAAGTGCTTAGCCAATGGTTCAGTTTGTTCAATGGAAGGAAACTCCAAACTTGTAGTATATTGAATGTGTAACTCAAGAGCTCTCGTGGAATCTCATGGAATCAACATTAATTTGGTAGAGGTTTATCTCATAAAGCTTTACAAGATTGAGGTGCTGCAAATTCACAAATTCACGGTTCCCTTGCATTGATTTAGAAGAGAGCTGCTTCACAGCAATAACAGTGCCATTTGATAATTGACCCTGCACTCAAAATTTGATAATCAAAATAACAGTTAGCTATATAGCAATACATCAAATGAACTTAAATAAATAGCCAAACAAGAAGTTTAGTAATCAATTAGGATAACCTTTTTACTGAACAGCTTGAGTTGCAGATTAATCTGGAAGACTAGTGTTGGAAGATTTATGAAGATTCTTTCCACTCATATGACACTACAAGGGAGTGAGTCTATAGCGCTGGTCGTGACCCAGCTAAGGTGAGTAAATATTTTACGACTATATATAGTTGCAAACAAAGAATGGAGCTGCGGCAAGGCGTGGCCATAGGTCTTGTGGACAAATGTTTAGCGCGGAAAATCTAGTGGGTGTCTATAGGTTATAATTCGGGGTTTTGTTACGACGCGACCATGGGTGGTTGATTCATAAGCGGGGTTTTGTTCGACCACGACCATAGGGATGTTCTAAGGTGGTCAGCGGGTTTTGTTGCAGTGTGACTATGGGGTGTTGTAGGCTGCGGCTTGGTTGGCCAGAGACATAGGGATTAAATGAAACGGGAATATTTAGATCCATTCGGCCTCACGGAAAAGGAAAACATTAGGAGAGATGTAAGGAAAATGCCATGAAAATGCATTGACAAATCATAGACAAAAACTATATTCATTTTGAACTTGAGAATCAAAGTTTCAACAACGAAAATAATCTCGCCGATTTACGCAAATTAAACTAATGCGAGGGTAATGCGAAGAAAATAATGTAAGAGGAGTAATGCGTGATAACGCAAATTAAACTGAAAGTAACAAAACTGAATCAAACAAAAAGCCAAATCAAAGAATGCGCTTACATTCTTTGTGTTTGATCTTATCGAAGACAGGTATGAAATAAACGAATCATGGAATGGAATGCCCCAATACCTTGTCAAATGCAACATTGATCTTTACTTTATGCCCCAAATTACATAGAAGGCAGCGCTCTCGCTGCGATCTGTAGTTCCGCAGTAGATCTTCTTGGAAAATCAACCTTCCCCGAAGGTATGCGAACAATTCAGGTTTTATACGCTGCGTACTCGACCTTTTTCCCTTCTTGAATTCTGCTGCCAGCAGCGGATGATGTGTATGACATTCAATTTAGGTAAAACTCTTATGTTTGCAAAATAGAAAGGAACCTATCATAATGAGATGTAATCAACTTCCTTACGTCTATATATTTGCATTGGAGTAGGTTTCATCGCTGAGGTATGTTAGTTGTAGATACCGGCTTTTGGATTTGGCATGGTCCTCGTGGCTGGTAGCTTCCTAAGCTGCAACCTAATAATGATGAGGTATAAATAATGTTTATTCATGAATATTGATCTCTAACCAAAACAAAAATCTCTGTGAGCAGTTATATGCACACATAAGATACACTAGAGGAGTCATGTTTAATAGGTGTGCTCGTGAGATGCCAAAGGATGAAGGTGGAATATGGAAAACTTTGTTATGTATGGAGGCTGTTTGGTTCATGTTTTTGAAAACTATTCTTGAGGACTGTTTTTGTAAACACTTAGAACACCATTTTGGTATTCTCTGAAAACTGTTCTTGTTCTTTGGATTTAATGACCTGCATCTTTATACGTGTTTTTCATAATAAAAAATAGCTGAAACAAACGTGTTATAGCATTTTCCTTTTCTCATTTATTTTGAGAATAGAAAACATTTTCAAAGCAAGAACCAAACAAGCCATAATGACTACAGATTTGACGGACATACTACAACAGCATGACCATGATCAATAAGGTACTAAATTAGAGCAACACCTTAGGCATCATATCTGAGAAGCGATCAACAGCCAGGAAATCGTACAATCCTCCTTTATACGCTCCTATCAAGTCCTCTCCGCCAACCAAATGCGCTCCGGCATTTTTGCTTCATCAAACTTTTCACTGTAAAATAAGATTTACACAAGGGTGGTAAGGAATAATAAAGAAAGTTATGCCCATTATGGTAGAGTCGAAAATCGGCGATGTTCATCTTGACGGAGATATAAAATCGAATAATTCAAATGAATTTCAGAATGCATGTCATATGAAAATTAAATAACTAATGTCTTTAGATGATTTTGGATATAAAAATAAACATTGATGATTCATACCCGTTGAACATAAAAAAACGCCATTGAGAGATTCGCTGGATCAGCAGCCGATACTGCTCTGCATCTTTTGAGAGGACACAATTTCAATCATTTCTTTCCTTGCATATGAACCACTGACACATAAATACCATCCTCCGATCATCTCATCACTCTTGGACAGACTCGGAAACCAATGAGGCGAGGAATTCTCTTAATAAGGAAAAACCAAGTCAAGCTCATCGGCTTGCTAGGTTATCCTCGGGACTCGAGGAACCTTGACGGTGGGAATGGACCCGATTCACGGAAATGAGGCATTCCACAGTATATCTTACTGTGGCGACCGGGTAATGGAGGAGGATTGAGAAGTGCTTATGTTCAATTACCATCATGTGTAAACTTATCAATGCGATCGAAATGTGATGAACTTAGCTTTAACAAGAGGTAAAGTTGTAGAGAGGTGATGCCACACAAAGGCGTATTCTTCCACCTACACAACCTATTGAAAGAATGGCATATGATGCGCTAAAGACAAGCAAGGTGATTACTCACTAAGGGACTAGGAACAAACCTAATTCCATAAGCCGATCATCACACCGAGAATACAACACAGTCTCATTGATGCATGGGCACGATCTAAGCCCTCATTCTCATGCCCGCGAAGAGGCTTACCAACGGATGCTTCTGCTCAACCATATCCATGAGACTACAGACCCTTACTCACACTTTTTAACTTTGAGCGGAAAAGACACAAAGCGATACTTGCGCATTTTTGTAACAATATATTATGAAGTGGATCCATTTTATCACGAGTTCATAACAAAAGATATTCTTAAATTGAATCCAATTTTAAGCCTTTACCCCCTTTTAAACACTTGGATCTCCTTGTCTATCCTATAAACATGGTTTATCAAAGTTGCCAAGATCAATCAGCGCACCCCTCGAGAAAGCCTAACAGTCCACAAATTTAACAATAGCCCATACATTATAATGTCCAGCATTTCGAAGAATTCAAACAATAAATTAAAGTTGTAAAAATAAAAATAAAATAACAACCCTCAAAATAAGGCGAAGAATAATCTGAAACACAGTACCTTGATTTTCATTCGAACTGAACATTCGGCGTGATAAGCACATTTTTTTTTTTTTTTTGGCGGCGTGTGAAATTCCGTGTTCATCATCTTTGGGACTACGAATTCACTAGAGTTAGGCACATTTGCGAATTAATACGAGAAATTATCAGTTTGACTCTATAAAATCCTTTAATTTGTGATTCCATGCACAGCTAGAATAATTAGCCCATCACCTTCAATTTCCACAAGGTCTTTGTTTCTTGTCGATATGAACATGTATTTATCACGAGGTCGAAAACTAAACCATGAGCGTCTTGGGGTGACATGAATCAAAATAAAAAATTCTAAAAATCCGAAATCCCACTTTCTTTATACGAGAAAAATAACATCATCGAAGTGGACATCAATCAACTAAAAGGGCCTAGTTGGCCCCTTTCCTTCTTTGGCGAACATCGGTTCATCATTATCTTGCATCTATTTATGTATTGTTGATGTAAAGCATCGCTGTTGAGTCACGAACATGTTGTTTGTTGTTTATGGTTGCTCTTGTTGAAGTCGGGTTGTTGTTGCATTTGTTCTTCGTTGTTTAAATGGAGTGATCTCTCATACCATACGACTTTGTAATACAAAGTGCATTGGCCCACTTTTTTGGCTGATGGCTCCAAATACCACACAAGAATTCGCACCAAATCCAAAACCGTGCACGACCATGTGCTACGGGCCCATCCTTGTGTGTACATGCTATCCTTGATAATGAAGTAGATGATGAAGACTCTTTCCTATTTGTGATTGTGTTTGAGTTGCCAAAATATCATCAAACTTGGCTGGGATAATTAAGGGAAAATCACTCTTAGATTAACATATAAGTATGTCATTATATTTTGCGATAATTGTTATGAAAAATAATTAAATATTCACATAATATCACGAGATGCATCATCAACGGGGAGTTCCATCCTTGCGTGTATGATTGAGCTTGAACATATCTATCCTATTAAGTTGCCATCCTCGGTCGCGCTTATATATAAATAAAGTGTAAAATAATAAATAATAAATAATAAATTCATTAAAAATAGCATTATTATTAAAAATGATGCACTAACTTGTTTCATAGCGAAGTTGTACAGAAGCTTTAGACCGATGTGTGATTAATCTTCTGTTTAGCTCTGTTTTCCTTATTTCTTTTAGAGATGACCTGTATTAGACACAAATACAAATGTAAAGTAAATAAAAGTAAATGTATGATCATTAAAAAAAATGTTATGTTAAATCTTACTTGTGCCTCTTCTGAACTCTAAAATTGGACAAACCATCTCAAATCGACATCGAAACAAGTGGTGGCTTATGCCTTAACAGCTCATCATTTGCAGCCAAGGTTCTAGTAAGTTGCTTTCATTTTGCTCACGTAACTATATTTATCTTCAGGCTAAGGAGAGTATATTATCTTTTCGATCCTCATAACATCAAGCTTTTCGAAGCAGAGAAAAATTCAAATAGTGTCATTAGATAAGACAACAAAAAATATTTCACTTCAAATTGATATGAACAAAACACCAAAACAAAGGGCCCATATGCGCTAACATCATCAACCTCTGAATTTCCAACCATTGCTTGTAGAGGCACATTGTGGTGATTACGCACAAAGATTTAAGTAGCATGACGTCTTTTATTTCCATTCACCACTTGACCATACTCATTGGAATGGCGTATCACTCTCTCGGGCCTCAATGCAACAACATTAACTAGTGGGACCTCGTTTTCCTGCGTTTAGCGCCAAAATAACCCTATTCAAATATAACAATTACAAAATAATGTGTAAATAGGTATATAGCATGTAGATAAAGTTATGATTTTAGTCGTTTATCATACGGAAACACTTGACTTGAAGCTAATTTGGGTAAATGAGTTAAATATGCAGTATGATGTGTTGATGCCCCATAGTTGAAAATATCCGGTGCAATCACTTATTTAAGCTTGCCCGACGGAAGGACATGGTCTACCATAAGATTGTCAAATAACAAGAGCTGCAATACTGAACAATTGATGAAAAAAGACCAATCAAAACTACTATCAGCAAAGTAAGGAAAACAAAAGAATTGAGGTATCGATAAGAAAACTCTATTAGTAAAGAAAAATAGGAGAATTCTTTCTTCCGTAAATAAGAAAAAATTAATCATCTATTCTGTATTATCTTCTTTTAATTTTGAAGTCATTCTTTTCAGGATGATGTCTCTAGACATCATTTCTATTCCACACAATCATATCTTCATCAACCAAATCCGAGAGAGGTAAGTGATCATCATATGATTCAATTTGTTGAAATAGTTCTGAATCATTAGATATTTCCCTGCTCATTTGATACAAATCTCGTGGTTGTGTCTGTATGACAGTATACCAATCAGATTCATTTGAGTCCTTCACATAGAACACTTGTTTGGCTTGAGATGCAAGCACAAAAGGTTCATCAGTGTATAACATTAATTAATAAAATTAACGAGATGTAGCCATACTCATCCCTTTTTATTCCTCTTCCAACATTTATAACATCACCAATCACACTTGAATAAAATGACCTATTTCCACGAGGTAGTGTAATTCGACAACTTGATAAGGACACCATAGTAGGGGAATCGCACATGGTGGATTATATCTCGGCGCTTGCAAAGTACCCAGCGTTTACACCTTTACAACAACCCCACTATTTTGTGTCTTTCTTTTGTTATCACGGTCCTTAGTGTGGAATCTAAATCCATTAATAATGTATCCTTTGAAGCATGTAACACATGTATTTGGACCACGTGATAATGCCAGAAGGTGTTCTGATATACGACCCTCATGATGCAATTGTGCAGCCTACAATGCAATAATATGATTGAATTCAATATACTCATAGTATAAAACAATTGAGATAATAAGAAAAATACTTACACGTCTTTCAAACCACTTCATAAATTCCTTATTATGAATCAAATCTACATCTCGAGTAGATATCACGAGGGCTAGACAGATTTGCTTATGCTCCACGTGAATCGAAGAAACATCGGTTAAAGTTTTAACTAGGTTTCTATTAAAATTTAAATAAATTTCTTACTTAATGAATGGAATGACATCATCACAATTTGTTAGCACATATAAGTAGCAGCCTTGCCCTCATACGAACTAAGTTCCGCGACATGTATACACATTCAGTGATCGATCCGATGCACTTGAAGATAATCAACCCCTTCATCTTTTATGTCGGTCGAATCAACAAAGTTTCTATGATACGATTATATTTGTTTCCACATCATTCAAATATCTAGAACAAATGTTGTACATTCCTCTGCAGGTATACCCTTGATAGAACCTTGGATAAGTCTTGTGCGCGAATCACGACTTTAAAGTGCGTAGGTACCTATTATCAACCAAATGTATATCAATAAACATGTTAATACATTGAACATATTATGAAATTATGTAAAATGAGGAGTATGGGATCATAACAATATCGTTCAATAGGGTACATCCAACGATATTGCACAGGTCCAACAATCTTTGCCTCATTTTCTAGATGCACAGGTAGATGCATCATAATGTCGAACTGATGGAGGAAATATTCTCTAGTTTACATAGTGTGACGATGATATCATTCTCCAACCGTTGTAATTGATTTGTTGATAATACTTTTGAGCACAATTGTTTGAAAAAGTTGCACAACTCAATGATAGCTCCTGATACATTCTTATGCAAAACCCCACGAATAGTAAGAGGAAGAAGTTGTTGCATCAGAACATGGCAATCATGCGACTTTAGACCGCTATATCTTCCTTTCATTAGGTTGCACACATCGAGCTATATTTGAAGAATAACCGCCCGGGAACCTTGACTGATTTTAGAAGCTTGCAAAATTCTATCCTCTCATCCAAAGTCAATGAATAGCATGCTAAAGGCAAAACAACTTTGTTTCCTTTGTCTATTGGGTGAAGTTGGCTTCTAATACCCATAGCTTGTAAATCTAGAAGCGACTATTAATTTGTCCTTAGTTTTACCTTCAATGTTCAACAATGTCCCAATTAACTACTATCACGCATTCTTCTCAATATGCATGACATCTAAATTATGGCGTAACATGAGTGTTTTCCAATATGGTAATTGAAAAATATGCTCTTTTTCTTCGATTGTGCTGACGTGTAGTATTTCGTTTCTTTTTTGTGACTTCACAGAATAATTGGTTCCTGAATATTCTAATTGCTCCAACACATCAACCCCAAGTAATTGTGTAGGTGGTAATCTCAATTCCTCTTCACCATTAAAAGAACTTTTATCACATCTAAATTTGTGATTTGATGGGAAGAAAGTGACGATGGCCCATGTAACAAAATTTTCTCCCATGTTTTAATCGATGAGAACAAGTTTCTTTATTGCAAGAAGGACAAGCAAATTGTCCCTTCGTACTCCACCCTGAAAGGTTTGCATATGCAGGAAAGTCACTAATTGTCCATAATATAGCAGCATGCATGAGAAAATTTTGTTTACTCGCAACATCATATGTAGTAACTCCATGCTCCCATAATTCTTGCAACTCGTCTATTAAGGGTTGTAAATATATATCAATGTCATTTCCAGGAGCAGTTGGGCCAGGAATGAGCAACGATAACATGAAAAATGATTGCTTCATACACATCCATGGTGGTAAGTTGTACGGGATGAGAACAACTAGCCATGTGCTATGGGAGATAGACATATTGCTAAATGGATTGAAACCATCACAAGCTAACCCTAGCCTAACATTGCGATGCTCCAATGCAAATGTAGGATTTAAAAAAATCAAAACTTTTCCAAGATAAAGAGTCAACTGGATGTCTCATCAAGCCGTTAGTAGTGCGACCTTGTGCATGCCACTTCATGTAGGAAGCCGTTTTTGATGACATAAACAACCTTTGAAGCCTTGGTATTAGAGGAAAGTGTCGTAAAACCTTAGCAGAAATTTTCTTTTCCTTGAAACATGTTCCTGAACCAGTCTTTGAGTTAAACTCAACATTCTTCCATCTGGAGGTACCACAAATGGTACATTTATCAGCATTTGCATTCTCTTTGGTAAACAACATGCAATTTTGTGGGCATGCATCTATCTTTTTATAATCAAGCCCAAGATCACGGAGTATTTTTTTTGCTTCATAGAAATTTCCTGGAAAATTATCACATTTAGGAAGTACCTCCTTTAAAAGTTCTAATAACATCGTGAATGACTTATTGCTCCATCCATTGAGACACTTAATGTGAAAAGATTAACCTTATCACAAAAGCTAACCGTGAATTTAGTACAACCAGGATATAATTCCTTCTCCGCATCCTTCAAAAAGCTGTAAAATTTCGTTGCTTCATCATTTGGTTCTTCAAGGCCAGTCTCAATAAGCGAAATTTCATTTTCCTCTAACACATTACTAGTTTTTGGCATTTGAAATGCATCATGTAGCAATCCATGCATGTCATCAGGAGGTGAATCTTCAAACTCATCATCATATGTTGACTCATTAAACTCATATTCACCATGCATCACCCAACGAACATAGTTTCTAACTATCCCATGGTTTTCAAGTGATTATGCATAACATGTCTATTACGCATTAGGCAGGTTGTTACCTTGAACACAAAGGACATGGTAGCTTGTCACTTCCAGGAGCATTACTAAAAGCAAAGTATAAGAACTCTAAAACCCCATTATCGTATTCTTGGCTCACCCTCGACTTTTGCATCCATAACTTGTTTATTGGCATTTTCGCCTGTAATTTCCTTCAACTTCATGAAATTTAACCATGTCAATTATAATGTATGTTGTATGCATTCTAACATCTCTAACTTCTTAATTTGTTTAATTGGTTCTATCCCATATAGAAATACACAATCTCTATAGGTTAGACTCTAATATGCTTCATTTCATTTAGTAAAAATTTAAATGACATTTCCCCTTAGTTCTCAAGTACGAAAAGGGCAAGGCATATTGTTTTGACCTTGTCAAATATGTACCCGGAACGAAGGGACGACCGAAATCACTTACAAATGAATTGAACATAAAGAAACAACTTTATAGATATTATGTTTTCCTATATTGTCCAATCGGACAATTCAGTATCATTTGTAGACAAATAAATCTTGATCATACTAGATAACTTAAATGTCTTTAGTATGTGATAAGAAGATATTTATCTCACAAGGATACTTGAACGGGAAGTCTAAGTTTTCATGCATGCACAGTCATACCAAAGAGGTTTGTATTAGTCAATGGAGAAAATAGTATTGTTTGTTGAAACAAGGAGATGATGATATATTATTGAGCAATGGGCAGCCTTTTTGAGATTACTGCAGCATTCTGAGCTCAAAGATCGAACCAAATCCCGACACCAAGATGATCAATCCAGTTGAGGAGGGTAGGCAAATCTTGGCTGCTGTTCTCACTAGAACCAAATTACATGTGTTAAATCTTGATTAATAGCCTAGTTGGGAGTGTCTATAATCTGTACCATAGTTTCCCTTGTGTTTCTCTTTTGTATATCTGAGAATGGAGAAAGGGGTTTGAAATAAATAGAGACACAGTTCAGTTTTTCTATCAGTTTTCATATTTTCGCCAGGAAATGAAAAGATCTTCATTGATTAGGAGAAGATGCAGAGTGACTGGTACAACTTTTGTCCTGAACACACAACACAGCTGCTAGATGTATTTACAGTCTCTTTTTCAATTGATTCTAGATTATTATTATTATTTTCAATTAATTTGAGCTTTATTGAGTCAAGTTCGAGTAGTTGGATTATTTTTCGAGTCAAGTTTTGAACATCAGAAAAAAAAAAAGAAACAGATCAGTTAAATTAAGGTTTTTAATCGAGTCAAACTCGAGAGCTTAGCTCAATATCGACGACTCAACTCAATTACCCCCATCAGATTGTATCCATTCCTTATCAAAACAGACTTGGGTGGTACGGACCTGATACTGTGCCTAGACAAATTAAATCTGATAAAATATTGAGACAGCTGTAATTTGGGACTGGGTAGCCTCTGGTTCTTTCCAATAATAAGCCAATACGGATGCAAAAAAAAACCATTTTCTAGCAAAGTTTAAACTAAATACATTTAACAAATGGGGTTCAATTTCATTTAAGGTTGCTGCCAAACATTTTCATTCTATCAGGATTCACAACAAAAATAGGTTTTGCTGATTGCTTTTAACATCATTTCTGTGGCATTTGCTTTCTCAAAACTCCAAGAGGCCCATAACCTTCCCCGTTTACCTCCTCTTTGCTACAACTACAACTACCAGTGTTGAGATTTGTACCACATTTGTACCCAAAACAAGTGGATTTGGGTTCTTCCATGGAGAAGATGAAGGATTGTATTTTGAGAATTTTTAAAATTTTTTGTTGGTGATTTCATTTTCAATCCACTGCTAGGTAGCTATGTAACTATGTTATAAGAGGAGGTTCATGTGATCAACCCTAAACCTTAGGGGGTGAGAGTATGACTTTTGAAGGTATAAATACAACAATTAGTCCAGAGTAGTATGCTTACCCGTAAATTTGAAAACTATAATGCATTTCATGTCTCTAGCACATTGTAGGTTTTGTTTCATTATTATGAATAATATTATTATTATTTTGATAGGCAAACGAGAAGATATCATTGAAACAACAAAAAAAATGGGAGCCAAAGAGACAACCCTGATGTATACAGGGGGTAAGGGGAGTCCAAAGGCCTGTACAAAAGAAGAGGGGGAATCAGAAACATAGATGCTCTATATATTAGGCTCTCAGATTGCATCTTCCTTTCCTAATGCATTATGGTAATGTATTGAATAAGGTTTTTCTTGCATGAACTGTACAGAATAAGTACATGGATGCTGTATATATCAGGCTCTCAGAGTGTGTGTTCCTGCTCTAATATTATGCTACTGGTATTGCAGTTCTAATAGTTGTCACAAGGAAAGGTGGTGACTTATATGTTTCTTCCAATGAGATGGCAATGTAGTAGGGCCCAAACATAGCCTGCAGTGTTACTGTCAGGTATTTGTTGTTAAACTTCTAATGTCTTAGCAAACCATGAGAGGCATGATATCAGTTTAAATCCATGTTCATTCTTTAAATAGCCTTCCAATACTCCCTCACTGTTTTGTAGGAATCGACTAATTTGATCTCTGCAAGTGCCAACTTTGTCTTGGTTCCTTATTTGATAATCTCTCTAACTGCAACCATCCCTTTCCAAGCATTTGAAGCATTCCTCTTTTTTTCTAGCTTGGAGAAGTTCATCTTACTTTCACATACTTTGCATGAAGAATTTTGGTCCACAATTTTTCTGTCTCTGTAATGAGCCTCCATCCCATTTTTGCTAAAAAAAGCCAAGTTCATGTTCCTCATTTTTTTATTCCCAGTCCCCCATTTTATCTTTGTTGGGTTACCATCTCCCAATTGACAAGATGAATTTTCTGATAGCCTTGCAAACTTCCCCAAATGATCTGTCTCACTTTTGTCTGGATTATTTTACATAGAGCGATATGCAGCATAGTAGACTGCATTGAATACAAGGGGATTGAATTTAACACTAACTGAGCAAGGGTTATTCTACCAGCTAGAGATAAGAGTTTGGCCTCCCACCCATCTAATATTCCTTCCACTTTATCTAGAACATGCTGAAAAAGTCCTACATGAACACGGCCGGTAATGGAGGGGACGCCCAAGTACTTTTCAAATTTGGTAGTAACTGAGATTTTGGAGATCTCAGAGATCCTCTTTACCACATCTTCCTTAATATTCCTTGAGAAAGCAATGCTTGATTTTTGGAGGTTTACTTTCTGTCCAGAAATAGAACAGAACTTCTCTAAACGCTCCATAAGCAGGGAGATAGAACAAAAAATAAAAGATCGGATCAATAATCCAACCAAGGAGAAAAAAGAATGCCAAGAGACGAAGCTAACAATATTTATTTGAGTTTTAAGAAATAACATCAAGAGACAAAGTAATAGGATAAGCGATTTCATGAACATAACTACAGAAATTAGCATCCAAAATATATGGTTCAACCGATCTGGGAGACATCAATGTTACTCCATGGCCAAGAAAAATTTGATGAATATAAGTCGAGAAACAATGTTCAGATTTCATACAATCTCATAAATAGGTCGGATGAAGAGGAAAAAGGAAATTACCTGGGAATTGGCAGTTCAGGTTGGAGTTAGTTGTTTCGCAGTTAACAGATGAAGAAACCTAGTCACGGATCCGCGGATTACGGGGCTTTGAGGGAATTAGGGACCGTGGTTGAGTCGATGACGGGAAATTGGGAAGATCAGCGGAATCACTCTTGTACATTTCCGGATCTCAAAGAGAGTTGTAAGAGAGAGAAAGAGAGGCATGAGGGATACCTTTCTGCTAGAATCTGGCGGGGGGCGTCGGGATCTGAGATTAATTTGTGGTTTTCCATTTGGGGGATGAAATGGGGCGGTGAGGGAATGAAATGAAGGCGGTGAGGGAAGTTCCGATTCTTTCATTATTTCAAGCTATATCAGAGGTGAGGGAATGAAATTAAATGAAATGAAATCGGGTAAGTATTGGGTCCACTATATCAACGGTTTTCCATTCTTTCAAGCTATACGGGTAAGTATAGCCACGGTCAATTAATTTACCCAGCTAAAGGTCAACCAGAAATTCCATCAGCCGCATTAATTATATAATCGCATCTATATATATTTTTTAGTCTTGAAATTTTTTGACCCCTGCTAAAAAAATGTTACCATATCCCAATTTTCTTGTAGTGTGAGTTGTAGCAGCTGTTAAGTTGCATACATAATTTTTAATATTCTTTCCTTGCTAGCATTCTTTACTTATTTATCCTTGATCGCATCTTTGTGACATAATCAGAGGTATTATTTTCTAGGCTATTTTTTGACAACTATTTTGTATATATTCATGTATTCATTCCTATGCAATAAACAAGGTAGAAAGTATTCTCACAAATCAAGGTAGAAAGTATGCAGGTCTAGGCCTTTACATTATGTCAATGACAGTTAAAATTAAGAGGGTATCTATCATTCCATACAAATGATATAAAGATAAGAGAGAGAAACATATCCCTGCACATATAATCAACATGAAATCATGCAAATAGTCTAACTCTCACCTTTTTCCCTCATTTTTTTGTCCCCAAAACAGCATTGTCAATAAAGAATACCTAATAATATGATAATAAGGCATGACTCAGAAATGGCAACAGCAAGAATAATGACTTTTTTGCTCCCCTTTCCAAGTTCTGAGAATGGATAAAATTACATATCCAAAACAAGGTCAAAGAATAAAAAAAGAGAGTTAATAGTTAATACTCATGCCAAATAAAAACTAGACACCATAAGTCAATTCCCCTAATTCTCACCTCCACAGTGAGATCTTGAACCTGAAAACAACAAACCAATTGACCACAGATATCAGATGAAAATGTAGAAGTGAGTTAATCCATAATAAGTAAACAAATCCATGATACTAGTTTTGAAAGGAGAGGCTCATAAATATTTTAATTTACAGTGACATACATAAATAGCAGATAATTAATAGAGGACCATATCTTCCTCTCTTAGGGATACTGGTTGTCCAATTGGTTTTTTAATGACTTCTTTACCAATTGTCCAATCATATTAGCTTCCTACATGATATTGTAATCCTCCCACACCAACTTTCCCTGAAGTAAAATGTTCAAATCAATAACTCTCCTCAAAATAGAAGAATATGTTCTTATGATATAGTAACCGGCTACTGAATATAGATATTAAATATGCGTCTCCAAGCTTGCTACATGCTTGCTCATCTCTAAATCCTATCTCCTCGAAGGGGAGGCGTACATTGTAATCTCCATTTTTCAGACAAATTCCAAAATAGGTGAGGGAAAGGGGAGCTTTATGTACTGTCATGTACAACACTGAGTGATTCATTGAGAGAACAGAGGAATTTGATTCAATATATTTATTTTCATCATCACTATCATCATCCATGAAGTCTCCTGTGCTGCTAAATCCCAAATTCGATTCCTAGTTTTAGCTTCCCTTATTGCCCGACATACATCGTAGCAATACATATATATATATATATATATATATATATATATATATATATATATATATATATATATATATATATATCAGTAAAAATAATCCATAGTTTGGTCAGTCTTTTGGGAGCTAAGTCTTATCTTAATTATGAATAATCTCAAGTTTAAGGGGTCTCATATTGTATTGGTCTTGAGGCATAGTGACTGGTTAAGGAAGTTAAAAATAATCATACGTGGTCACGTATCACCATCTAATTAGTATCCATGATATTTATTTAAAAAAAAAATCATTTGGATCCCTACCCACTCTC
Organism: Tetrastigma voinierianum; assembly: GCA_016808115.1. Lineage (NCBI taxonomy): Eukaryota > Viridiplantae > Streptophyta > Magnoliopsida > Vitales > Vitaceae > Tetrastigma > Tetrastigma voinierianum. The sequence continues at coordinate 177,617 of JAEQBH010005008.1, read as the reverse complement.
TCCTCTCTTACAACATGTCACTATATAATTGGCTCCTAAATTTTTGTTTTTTTTTTTAATTAAGTTTTATCCCCACCTCTCTACACCTTCTCCTCCTCCTTCTCTTCTTCCTCCTCCATCACAATTATCGTCACTCTGGTCTCCGGTGCTACCTTGACGACATGGATAAGGTTGCCACCATCTCCCTTTACTTCTTCAAGAGCTTTCGCACCAACGAACCCTACCGCCACCTCACAGCCTTCCTCTTCGAAGAGTCCATGGGAGACGATCCAAGCTTTTTTGGAGCATTTTAGTCTCAACTTTCTGTATGGTTGTGGATAAGTTTATTAAGGACCCTTCAACATAGAAATATCAAACCCTTGGCATGCAAAATGGAAGATCGAAGAATGTACCATTTGCTAAATCTTTCCCCTCAATTTTGGTTTTAGAGAACGAGAAGAAAGAGATAAAAAAGAGAAATATAGTTTGAACAGCAGGATCACCAAAAAAAATTAAAATAAAATATACTGTTCTTTAAAAATTGGTTCCAAATTCCTGTTGCTTTAAAATCTTAGCCGATCGCAATGAATCAATGGAGAAGAATGTTTGAAATCAACAGCAAAGACATACCTTTTGTCCACGTAGTCCGCCCAAAACCTGGCAGGCTCCTGCTGGTATGGGTCAGTAGAGGCGCTTTAGCTAAGAAACAGGACACACGGGATCTGGCCACGGAGAATCACGACATGACGGGACACGAGGACACGGAAAATTTTAAAAAATCAGGATACGGATACGGCAAGGACACGGCATAATACGATAAAATAAAAATAATTATCCTTACAAATATTGTCCTTAAAAAGCAATTTAGATAAATAAACAAGTGCTCAAACATTGTTTTTACAAATATTCAAACACAAACATAAGTAATATTAAAACTAAGGCCTAGCATTTCCTTGAATCAAACCGAATGACTCAGTTAGGTTCATCAAGAGAAAGATCCATAATCTCAGAATTGCATTCTCTATATCCATTAGTCAAAACCATCTCCTCCAATGTCCCACATTTTAGGTCGCCTTCATTATAGTTTGGAGATCTCCCCTTGAAGATGAAAGATTGTTATGGATATAAACCAAGTCCTCAACTCTTTGTGAATTAGTCGCTTGTTTCTCTTCGTAGGTGAATGAAGTATATGTGCTCGAATTTCTTTATGACATGAGGATGAGCCGAGGTTGCACTATAAGAAAAAGGGCCTATCTTAGCAGTTCTTGTGTCATCATTATGTGTTATATATCATCATAACTTCCTAGTCTTATATGTCATCTATTGCAGTGTCAAGGTAGGTGTATCAGCAACCTTGACATATATAAAATGTTAATGAATGTGTTTTTCTATTAATCCAATATAACTTCTTTCTACCACTCATAATATGTCAAGGTTTGTGTTCAAATCGTCATGGTTTCTTTAAAAAGAAATATGTCAGGTAAGGATCTTCCACCATAGATTATAAGTGGAATTAAGCATATGTCATGATAATCTTTAGAAAATTTAAAAATAAGATTTTAATGTTGCAATGAAGAAGTATGATGCAAAATAACTTGTTGGCATATTTAAAATTCTTTTCAGCAATTTAAACACTTAATACAAAATATACTTGTTTTCATAACTAAGACTTTATCTTGTGCCACAATGCACCATATAAATATGCATGTGGCTAGTAAAACACATGTACATATATTGTGTTAATTTGAATTAAGTTGTCCTCCCTTTCAATAATATTTATACAAACAAAATAATATATTCAAAGAGAAGCTGGCAACTTGCCAAATAAAAAGATGCAAAGATAATGTAAATCAAGTTATATTTTATAATACATACATCAAAAATAAAAACTCATAGAACAAATAGATAAATTATACAACCAAAATATTAATAACCCATGTATGTATATACATCTTTAAATGTCTCTATGCAAAAAACCACCTTGAGTCTTTCACTAACCTGACCTGTAGCCAAAAAAAATAAATAAACAAATGACACTAATTAATTATTAGTTGAAGATGAAATCCATGTAATAAAATCTTAGTAACTACACAAACTTTAATCTTACCAAAATAACAACTGTACAACCAAAAATATTAGTAACACATTATTATATACATCTTGAAATCTCTGTAAAATATCATCTTGGAGTCTTTCATTATGAAATACCTATGCAAATAAAATAAGGAAATAAAAATGATATAACTAATTGTTAATTTATGGATGAAACCCCATGTAATGAACAAGGGTTCATTCTCCTCAAATTCAAGGCGCAAGCGTAGAAAGACAAGTTTTTGGAGGGGTTCCTCATACTGTTAGGGATTAGTGGAGTTTGATGCTACCTGTTCTCTTGTGGCAATATTGTAACACCCCAACACAGAATACCATTGCTTCCTATAAGGATGTCAGCCGAGGTGTCACTGAATACCATTAGTGGAGTTACCACATATGCTTTCATGCGTTCATATTCTATCTTTGTCATATCTTATACTTTCATCTTATACTTTTTATCTGTTCATTCGTGTATTCATATATTCATGTCATTTGTATTCATCATTCATTCTTCTCTTTGCATAGCATTTTCGGGTATTTCATATCGTATCCTTATCCATGTATGCTCTGTTATGCTCTAGACTCTGTATTCTCTTATTAGACTGTTATGGAAATAACTAGATGGTCTCGGGGAAACAAGGAAACAAAAACGAGAGAAAAAAGAAAAGCGGTTTTGAAACGGGGTCAGTTCACTACTTTCAAATTTCAGCAAGGTTGTAGAATCACTTGTCCTCCACAGGCATAAATCTGAATTCTTAATAGCATGTGACTCAATGGGCTTTTGCCAAAGTCGAACACCTGAACAGTTCGGATGAAAAAGTTATGGTCGTTGAAGTTAGAGCGCAAAATTGGAAAATTTCGCACGTGGTGCGAAAATTCTGCATTCATGGGGTGAATTTTTCGCACTACTATTCATGGGTGCGGGAATTTTCGCACCCATATCGCAAATTTTCAGTTTTGTGTCTCCCAGCTTCGGACGGCGTAGCTTTTCATCGAGCTTCCCGTTGAGTGTTCTTAGGCTATGAAGCTTTGATATCAAATTTATGCCTGTGAAGAATTGAAATGAGGTTCTAACACTGCTGGTAGTGAACCGACCTGTTGACATCGACCCTACTTTTACGTTTTATTTCATTTCCTGGAAATTCTCTCTCAGTTATTTCATAACAATAAATAAATATATACCCAAAGCCTGCAGCACCATCAGAATAAATAAATACCAAGCAAATTTCCAAGAAGAAAAACCAATCAAAATCGAAACTGGCAAAATAGGAAACCAAAGCAAGCAGGCATGTTTATTAACCTCAAAACCAAATAAAAAAATGTTTTGGCAGTAGCGAGTTGCAAGCATACCATCTAGGCCTTCACATGTTAACAACTTTGGAACCGTGGCGAGGTTGTTGTCTTCCTTCTTTCTTGCCCCCTCCTTTGTTGTCATCATTTTTTCTCACCCTCATTCTTGTTGCTTCTTCTACAACAAGACTAGGAAGAAGAGACCCATTTATTAAACTCAGGAGCAAAGTCATTCTGAGAGAGAAAATGTTCATAGGGAAGGAGAAACCATTTTATAAGAAACCCGACAAACAGATCATTATGAAAAATAAGAATGTAAGAACTCAAAATCCTAACCTACTCACTCTTATAATCCAGAGGAAAAAAATGAGATTTTCTTCTCAAACCTAGCCTACCCATTTCAGAAGATATATAAAAAAACCCAAACCCCAATTTCTCACCTTCAGATTTCAAAAGAAATCCTCTGCAATAATAACAAAAAATCAAACTAAGATCCCTCCTTGAATATGATAATGTCAAACAAGCCTTGGATTTTCCATCAACATGAAATACCAGTAGGCACCATCCTCCTAAAACTCAAACAAGCCTTGGGATGCATATATGCCCAAAACATATAAGTCAAAAATGGCACATCAGTAATCATCCATTCACCAAAACTTCCCACCAAATAGGAACCACATTCATTAAATCCTAATAAAATTTCATTGTCTTAACATAGCATATAAAAGAGAAAAAAAATACTAATGTTTCTTACCAATATCGACATAAAATTATCTTTCCTTAAAAGTATTGATATAGGTAAATTCAAATATATACTTGTTATATTGATTTAATGGAGAGAAAGGATTTGAATTAAAGAATACTCTTTAAAGAAAAAGATACCCTTTGTGCGATTAGAACATGGTGTGACTGGTCTTTTTCAGTTCTATCCACACATTGCTGCAATCTGAATCGAGCAAAAACAATCAAGAAACCGAGAAGCATATTATAGAGCAAAAGGCACACGAGATCATGTCAATCAAATAGCCTTAATTCTTTTGTTCGTCAAGATCCCAAGGAATTGGCGTGCATTTTAAATATGAACATAGATAACCGGAATGAAATAAAATTGTTGAGCTGCGTTCATCCTAAACCTAGAAAAGTTTCAGAAAAGGCAGTGAAGCATGCATATACCTAAACAGAGATACAAAGATGAAACAAAAAGGTATGATTTTAAGGCGATTAAACAAAGCGATGATATATAGAGGAGAAAGAAAAAGGGTTGCTCAAGAAAGTTACAGGAATCTAAAACTCCATGTATGGAAGAAATGGAAAAACTAGAAATGGAAAAACTAGAAATGAAAAAGGGAAGGAAGGGGCAGCAAAAATAATCACCAGGTTTACGATCTTGAGATTGAGACCAGAAAGTAATTACGAGACATCATCATAGTGAGATCAGCTGCGGAGAACAACATGATAGGAGGAAAGCTCATCGGCTTGATTGCCATCACAAAGAGGTTTGTTGGCTCTATGTTTAGAATTTGAAAAGGGGAGAGGAGAGAAGGGATGTGGTGAGCGGAGAATTTGAGGTGAGACATATTAGTGTTAAATTCAAGAGGACGATGATGTGTGAAAGAAGGAGGATGTGGGGTGGCGGTCTTTGCTGAAAAAATGGGAGGGGAGAGAATCTTGCTCTAAAGGAGATAGTACGTAATTAAATACACAATATTGACATATATTGCCACTAAGTCAGGTTCCATCATCCCAAATCATGGACAAGTTTATATGTCATTATTGCTTTGAAGTAAGTTGTATATATCATAATTCTTAATTTAAATACATAATATTAATATATTGTGTCATAAGTCAAGATAATATATGTCAAGAATTGCATTTTTCTTGTAGTGTTGAAATGCTACAGCAATTTCAATCACTGGGTGGAAACGTTGGTGCGGAAGTTATGAACAACCCACATGCATTTAATAGGATTCATGTACCACTTGTCATTGATGGAATCACTATTAGAAAAATGTTCCAGCTTATGCGAGAAAAAGTAGCATATATCATTTGCTCGCCTCCTTTCAACTTCATTTAAAAATATCTCTCAAAACATTTTTTCTTTCTCTTACTACTTCCATATCTCGATGTGGTGGAGTTCCACGATCATGAGACTCATCAAGCCATTGTTATTTATATCTTTCTGAGTTGAGTTATGTACTTGATTTATAAAAGGGTAAACATTATGATATCATTTATATTTAAATTATGAGAAGCCTACAATTTAAAGCTCTTAAGATTACCTTGGATTTTAGGAATGAGCTAAAGTATGGGTGTGTGGCTTTTAGTCATCTTTCCACCAAGATTCCATTCACAATATCAAAAAACCTACAAGTATAATTACAAAACGATTCATATAAGTTCAAATATAATTAAAACTTTCAATTAAAACTCAAATATTTAACTAATAAATCTTAATTATATCTTGAATTTTCTGTGAAGCTTTTATGTTCTTTCTTATAGATGACTTCCTTCACTTTGTTATATCATCGAATCCCACCACTCATAAATATTGTGAAGGCAATGTTTGTTAGTGCCAACTAATCGAAGCATCTCATACATAGGAGCTGTAAAGCTGAGGATATAATTCACATCCATCCAAAAGTCTTCATTTAGGATTTTATCATTTACTTCTTTAGCTTTCACTACATCATCTTCTTTATACATCTCCAATTCTTCACTTATCACTAATTGCTCCAAGCCTCTTTTTATTGTCTTCATCGTTTAAGCATAACAATAGTTGAAACAAAGCGTGTATCGATACTTGAAGTAACTTCAACTTGTAATGATTATTAAACATTGACAATCTCATTACATGATTCATAATGAAATTCTTGATGATAGAGGCATCACTTGAAACCTGAGAGATCCAACCACATTGTTCTATCACATCATCATATCTTGGGTGTGTTGATGGGGCACATATGTTCTTCGAAGCAAGATTGAGAGTATGAACCACACACGGGGTCCAAAAGATATGCTGAAACTTTGCTTCCATAATGTGTCCTGCTGCTTTGCAGGCTGCAGCATTATCAATTATAACTTGAACTACTTTTTGAGGACCAATCTCTTGTATAGTGTTAATCAACAAATCAGCTATAAAGTGTTTGTCCTTAGTCTCCCCTTCATAGTTTATTGCTTTCAAAAACATTGGCCCACTTTCTGAAACCGTCATTATGTTAATAAGTGGTCTTCTTTGAGCATCTGACCATCCATCACTGCAAATGCTCACTCCTTTATCATTCCAAGTCTTCTTGATTGGTTCCAATAGATTCTCAATATTACTCTTCTCTTTCTGCAATAATGTAGTTCTTAATTCATTATAGCCTGGTGGGATATAACCTAGAAGTTGATTGCACTTTTAAAGGCCTGAGCATAATAAAGTTTCTAGCAAAGTGAAAAACTGACTGAATTGTAAAATCTAGCTATCTCATTTGTCATTATTTCACGTGCACCCTATGTTGAATGTCTTCTCGATTGATCAATAGACCCCTTTCTCCTTTTGGATCAATAGCACACTAGCACTAACCTTTAGAAGAGGAATTCTAAAATTAGATGTTCCGGCGCTTGATGTGGAGTGAGGAACTTGCTTAAGATTAGGTGTTTCACCTTTGTTCGGCTTCCTCCACCCTTACTTTGCATCTTAACTAAATTTTCATTCGTTACTTTAGTACAAGATGTAACCCCGACCCCTTTAATTTTCAACAGGTGAGTCTTGACTCTATAATATGACCCTTTATATATTTGTCTACAAAAATTGCATTGAGAAACAACATTTCCTCCCCCCTTTACCCAATTTTGCTTCTCTCGTGACGTACCTCCATAATAGAGCATTGTCATCTTGATTATTTTGTTGATTACTTGAAGGCTCAGAATTACTACTCATTATATAATTATGCATCATAAAAAAAAAATCATGCATTTAAATTAATCTAAATTATTTCAAAGCCAAACCAATATAATTTTGGTCCCTCCGTAAACCACACAATTGAATTAAATTTAATTCAATAAGAATTTGCATGTTTGCATTCATTGAAGTTCAAAATAAATTATAAAACAATTGTACTAATAAATTAATAATAAATGGATGAATTTTTATGTCATTATTTGTATTTCCAAAAGAGAATTCTGAACTTACAAAAGAGAATTATACTGATTCTTATTCTCTCTCACCAAATTTAATTATTTATCAAATAGTTTGTCTTTGTAATTAAGCATACCCATCAGAAGCATTACTGGACTTGCACACCCAATTACCCAAACACCCTCTCTGGTTTTTGGAACCAATCCGACAGCCCTCGACTCCCCCACTGGCCCACCCAACTTTGCCCCTAGGTTGGAACTTCATCCACCACGCCGCCCTTGACTCACCCCCACCCCACACACTTACCCTTTTCCTGGCGCTGGGCTGGAACAACCCGACCACACACTTTGCGCCCCTTAACATCAATCTTTGGTGGATTTTCACCTCCCCTGCCCTAAGGTACGTATCCCCTCTCTTATTCCCTTCTTCCCTTTTTTTTTTTTTCTTTATTCTTCCTTCTTCCTCATGTGAGACAGTGAGACACTGAGACTTCTTTTTGTGTTTTCATGAGAAAAAAAAATGCAATCTTTTACTGGTAAAAACCTAGAAATTGATTCATTGATTGATCCTTGCCTGAAAAAAAAAAGAAAAAAAAAAGAACTTAAGCATACCCTTTCCCCGGTGGTTCGGCGTGTCGATCTCTGGCGTCGGGACTCACTCTCACTTCTCAATCGACCAATCCAGTTTCTTATGTGTGATTTTTGTGTTTTTGAGAAAAATTTGTGTCTTTGAGGAAGAAGAGCAAAAGTCGGGATTTTTAAGCCCAAAGAAGAAAATGGTCGATAAAATCAATCAACCCTGTCAAGCCATGTACAAGCCGTATCTAAAGTCTTTGACCTAGTATATTGTCAACGATACGCCACATGGCGTATCAGACACGTATCTGACGCATGTCCGATTCGTGTCTGCATGTCCACGTGTCCGAAACACGAACAGTCCACAAGGTTGTCGTATTCGTGCTTCAGAGGGCAACAGTAGGCATCTACTACAAAATGTGGGAAAAAAAATCAAACAAGAACAACCTTTTTTTTTTCAATTATAATTGCAATCAAGGACCCCATTTATCAATCAGGCAAAATTGCCAATTAAAAAACTTGATTCTCAGCTTTATCACTATTATGAACAAACAGAGACCCTCAATTCAAATTAAAATCCTTATAATAAGGATTGAACCAAATCTGAAACAATCATCCAAGAACAACACTTTTTTTTTTCACAGTATAGTTGTGATTAAGAACACGTCCATGAGACAAATCAAATCCAGTTCAAATTCGACACACCCACATAAAACTATATCAAACTCGCGTCAGCGAATCACTATCAACATCAATCCAGACTATTAAACCAAAAGACTGACCCTTTCATCGTAGAATTGAATTTTAGTACCATCACGGAAGGAAGCAGAAAACTCTACCATCACGTCATCGTCTTCATCGATGGAGAGGAGCGGCCTCGAAGGGGTGAGTTAAAGGTGGAGGTGGAGAGAGAGGGTGGGATGATTTTTAAAAAAAATTAAAAATTTTGGGTCAATTAGGTAATGACACATGACATGGCATTTTTTTTTAAAATAAAAATTTTGGAGGCCAATTTTGAGGGAATGAACGTGGCATTTTAAACCTACTAAACCAGTTACTTCTAATAAAGGATCAATAGGATGCAGGACCCCCTAAACCTGATATTATTCTTAGTTAATCAATTGGTATGACTAATTAAAGAAGATTGACTAAACTATGAATTATTCCTATCAGTCTCCAAAAAAAAACCTTAAGAACTCATAGAAAGATAATCACGCAAAAACTTACAAATCAACATAACATATTTGCACATAAAAAAGACCGACAAAAGAAACCTTAGCTTTCAACACGTTTATGAGAAAATTACCAAATCAATAAAAAAAAATCTAAAAACCATAAAGAGGTGGAGCAGAGTAGTCGCATCAACCTTGAAGAAGTCAGCATCCTAGGCCTTGAGATTATCTTTGGCATTGCGACCCTCGGACTTGGAACGCACTGCGTGCTTCTAGTAATACTCGATCACCTTCGAGAGGATCTATGTAGACAAATGTTACAAGTTTTCCACTCGAAGTCAAGTTTTAGGCAGTTCAGGGATTACGAGAATATATGGGACAATAACAGGTTAGGGTTTTAAGACGAGGAACTTTGGGGTTTCGAGAATGGGAAAAGAAAGCATGCGAATGGCAGAAGAGTAAGGCACATCAAGATATCAGAAAATTGGATTTCGAGATTTGAAGGCAGAGATGGTGAGCTCAAAAGCTTCTAATGAGAGAAAGCGAAGGTAAGCAAGAGTGAGAGATGGGGAATCATGTAGGCTTGTGAACAACTTTAATGGCAGAGGTAAAAAAGGTCGTGTGTCTATTAGGCTATCTATAGTAGCGGCCCTAATAATTTTTGTGTCCATTTAGTCACTATATAGTAGCGGTAATATTTTCTACGCACCGAAATGGGCCTATATAGTAAGGCTCATTTAATATCCACGACTAAAGAGTTGATAAAAATGTCTTATGGTCGCATCCATTCAATAAACGTGGTGATATGTATTTTTAGTTATGAAATTTAATAACCCTACTAAAATTATGTCATTTGTAAAACCCAAGAAAAAAAATCAATTTTTCTGAAAAATGATAAGACTATAATTTATATAATAGTACAGGTTGAAAACCTAGAATTTTTCTAGATCTCGGATGACGAAACAGACTTCACTGTTGGAATCGTTTCGCAAAATCTAGTTACCCAGTCGAATTTCGTCAAATTCCAAGATAGTCGGAATTTCATGTTTTTCGAGACACCGGGTGTCGGGTGACACATGGAGTGGTGCCACATGACATGATCATGTGGATGCTACATGGCACCTTAGGAGATTGACACATGGCATGATAGCCATGTGGTATAGCAAGTGACACATGGCACTTGGTTGAATGGCTCATTTAGAGCCATGTGTCAAGTTTTAAGGAGAAGATAGGAAACTGAGGGGAAGCTTCCCCACTTTGATCAATTTGGTGAAAGTAGAACTATAAGGAGAAAAAGAAAAAAAAAAAAAAGAAAATGATGAAAGGAAAGGAAAAGGAGGAAAAACAAACAAGGGAGAGTCGTGCATGAGAGTAAGGGGAAAAAGAGAGGATTTCCCAGCGTTCCGACGGTCGAAGCTCGATGGTCCGAGAATTAAAGGTGGTCCACACAATGAGAGCTACGTGTGTGTACCAAAATCGAGCCACAAACCCAAGAGGTAGGGGCTTTCCTACTCGAGCTATTCCCTTTCGCAGGTGGTCATTCAATGGCTATTTGGTACAGCTCTAAGCATAGGGCTAGCTTCATGACAGTTTGAAACGAACTATGGGTGATTTAAGACTGATTTATCAGTCTGTATTGTTTCCCGAAGTTGTTGTTTTGGGAACTGCGTAAGAATCAAGAGGTTAGAGTTGTGTATAGCCGAAAAATGAAATTAATTTATGGTTCGAACCAGAACGGTTCATGGCTATGAGGGACAGAGTTGTACCCTATTCTATGGATCCGAGATCTAGGATCATTATGTGTGTCATTGCTTCATTTGAATGACAAATGAAATTGTGTTGTGAATGATGTTAATACATGCTTATTTGATGTATTAACATGGATTACATGATGGATGTAAATTTATATGTAGAAAATATAATTATCCATGATCTATTAATGTTGCATGTAGCTCTCATCATGCATGTAACATGAATTGGCATGAAATAGCGTTCTGCATTTCATATGCACGGGGACACCGCATAATATTAGGTGTGTGTGTAGGGTTGTGGTCATTTACCATTCTTGGTGAATAGGTGGTGAGCTCGGTAATGGGACAACGTCAAGGAAAATGAGTCTCATAGTTACATAGCATGAAAAGAGAAAAAATACGTGTGTCAAGTGGAGCAAGTTGGGGTAGATACTCCCCCAAGGTGAAAAGGCTATTGAGGCCGATATGATCACCAACAGAAAAGCCTCAGAAAATGTCGAAAAGGTACTCAGCGTCCTGCGGTGTAAACCTAAAAATCTGTGGCCCACAAATGCATAAACACACGGGATTTGATCAAATCAAATGAACATTGGAGGTTTTTCCAATGAGTTATGAGTTTTAAAAACAAAAAGCTTTTGTTTTGGAAAAAAATGGTCATTGAGTGAAACACCAATGATAGGTTTTCACACTTGGCATTTGCATGTGTAAGAGAGTCGATGAGGACTCGAGACATGGGATAGGGTGAGTCACATTCCTATCTACGCACGTAGATATCTTCGGAAAGTAGAACGCAAGATATTTTTACTTGAATATGCGCTGGCTGTCATTATCAGATGCATCTTTGTTTTTAGAAAGAATTAGAGGAGAATTCCTCTACTGGGCATTGCTCACCCCGTCGTGGGAAAATATTTTCAGGTGCTGGAGGTACACCAGGAGATGGAACTTAGCTGAGACCTTAATGGTGAAGAAGGCCAGATTTGGCTTTGTTGTGTATTTTGTAAAATTCTGGGCAGAAAACTCGGTTTCTGTCCATGTAGGAGAAAAGAGTTATAATTAAACTCATTTTGTATGTTTAATATCGTTTGGAAAGGTTTTCCCAGGTTTCATGTTGCCTTTGTAATAGAAAGATTATTGTTAGATCGAATTTACCGGTGCTTGTAAAGAAAAAATGGGGTCGAGATACAAAGAAAGGCCTAAAATAAGCCATCGTGATGCCCGGTCACGACAGGGTGCAAGAAATGCCAAGACATACTACTGCTGGTTTTGGGTCATGACAGGACCCCGGTCGCCACAGAGTTCTTTCCTGCATCGTGGTCGATAGGGAATAACTATGTCGACATGGTTTCGCATTTTAATATAAAATCTGGCCACAACATGGCTTCTCTTTGTTGCGATGTGGTTCTAGTTCTCCGTCGTGACAATGTTGCACATATTTCCTTGTCGCGACCGAGACGGTCACGCACGTAGAGGTCGTGGTTGGCGACAGAGCTCGTTAGCGCCAAGAGATTTCAAGTCGTGATAAAAAATTGTAATGTCACGACAGGATTTCATGGAGTGGTGTCGCGACAGAGTTTTGACCAAGACCAAAGGGTCTCTTGTCGTGAGAGAATATTTTTATGTCGCGACAAAGTTTGCCAGGCCAGAAGTTTTCTGTCATGACATAATGTCTTTATGTCGCAACAGAGTTGGCAATGGTGGAGAGGCTTTATGTCGCGACATAATATTTTATGTCGCGACAGAGTGTGGCCAAATGGAGAGGTTTTGTGTTGCGACATAGCAATTCTATGTCACGACAGAGTTGGCCAAGCTGGGAAGATTTTCTATACCAATAGAGGATTTTTATGTCGCGACAGAAAGCTCTACCACACACGATAGAGTCGGGCGTATCGGGCGCGCACGACAAGGTGGCATCATGTTGTGTCAAGGGACAGAGGCCAGCTGCACGATCGACCAGCCAAAGCCTCGCGACAATAGGGTCTTGGGCCCGCACGACAAGGACATGCGAGCAACAGAGGAATTCTGTCCCGACAGAGATTGCCGCGATGCACTTGACAAGGACAAAAATACCCTGGATTCAGCGTCACTTCATTATAACTCAAATTTCTTATAGTGTTCGGATTATGGACTTATGACAATAATAACTTATTTATTAATTTGAGTTCATTAGTATGAATGAAATTAATTGGATACGTTTATATATTGCTTTTAGGTTTATTATTATTATACTTGAATATTTATTTTGGCTTAATAATTTTCCCTACTTTGATGTCCTTTCTCTTTTGAGTTTATTTTGTTTTGAATGGGGAATTTCTACTACTTTTGTTGATCGAGTACGAATTCACAATATGTGGAGGACCATATTTCAAAAAAAGACTAAGAAATATTGTAAATTACAAGTATGACCTTTTGAGTATATTTTTCCACTCCCATTAATGTCTAATTTTATTTTTATATATATTCTTGTAAATTCATTCTTACATATATACATTATGCAAATTTGAACATGTAGTTTTATAATTTATGTGGTAATAATTCTTAGCTAATAAAGCAAGTTCATAATAAATTTTTTTAACAAATAAACTTTTTTTCTTCTAATAAAAATCTAGGAAAGATGATTATATATATATATATATATATATATATATATATATATAAAGAATATAAATTTTGTTTTAAGAAAAAATTCAAAATTTTGTTTTTAATGAAAGTGATTCATTCATTGATTTGTAACAGAGATTGTCCATTTATTAAATAAAACAACTTTTTAAACTATTTTTCAATAAAATTATCTTTCCTAATAAGAATAATAAAAAAAAATTCTAAATAAATTTGTAAGTTCAATTTCCTTTCTAAATTAGTAAAATAAATCTTTTTTATCAAATTGATTTTTTAATAAATATTTTTATAAAATTGTAAGACCCGAGAAATTCCAATTTCTGAAAAAAAGGCAAAATCGTAATTTCGGTCAAAAATCCAGAATTTATTCTCTAGATCTCAGATGACGAAACGGATTTCACCGTTGGAATCGTCTCGTGAAATCTAGCTGGGCACGTCGACTTCGTCGACTCCGAGAAGCCTGAGTTGGCACGTTTTCGAGGCATCGTGATTCGGTGTCAGAACGACATTCGATGTGACACCATATAACACGACTACGCAGCTATACGGTATGAGTAGAGAAAGGATGAAAATGGACGGTCGGGATAGTACCGAGTGTCAAAACTGGGGAAAAAAGAGACATAAATGTCATTTTGGAATTGTTAAGTTAGAAAGACAAAAAGCAATAGTGTCGCTCACATTTGAAAAATACAAAGCCAAAACGTGGGAGAAAAGGAAATGGATGCAGTAGCCATTTTTTGAAGGTTTTAGAGAGAGAGAGAGGGAGACTTCTCTCTAAAATATCGGGCGATCCGACCGTCGAAATCCTTCGAGCCAAGAAGGAAAGCTACTCTACGCAAAGAGGCCTACACGCACCCGGGCCAGGGAGTTTCGTCAAAATCGAGGTAGGGCTTCTTCCTACTTGCCTTTACACTTTGTTTAAGTGTATTACTTATGTTTGAATTGGATGAGGCCGTGAGGGGCCGTTTGATCGGTTCCAAAGCTTGGAACCGAGGTGAAAAATTTTAGAAACCCATGTGGACAGTCCGTGACTATCCACGGGCTATTTTGGGTTGCTAGTTTGTGCATTTATGCGTTAATGCATGCTTTGATGTGTATAAGGCCTGAATGGCAAATGTAAATTGGTTCACAAAGGAACCAATGATTTTGATGAGGGATCAGGAATAAGAAACCTCGAGGGGTTTTAATTGCTCATATGAACAAAGGACACGTAAACTAATTTTGTGTGAAACTGTTTGGTCGATTAATTCAAGTTGAATTTCTCGTGTTTGATCATTAGCCCACGTGATCTAATTTTTTGTGTAATGGAATGTGAAATTGCATAACATGTTTGTGTGATTTAAATTATGTGAATATATGCATGATTATATATTTACATGTGTTATATGATTGAATTGGAATTAGCATCATGCATTTCATATGCACTGGGGCATCCTAGAACGATAGGAACGAGCGCATGAGGGGATTCTTGAGAGAATGATTTCGGAGGGTTGACTAATAAATAGAATTATCATGAACCATTATAATATCTGAGGGTAGTCCATATATAAAATATCAATCGGCCTGAGTCGCCCAATTGATATATCCTGAGGGTAGTCCACTAAATATAACATCGAAGACAGTCCACTACTTATATCGGAGGGTAGTCCACAAATTATAACAAATATCTTTGTTAAAAATAATGTTTCATACGTGGCTTAGGCAAGTGTGAGGGAGCCTAAGAAGGACTCGAGATATAGAGTTTTAGCAATGTAGATATTCAAGTAGGATCACACATTTACTTGAATGTTTGTTTACTTTTAAGCATTGCATATGCACTTAGGTGGAGAGTAGCCCATTTAGGGTGATTCCACTACTGAGTGATAGCTCACCCTATCGAGTGATTATATTTTTCAGGTACAGGGAGCGCACAAGGAGACGGCTCATCCTAGAGACCGTTTTAGAAGAAAGCCTGCCAGGCTTTCATGCATATCAGATACATGTATTAGAATTTTAGAATTTTAATATATGTTGGATAAGAGTAATTTATTAACTCTTGAAACTATTGGATATAGTTTGGATATATATTGTGATGAGTATTGTATTATGGGCCCAAAAGGCCGTTTTTACTCATATGATTGTTGATTGGGACAGATGATGTACTATGGGTAGAGCTCCCCGTACAAAGGAGACTCTGCCCGATTTTCGTGAGTGGTGTTGGGCAACTCGACATCCACTACTATTCCGCGAGTTAACGGGTTGTCAAACTGACCCCCAGATCGAGGCTTCACAACCAGACGAGTTTAGGTATACGAATACCCAGTAGTTCAGTGTTCGTATCCATCACCACTTGGGTGGTTTGATGGTGAGTACAGGTATATGAAAACCTAGAGAATGAGGGCTTGGGCTTAGGCCATAGTCGGTGTAAGAACATCACCACTTGGTGGTTCGATGTTGAGTTTAGGTATTAGATTACCTAGGAAATCACGGGACAAGACTAGGACACCACATGCATGTGTTTGGTGTGTTTTGTGCGATTTGATGAAATGATGTGTGATCATGTGTTATGATTGTTTGTGTGCTTGGTGATTAGCACTTAGTGTGTTAGAGAATTTATGGAAAACAAATTTTGGAGTTTACCGTGTAAACTGGAACGAGGAAATAAAAGAAATAAATTTTATAAATTTATTTGGATAATGAAATAGAAATTTTTAATAAATTTTTTATTCGTTAGTGTTAGATCGTGGAGGTTTTGATGAATTTTTGGACAACATGGTCCAGAATTGAAAAATAATAAGTGAAGAAAAATAAATAAAATAAATTTTAGAAATTTATTTGGCTTGGAGGTGAAGAAAATAATTTTCTAAGGTTTTACAAGTTGTAAATCAAGAATCAATAAAAATAAATTTTTACAAATTATTTTAGTGTTCCGAAAATGAAAAAGGTTATATATATATATATATATATATATATATATATATATATATATATATATATATATATATATATATATATATATATATTTTTTTTTTTTTTTTTTTTTTTTTTTGTGCCGAACTGGATTGGCCACGCCCAAATTGTGGCTGTGAGACAAGGGAAGTATATCGCGGGCGGAGAGTGTTCGATGGTTGCTGAGTAGGTGTATTGCAAATACACTTAGTGGCTGTGGCTAGGAATGAGGGTCACTGGAGAAATCGTATTGCAATACGCTCGTATCAGGACTGAGGCTTGAAGGGTTGAGGATTGTATTGCAATACAATTACTGTGTTGTGACCAGGAGGTGTATTGCAATGGGCTAGCATTGTATCGCAATACAATAGATTGTACTGCGGATCGAGGCAAGGCATGGATCAGATGCAATACGCCCGCAATGGGTTATGACACGGCTAGCGCCGGGCGCAGGCATGGCGCCGCGCTCGTCCGTAGCGCAAGCGGCGCCTGGGCGCTCAGTGAGCGATGCCGAGCGAGCGTGCGCCGCTAAGGCGCCGCGAACACGGCCGAGGGGCCACTGCTTACACGTACAATGGGCATCGCGGGAGCCGGTCAGACGCTGGGCGCCATGCACGCGCCTAGGGCGTGCCTCGGCGCAGCCGGCGTGCTAGCCGGCCGTTTAGGACCCGCTTTGGGTGTTTGGTGCACCTAACTCACTTTGACTCCGCTGACTCACATCAAGCTTTCAGTCATGAAATGAACATCGCTCATCACAAATTTTTGAAAAAATTAAATTAAATTAAATAAACAAAATCAAATAAAATAGACAAAATTTTCGGTAATAAAATTTGCAAAATGAAATTTTTGCTAATAAAAATGTTTTAAATGGCACTAATTGTCTGCATTACTTGTAAATGCAAGGACAATGTGTATACACCGATTTATGTGTATGAATAGTAAACTCGTGGTCGTGTTTATGCCTTGTAGATACTGTATTGAGATTTAACTTGCCATTTAACTCCAGATAGATGGCTGGGGTCGAGACGAGAGACGCTCGAGGGCGCCCATGGGTACTCGGTCGTGCACCATCGCAGATCCGACCAACCACCGCATTTGATCGCCAGGCCTTTGTTGAGGCCGTAGGTGCTGCGGCGGTCGCCAAGACAGCCGGTGTACAGTAGTCAGGGAGGTCCTAATAACCTCCATAAGTTTAGGGCGCATCATTCTCCGACATTCACAGGGGGAGGAGATCCGATGGCGGGGCGGCACTACTGGTTCATACAGATCGAGAAGGTGTTAGAGGCTATGGAGATTACCTCTGACACTACCAGGATTTGACTAGCTGTGTTCTAGCTAGAGAGTGAGGCCCAAATATGGTGGAAATGGGCAAAGACCTCTAGAGACCTTAGAGGAGCCTTTATACAGTTCTCCCCTGCATTGGGGCATGAGAATAGGGATGATATGTCGGGTTACGAGTCGAGATCTCTGGACTCTACTCACTGGACCGAGGATTGCGGACATGTCGAGTTCGATGTCATCCCGGGATGGATCGGGTCGACTCACTTACAGGATTGTTATCAACTGTGAGCGTAGAGGGTTACCACCCACAC
The DNA here is from genome assembly GCA_016808115.1 of Tetrastigma voinierianum. Lineage (NCBI taxonomy): Eukaryota > Viridiplantae > Streptophyta > Magnoliopsida > Vitales > Vitaceae > Tetrastigma > Tetrastigma voinierianum. The sequence continues at coordinate 159,503 of JAEQBH010005008.1, read as the reverse complement.
TGCAGAGGACTGCATCACGTGGTATTTCCTGTGGGACAAGCATGATATTTCGTCCCTCTACATACGAGTCCACAGTGTCGTGGACAATAGCGGTCAAGCAATGGTGCCTACCCTAGAGGACTGGGAGAGATCCACACTTTAGATCGACTCGAGTAGTGTGCGAGTATGTGGATGTTTTCCCAGATGAGCTACCTGGACTACCTCCACAGAGGGTTGTAGACTACGGTATCAAGTTACACCCTGGTACTTCACCCATCTCTATGACTCCGCATAGGATGACACCAGTTGAGTTGCAGGAACTCAGAGTCCAGCTACAAAAGCTACTGGACAAGGGGTTCATTAGACCGAGCACTTCACCATGGTGCGCTCCGGTTCTATTTGCGAAGAAGGAGGACAAGACCCTTCGATTGCGGTATTGACTACAAAGTAAATGAATGTGGTTATGATCAAGAATCTGCACTCCATTACCAAGGATCGACGATTTGTTTGATCACTGAGAGGAGCGAGTCTACTCCAAGATAGACCTTGCAATCAAGCTACTATCACCGAGGGTCAGGGAGACAAGATTTCTCGTACAAAGATTTAGATTTAAGTACGGGCACTTTGAGTTTACTAAGTGATGCCCTTTGATTGAAGAACGGCCAACAAAGATCTACGAACCTCATGCATAGGGGTGTTCCAACCTTATCTGGGGACGCTTTGTCGTGAGTCTTCGTGGATGACATCTTGATCTACCCCCACCGAAAGTGGGAGCATGAGTATCACTTCGAGGATTGTTTTACGCTTGTCGAGAGACCATCAAATAGACGCTAAGTTCAAGAAGTGCGAGTTTCGGCTTACCGAGGTGAGATTTCTTTGGACACGTGGTGTCACTGGACGAGAAGGTCGAGGCAGTTGATGAGTTGGGAGAGACCGAATGTCAATCTTCGTGATACGTAGTTTCGGGGATTGGCCGGGTATTATAGGAGACTAAAACGGGCTGAAGGTCCATTCGGGGCAGGATCGCAGGACTTCGCCACGGACGGACTCCATGGCCGGACGACCCCGACCATAGAGAGAGAGACGAGGGATGCTTGGAAACACTGGATACGAGTGTTGGTAGCAAGAGGGAGGATCACCTTCTTCTAGTTCGGAAGAGATGTAAGACTCTACTGTTGACGAAGCCTCAAAGACCGTAATGGATCGAGCATGCGTAGACGAGATCTCCTGTGGATGTGATCCAGGACTGGGACAGCGCAAATCCCAAGAATGAGAACATGAGAGTATACGGTCTTTATCTCCACACCCTAGTACCTGGGCCGAGGAACCGCTCAGCTCACAAGCATATACAAGCACTCCTAGCACACGTACAGCCGTAGGGACCAGAGTGTGGGTCGAGGGTCGTGACGTGATCAGCTGCGTTTTTAAGAATGTAGGACCTTACGGCAGTAGACATATTGGTTGTTGATGTCATGTTTGACATGGATGAGTTGGATGTACCATCCGGGCTGTCGTGGTGAATTGGGACCTTAGCGGTTGTCATACCCACACGACCTTGGATTTGGGCTTAGAGGCCAAGGCCTAGAGAAGCCAGGTATGGATGTTCTTCCCTAGGTGTGGGGGTGAGAGCTGACCCGATAGGTCGGGATATGAGTGAGAGATCTCTAGATTCTGCCTGCGGTGGACCCCAGGATTAGGTGTCACAGTATGGCAATTATGCTCGCGGTGCACGGTAACATCGCGCCAAGTCGAAAGTGTGGGTGCACTCCAGACGGCCATTCACCACTCTGTGATGCGCTGGTCGAGTTTGTCTCTTCAGACCACGTCCAATGAAAACTCATAGTTTGATCTCAAGAATGAAGAGTAATTAAAGTGTGTCATAAAGTAAAAGGGGGGTCGTTAATCCCCTAAGTGAACTCGGAGTTAGGGTGTAAGAGACCGCAGATATCCCTAAATTTCGTAGAATGTAAAGAGGCCTGAAGTGTAAGCCGAAGAGTTAGGTTAATCGAGATGAAAACACACGGTCAGGTTATCACGTAGACTTAGAGTTTAGTGATAGGAGTCGGGAGTGACTCGAGATTTGGATACCCCTTTGGTAATTGCATTGGGTGTTGTTGAGCCGACAAGGGCTCAGTATATGGATGTCATACATGACATGGACTAGGTTGACGGTCCATTGATTGTCGATTGTGGACCTTTGGGAAGGTCACATTACACACAAAGTGAGGGTCAGGTGTAGTTACACGTGGTGTGGATTATAATAGCAGCCAGAGACACGCGAAGCATACGTCCTAGGTCTTAAGGATAGAGGAGCAATTGCCCTTAGTGGAATTTGCCTACAACAATAGTTATCAGGCGAGTTTACAGATGGCGCCATATCAGGCATTGTATGGGAGGCCACGTAGGTCACCGTTATGTTGGACCGAGGTGGGAGAGAGCTCCATCACTGGTCCTGATCTAATTAGAGATACCTCCGAAAAGATGAGCTTGATACGACAAATATTTTCCTCACGGCCGCAGCCTAAGAATTATGCAGATATACGATCGCCGACCCTTAGAGTTCGAGGTTGGGATCACGCTTCTTGAAGGTGATGCCTAAGAGAGGAGCGGTCGATTCTACAGAACGCTGGAAGCTATCGCCGAGGTTTATTGGGCCTTTCGACATACTCGAGAGGATAGGCACTATTAAGGGCATCGGACATGCTACCGCCCAAGCATGTCGTGTCCACAAGGTGTTTCACGTCCCATGTCCTAAGTATACGCCGACCAAATTTCATGTAAAGTGGGATCGGGGGATGATCGAGATTGACACTTATGGGACCTTCGAAGAGAGACCAGTGTGCATTTTGGACAGCCATGATCAAGTTTTGCGACGCAAGACCATGAGGCTAGTGAGGGTGCTATGGCGGCACTATGGAGTGGAGGAGTCCATGTGGGAGGCGAGATTATCGATGCGTCTACATATCCCTTCTTGTCAGGGATGAAGGTGGTTTAGTCGACTTACATGCATGGTATAGTGCACGTTGCACATGCATGTGAGTGTTTTGATTGTCTAGGAATTCTCGTGACTAAATTCATTTTAAGGAGGGAGAATATAAGACTCGGTGAAATTCCAATTTTGGAAAATGGTAAAATCGTAATTTCGGTCAAAAAATCCGGAATTTATTCTCTAGATCTCGGATGATGAAAACGAACTTCACCGTTGAATCGCCTTGTGAATCTAACTAACACGCCAAACCCTCAGAGAATTCCGAGATAGTCGGAGTTGGCATCGCTTTTCGAGGCACGTATTTCTCGTGCCGTAAACGATATTCGATGTGAAAAAATCACAGATATAACACGTACTCACGTACATAAGCGGCATGAGTAGAGAAATGATGAAAATGAACGAATAGATAAAGGTCGAGGTCAAAATCGGGAAAAGAATGACATAAATGTCATTTTGGAATTGTTTTAAGTTAGAAAAAGACAAAAGAGCAATAGTGTCATCTCCTACATTTGAAATACAAGCCAAAACATGGGAGAAAATGAAATGGATGCAGTAGCCATTTTTTGAAGGTTTTAGAGAGAGAGAGGGAGGCTTCTCTCTAAAATATCGGGCGATCCGACCGTCAAAATCCTTCGGGCCAAGAAGGAAAGTTGCTCTATGCGAAGAGGCCTACCCGCTGGACTCAGCTTTTGTAGTGGAGTTTCACAACCCGAGAGGCAGTGGTTTCCCTACTTGGTTTTACACTTCGCTTAAGTGTATTTTACGATGTTTGAGTTGATGAGGCCGTGATGGGTCAGCTTGATCGGTTCCAAAGCTTGGAACCAAGGTGGAAATTTTAGAAACCCATGTGGACAAATCAGTGACTATCCATGGGCCGCTTGGGTTGTTATTTGTGCATTTATGTGTTAATACATGCTTTGATGTATAAGGCCGGAATGGCCAGTGAAATTCGGGTTCACAAAGCGAACCGATGATTTGATGATAAGGGATCTTAACAAGAAAACCTCGAGGGTTTTACTGCTCCTCATATGAACAAAGGACACGAAACTAATTTTTGTGTGAAACTGCTTAGTCGAGTAATTCAAGTTGAATTGCCGTTTGATCATTAGCCCACGTGAGCTAATTTTTGGTGTAATGGAATGTGAAATTGCATAACATGTTTGTGTGATTTAAATTATGTGAATATATGCATGATTATATATTTACATGTGTTATATGATTGAATTGGAATTGGCATCATGCATTCCATATGCACTGGGGCATCCTAGAACGATAGGAATGAGTGCATGAGGGGGTTCTCGAGAGAATGATTTCGGAGGGTTGACTAATAAATAGAATTATCGGAGTGTGTCCATTATAATATCGGAGGGTAGTCCATATATAAAATATCAATCGTCGGAGTCGGCCCAATTGATATATCTGAGGGTAGTCCACTAAATATAACATCGGAGACAGTCCACTACTTATATCAGAGGGTAGTCCACAAATTATAAAAAATATATTTGTTAAAAATAATGTTTCTCATACGTGGCTTAGGCAAGTATGAGGGAGTCGGTGAGGACTCGGGATATGAGTTGAGCATGTAGACATTCAAGTAGGCTCACGCATTTACTTGAATGTTTGTTTACTTTGGAGCATTGCATATGCACTTAGGTGGAGTAGGTAGCCCATTGGGGTGGTGATTCCACTAATGAGCGATAAATTTCACCGTCGAGGGATTATATTTTTCAGGGTACAGAGCGCACAAGGAGACTCAAGCCATCCTAGAGACCGTTTTTAAGAAAGTCGAAGGCCGCTGCTATCGTATACATGTATTAGAATTTTAGGAATTTTAATATATGTCAGATAAGAGTAATTTATTAACTCTTTGAAACTATCGATATAGTTTGATATATATTGTGATGAGTATTGTATTATGGGCCCAAGAGGTCAAGTACTAAGGCGCATTGTTGATTGGGACAGTGGATGCACTATGGGCAGAGCCCCCCGCACAAAGGAGACTCGCCGATTCGTGAGTGGTGCTCCTGGCAACTCGACATCCACTACTATTCCGCGGGTTGACGGATTGTAAACGAACCCCTAGGAAATGGGGCGTCACAAAAATAAATGTAAATAATTATCTCGTAAATAAAAATTGGATCATATGATTTTTTTTTTTTAATATAATTGGATCTCTTTTTTATAAGTGAATAGAATTTTTTTTTTTTTTATGTATTGAATTATGTGATTTTTTTTTCTCGATATCCATAATTAATTAATTAATTATCACCGTTCTCTAAACTTGTTTAGTAGAAACCTTTTTATACAAACTTAGAGAGTGTTACGGCTCACTACCATACATTCCCGATTAGTAACTTAACCTTCATATTTTGACTTGGTTTTTTGCAAACATGTCTTTTCAAGTCACACTAATATTTTTTTCCCTTTAAAAAAATAAATAAAATAAGTGGCGTCTCCAATTTTCTAAAGATTTTTTATTTTTCATAATAAAAAGCGAGTCTCACCATGAAATAAACGCACATAAAAAATATAGGTCCATACATCCCTTTTCATCAAGAGATTGATATCTTGCATCTTTTCTTACTTTAAAAAACACTCCACCAAGACTCTCCAATTATTCTTATTTTATTGTTTATTTACCATTTCTTCATTATACACCAAAAAAATAAATAAATAAAGACTAGGTTCCATAAAACTTAGTTAGAGAAAAAAATATTAATTACATTTCATAAAAATAATTTTTATTGGTAATTATTAAAAACAATTATCAATTTTTTACACAAATTTAAAAAAATAATTAAAATAGGTTTTGTAAATATATTTTCTATCAAAGTATACTCATGTATAATACAAAAATTTTACAAATTTTTAGTTGTTGCTCAAAACAATATTCCATAAAAAGTAATTAAAAACATCTTAAATTTATTATAAAAACCACCTATTTTTTATAATAAAAATTCCAAAAGAGTTTTCTTAAACAAAAGTCTTCCTTCAATTTTTAGAATAACATTTTCCCTTTTTAAGAATATATGCAAATAATTGAATAGTTCTTCCAATCAAGTTTGGGTAGAGTCGTGGAGCCAAAAATAAAAAAGTAAAGACGAGGATGATGTAGGGACCTTGATCATTGGAACGTCGGAACCTCTAAGCATCAGCAACACAACGTGAACCTACAAAAGGGTGATCCGGGGGGGCAGTGTGTCGGCCACGCTCTCTGATGATTAAGTCAACACAAGATGGAGAAGAAGAAGCATAGAGTTCATACAGTTGGAATTGCTCTTACCTTCACCTCGTGGGGGATCTTCCCCATTTATAAGGCGTGGTTCACAAATCTCCCCTTAATTTTAGAGATAAAATCTCTTAATTTTAGGGTTAAAATCTATTTTTCCTATCAGGAATTAATCTTCTGAGAAATAAAGGATTTGGAAACTGGGAAATCCGCTGATAAATATCTAGCTATTTTGTGTATTTTCCGTTTTCATACACTTATCCATAACAAACTTTCCATATGCGGTAGGATGGCTGACTGGGGACTTTAAATCCTAGACAGGCCACCCTAAAGCAAGTCTTTGAGAAAATACCCTGGCATCTCAGATGGGCTTTAAGACTCTCTCGTCTAAAGAATACCCGAATGGTTTCAATATGATACATGGGCTTAGACCATTTCACAAAGCGAGCCAAGCGGGCCCTGGGCCCATTGAGTAACGGGTCTAAAGATCATGGTCCCGTTGACTACCGTCAACCTGCGGAAACCTATGTGTCTGATACATGAGTAAAATGACCCAATAGGGCCCATCATCCATGCTCATCCATACGATTACAAGACCATACATTTCTATAGATCCAAGAGTTATTACATCACTCATAATACAAAACATATATTAAAACTAGTTCGTTCTAATATATACACAAAACAAGAATCAAGGCCACACCGGCCTGCCGATAATCCCGGCTTTTCCCATGAGCCACCATCAGAGACTCCCAGATCAAAAGGGTCCCACGACGGTTGAGCCTAACGCCCAAGAGATAAATCCTACGCTATTCCCACCTAAGTGCACATGCAATGGATCATTTCAATACCAAACCAACAACCAATCCGCGCATAAGCACGCCGGGTCTCCATCATGGGAAAACCACACAGATATGACGCACACTCTACATGCCCTTATGTACGGTCAACCCTCCACCCACCACCAATGCAGTCCCAATGAAACCAACACCAGTCGGCCCCAACTCCAATCTCACCACCCGTAGTCTATAGATATTTATTTAATCGTTTCGCGCCTTTGGGCAACACTTTTCAATCCACCATGGGTCTCTTACACCTCCGACATTTTTCTGCCACCAGAGGTTATCCACCAAGTTTTCGTGCTTTTCACCCTCGAGGTATCTATCCCCACTTAGCCCGACACATTTCATTTCCATTTTCATTTAACATTGTGGAAATCAATTGACTTCGTCCCATTTCCAAGCTCCACATGTTCTCACTAAACGAAGTGTCAAACCAAGATCATGTACACACACCCATGTAATGGCAAAGGTTATCGCACACCAATGTAATGCAATTGTACACGCACTTCAAACCCATGACCAATGGCGAAGACTTCACATGGACATTCTAATACCATACAATCGTGTAGCGTGAACACTCATGTTCAATGCACACAACATTCCATATATTCAGTTTCAACATCAAGATACATGCAAATAAGGCATATTCCATTCATTCAAATTAGTACATCACATAAAGCATGCACTACATCTTTCTATCATTCGGGCTCATTCATGTCACCACATCATTCAAGCATGTATTAAACATAATTCCAACCATAACTTAGGTAAGTACGCATAATTCATATTCTGTGCCGAGACATAGCGTGTCAACTACATACAACCCAATGCATATAATTATTTCCTATCTTCATCATAATATGTCATAATTTCATTATTCAAGATGTCATCAATTTATGACAATAACACACATTGAAGCCATTCCCTACTATAAATCCACATGTTTGGCCTAAGAAATAATCTAGACTTTAGTCCAGAAAAGTCCGGGCTTTTGTAAATACCAGCAATAAAACATCCAACACGTAACCCCTGCTCGTGCCATATGGGCCCCAAGCATTTCTAAGTATAAACCTGCTCGAAACAAGTTCTGGAAACTAGAACGAACTATTTCTCAACTGTCCGTGACCCAGCCTAATGTTCAGCCTACATTTTGGTAGATCACTTTATCTTATTAAATTCTAGACTCGACAAGCTTTCCGTAGAGTCCAAGAATGCGACCTGAGTTCTGACGAGAGTTATGATCAGCCCAAAGTTGACGATTCACAAGGGTGTGTGGAAATTTGGGCACACCCCCGTTTGCCAAATTTCTATCCCAAAACACAATGTTCTGTTTTGGACAGTCCCAAAACCCTATGAAATTGGTCTTTGACCATCACATAATCACAAACAACCACACAACATGTTCGCCTCGGAAAAGCCGAACGAACTGTAAGCCATTACACGGTCCCTAGGCGTAAAAATAACCAGAGTAGAGGAAACCCACTCCTCAGAGCGTGCCTGTGTTCATTGTTGTCCAGTCCGCCTATCATGCAACCCTCTTCCTTTTCCTCTTTCTTTTTCCCTCTCTTTCCTCCCCTTTTCTTTCTCTTCTTTTCTTCTTTCCTTTTCTTTTCTTTTCTTTCCCTTTCTCCTTTCCTTTCCTCCCTTTCTCTTTCCCTCTCCTCCCTTTCTCTCCTTTCCCCTTCCTCCTCCTTCTCCTCGCTGGCGGCTCCCCACGCAGACCGCATCTGAGTCAGCCATGAGCCGAATTGGAACCCCTATATATAGGTTCCAGTTAATTCATGCATGATGACACATGGCATGCCGTGTGCCACACACATGGCTTGCCATGTGCCACACATATGGCTTGCCATGTGTCCTACATGCATAGGTCCTTGCCATGCAATGTGAAACATGGCTTTCCATGTGTCACTCACATAGTTTACCATGTGTCACCCACATGGCTCGCCATGTGTCGCCCGACACCTGTTGCCTCGAAATATGTGAAATTCCAACTGTCTCATAATCTAATGAAATTTGACTAGGTAGCTAGATTTCGCGAGACGATTCCAACGGTGCAATCCGTTTCGCCATCCGAGATCTAGAAAAATCCCAACTTTTCTTCAGACTATTCCGGTAAACTACAATTTTGCTCCCTTTTTATCTGAAAAATTCAAATTTAAAATTTTCATAGGTTTTACAAGGAAAATAATGTGCTTTTAAGTCTTGGGTGTGGAAATTCAAAAGGATTAGGAGAATTGATGCATACATTGAACGCGTCGGAAGGTGAAGTGCATTTGGATACAAAGCGCGTGGGAAGCGCATGTCTCCTAACATGTCTGCAGCGCATGGTGCCCTGACGATGCATTTAATGTACTCGTTGATGTTTTGCCCCTATATATAGCAGTTAGGCTTCTAGTGTTGTTTCTTTTACGATTTCAAAAAGCTTTGTGCCTATTGCAATTTTACTTCTCCTGTGTTTCTGCAAACTTTTCTTTCAAAGGACTCATCGGAGATCCCTTGACAACTTTCGAATTTTTGGTGAGTATTTACAACTCAAATCTTATTTGTATCGCCTTCTTTGTGTTGTTTTCTGTGGCTCTGTTTGTTGAGTATTTTTAGGTTAGAAAGTTTTTGCTTCTTTCTGAGGATGCGATCGTCATTCGCCGATGGGTTCTAATAATGATGTTACAAGCGGTATGTGGGATGTTCCTAGGTTTGGGGACATCCCATTAGGTTATGCGAGGGTTCTTAGTTCAGGGTTCTTAGGTCTTGTCACCAATTGGTTTTCAAACCTCCAGAGAGAGGTTTCTCTTGTCTTTCTAGGGTTTCATTACTACGTTTAACGGACTCAAGTTAATCCCTTTTTCTCGTTTGTTTTCCCCGTAGGAATGGCGTAGAGGTCAGAGACTCTACCAGTCGTGTTAGCATAAAGGGAGACTGGAAACGCTCACTATAAGAAGCCTAGTCGTTACTATGTCTATAGAGGAATTGAGGTCGTTTAGTCAGGTTCCTGTCGACATCAGATCGAGGTGGCAGTATGCACCACTGGCCTAACTATAGGAGGGGCGTATAAATGCCAGCCCATTTCCCACCCAGCATGAGTAATTTGTTTCTAGACTTTGCTTCCCATCCCGTCTTTGGTGAAGTAGTTTCTTCACTTCACCAGGATACCTCCTACACTTGTACATCCGAATGTCTTTCGGATTCTAATGGGTTGCAGTGTGTTAAACCTTCTCTACAAGTTGGATATTGCCCTGGTAGAGATTTGTTTTATTTATACTTTGGAAGCTCGGGGGTTGGGGGTGGGTCGCTTATCTATGTCGCCCATGCTCTAACACTAATTTGTAACTAGCTCTGTGACTCCTAAGATCAAGGAAAGGGATTTTTTTGGTTGAAGGTTCGTGGTATGAGACGTTAAGTTCTCCTAGGCCTCCATGTGATTTGAATTAATCCCTCACGTTCCCAGGTTTGTTTCAGCTTGATGGAACATGTACTTCCCTACGTCGTCTATATTTTAATATGCCCCTTCTCTCTAAACTTTTTGTAGCTAGGCGTAGACGAAGCCGGTAGGTCAGTTGGGTGGAGAAGGCTAGGTTGGATCGCATCAACGGCTACTCAAGATCATTGGGAGGGACCGCAATCACGAGCTCCTTTTGTCTATAAAAAATTTGTATAAGTTAGGCGCCAGTCCCTTTCCTTACATTGTCCCCGTCATCCCCCGTCCGTTGCCAAAAGAGCTTATTAAGGGTGAACACTTTACTCTTGCTGGCCTTCTGAAGTCGATCCCTAGAAGTTCTTCACATGTAAATCCACTGAGCCTCAGCTAAGTTCGCTCTAAGAAGCTCACCACTCTTTGGCTCCAACAACCCGATCAATCACTTTTGGCCATACAGGATCCCAACCTTGCCTCCCAAGCGACGAAGAAGAAGAAGGGAAAGAATGGGACGAAGGTTGGACAGGTAAAGCCTACCAGCATGGGGTTGGAAGGCTTCGTGGACTAGGTAAATCTTCCTACAAGAGAGAGATCAGCAGGATCATGCTCCTAAATTGCTGCTGGTACGAGCCGAATGAGAAAAGCCAGCATGACACGTCTAGTCTCACGGATTTATTATGCGACTCAAACGGCTTGAAGTACCAAAGCAGCCATTCAAAACAATGAGTTTAGGATGAAGAGGTTCATAAAAGCCCAACAAGAATTTACGTGACTCTAGAACGAGCCCCTATAGCCCGCCTGGGGAGGGCGCCGCCTGTGATGCCCCAGGGAGGCTTTCTGCACATCCTTAGAGGATAGACTTACAATTGGAAGACCTCCTGAAGATCGATAAAATTACGGGCGAGGGTTCTCTCAAGATGACAAATATCGTCTCACTTTTTAACGGGGGACGGTGTCCAACTCGTAATTGCCAACCCTCGTAGGCCAAGGGGTCCTAATAAGTTGGTGCTGAACTCACCCGTTAAACCGATGAAGTGGGATCATCTTTGGGCGGACACATCTGTTCCTAGTCCAAATGCTGCCTAGTCAATTATTGACTGTTGGAACCCCTTCAACCAAAAGGACACTTCTGTCACCAACATGCACGAACTCTACCCCACCAACCTTTGAATACCGATGGTGGCTTTTTCTAAAGAGTATTCCATTCCCTTCCCCGACTATATGGATAAAAAATCTTACCAACGTGTGGCTGAAGATGGAATGTATATTCGTAACCATGATTTTAATGAGACGATTGAGTTAGTAAGGCTAGACTTTTAACGTTCGAACGTGAGTCTTATGCTGTGATTTTCTTCTAACACCTCTTCTTTTATAGGTTGTCACTGCTGTCCGGAATATGGCGCGCTAGCACAAGGAACTTCATCTCCGGCTAGATAACTCTAAGAAGCTGTGACGATATGCTCAGTATGCTGCTTCCAAGCACCACGCCTTAGACAAGACCAAGGCTAGGGCTCCACATCGAGGAAGGCTGAGGGTGCAGAGAGGACATCGGCAGAAAGAAAAGGATGAAGTTAAAGAAGAAGCTCAACGGGGCCTGCGGTCACGCCCGATTCCTGGCCCGACCAGAGTTTCCCGTGTCCGAATCAGTTCGGGACGCGAGATCAACACTGACTCTTTACCTGATTTTTTTTTTTTTAAAGCCAATCGGTACCCGTGGGTATGGCCTACATCCTATACGTAATCAAATATTATATACATATAACTGAGTCTCATTTAAATACAAAACTTTACTTTACATTTACAAATCGTGAGCACTAATCCTGCTGTGTAGTGAACCCTTCCCGTGTGTCAGCCCAAATTGCACGCCAAGTCTTCGGGATGCCTTCGTACCTACACCTGATGAAACCCGTGCTGTTCACGCTTGGGAAACATGTGTCTTATGCATATACACATTTAATGGCTAAACACAATGTATAATATAAATTTTATGTATTTATATTATAAACTTATATGTGGGTACTTTTTCTTATAACAAAGCTTACTTTACCCTGGATTCCAGAGGAGTTACATGCATCTTATTCTTATGCGTAACTTATGTTTATAACAAATTTATGTTTATTCAGACTCCGTAGGAGTTACGTAACTTATTCGCATACAGCACCGCAGGTACTACGTGGCATTTATTCGGGGATATTGTGAGTACCCGTAGGTACTACTAACCCAGACCGTATACAAGAGTACCCCAGTACTACTTAACTTATCGTGATCGAGTACCCGTAGGTACTACATAACTTATTCAAATGCAGGAGTACCCGAAGGTGCTTACATAACTTAATCAGAGACGTGAGCACCAGGTACTGGCGTAACTTATCGATCGGGGAGTTAATCAGAGACATGAGTAACCAGGTACGCGTAACCAAATCGTAGACAATGTAACTTAATTAAATACATATACTCCCGTAGGTACTACGTAACATTTTCGTGATGGCAGAGTACCAGAGGCAATACCAAGGTACTTTAATCGAGAGACAGACTTCTAATCGTAAACGTAACTTATTCGGGATACGAGTTATTCAGATACGTGACGTAACTTATTCGCATACAAGAGTACCCGTGAAAATTACGTAACTTATTCGTATAGAGTACCAGGTACTACTGCGAACTTAATCGCATAATAAGAGTACCCTTAGGCACTACGGAACTTATCGGGATCGAGTACCCAAGAGGTACTACATAACTCTATTCATCTGTGGGATGCGTGAGTACTCGAAGGTACTACATAACTTAATCAGAGACAGGAGTACCCGTAGGTACTACAGAACTTAATCAGAGGCAGACATAACTTAATCCAATACAGGAGCACCATTAGGTACTACAGAACTTAATCAAATACAAGAGTACCCGTAGGTACTACGGAACTTAATCAGATACAGGACAAAACTTATTCAGATTCAGGAGTACCCGTAGTACTACGTAACTGGGGATCAAAGACGACTTATTCAGACATCGACTTATCGGGACATTCATATCTTTAATCTTATCTTTATTCGTAGTCTTAGTCATATAACCGTTTAATTTCCTAGACCGCACATAAAATGAATTAAAACACAACAAAGACATTGGCAATTCAAGATACTGAGAGTAGTACCTGGCGGCCGTAAAAAGCACTTAACAGACAGAGTGCCGTAGCACTTAACAGGATAGGAGTGCCGTAGCACTAATCGTAACCTGAGCAGTAGCACTTGACAGACAGAGTGTCGTAGCACTAATCAAGAGTAATCGGCATTAATCGAGTGCCTGAAAGACTAAACGAGTACCAAAGTATTTCAATCGGGAGGCCGAAAGACAATCATCAGAGGCCGAGCACTAATCAGAGTACCAAGGGTACTAGTCAGACAGGAGTGCGTAGCACTCACTGTGGAGTACCGGGCAACTAATTAGGACAGAGGCCGTGGTCATTAAATAACCGTCTTAGGTGGTTTTGCAACTATATGAGTTCAAGAATCCTACTATCTTATACAGATATTGTTACCACATTATACGTTTCGGCTGCATCGTGATTCCATATACCTGGTAAGGTATGATGAGCATGTAATCACACCTTGTCTGGCGCTCCTTGGCTCTTCTATGAATCTAATTTTCTTAGGAATTGGAATCAATCCTATCGGATCACCCAAATCCTCGCTATGGCATTTTCATGCTGTAACTAGTCTTACCGATTTTACCGAGGGACAGTTTGAAATATTTATATTTAAGCCTTGTCTCGATATTTGACACTGTATATTTGTACTCCTTTAAAGTTAAGGTGCTAAGGGTTCTATTCCAACTGGAATCACCCAATTCAGAGCACCGGAACTCGAGTTACGTCCGAAACAACCCGGACTTCTCTATGATCAACTGATGCAGGAAATGGGTTTGTACATACCACTCTTTGAGTGAATTGGGCTATCTAGAGTCAGAATTTGACGATGGCTATTTGTATGGATGGTTTTCCGAAGTATATTTAATTTTCCACTTGAATCACTCAACCTGATAACAAATGAGTGTTATGGCCAAAATATGCAAACCGGTCAAAATTGAAAACTGTAATGGTGGTTGTACCTCTGCACATGTCTAACTCAGACTAATACATGTCACAAAATGACCAGACAAGATGTACCCTAAGACATGTTCAAGTTGTACCGGTGCATGTCACCCGAAATGCTCAAAATGTGTGTTTTTCTCCCATTTTTTCCATATTTTTCCATCCCAAACCAACTCTATACTTCAAACACACATCAAATCCATTTCCAATTCACCTTGGAATCTCTTTTATACTCAAATCATCTTTCACCTCTCTGTCTCTTTCAAAACCTTCCATTAATCTCTCCTAATATCATTCTAATATGGGTTACCACCCATATACAAACTGGGGTACTAAGATTTGCTAGGGCTTGTTCAAAACCCTAACTCAATTTCCCTCATTTAAACGCTGAACTAAATAACAAAGGAAGGATTCCATAATTATCTTGTCTTGTAATATACTCAACCTTAATTTCAAGAAATCATGTTAGGATGCAATTCTATCAAAACCCTAGATTTAGAGACAAGATATTAACCATATCAAGCCTTAAATTCCATGTGATCCACACAAAATCCATACTCAAAGTAGTTTCCATACCAAAATTCAAGTTCCATACCTTGGCTTTGCTTGATCTTGACTCCTCCATCTTCTTCCTCTTCCTCTTCCTCTTCTTCTCTCTTTCTCCCATCCGGTTCTCCCCAAATGAGACCAATTTGGTCTTTTAAAATCCAGATATTGTTAAGGCCTTGTTTGGCCCTCAAAATAAAACCCATTTTTTTTATTAGCTTTCTCTAATTGCAAAAAGGTCCCTCCATTTTTTACTATTTGTATTCCAAGTTCCCAAATTGTATTTCGCTCCATGGGCCTTCAATTTATGACTTTAAGCCCCTTTTTGAACCAATAATTACAAAATCGTCTCTGTCTTGTAAATCGGGCCCCTGCCTCGTTTTTTCACATTTAACTCGCGAACAAATAAATTAGGGCTTACAAAATACCCTAAACATGCTCTAAAACGACTACAGTATATTTCTGGGGCAGCATACCGCTTTGTCGCCAGAGGGCAAAGGTGATGCAAAGACGCGAAGGCAGGGGATGACTCCGGCAGTCCAAGACGCCTTGGTGATCGGGGGAAGAGGCTAAGCTGCAAGGCTAAGGCCGGTTGCCTCTTGAGGCTGGTTCCGACCACTTGCGCCGAGGTCAGGGACAACCAAAGATGAAGTGTCTTATCTTCAATCTGAGGTGGGTAAGGACAAAGGTACTACGTAGAGGACCATCGAAGGCCTCGAGTCAGATTTGCCTATGGCTACAAAATGCTGTATGTTCAAACACAAAATCTTATGGCGATCACAGAAGTCTAAACGCATGCCCATTCCTCCGAATTTCTTCCGCCAAAGCAGGAACCCTAGGTGCCTCAACTTTAGCACCACCGAGGCCACAACAACCATGGATTTCAAAGCGATGGGCAAGAGGAACCTGGAAGAGGAATGCTTCTTAATCGGGATTTTGTTGGAACATCTTAAGTTCTTCCTTTTTTAATTCTTGTAAGGCCTGTATGGTCGCCGGATTCATATATGTTTTTATAAACCACAGTATTACTATCATGATTTGAAATTTTCCGATATTCGATATTTGATTTACTTATGCACTGAGCATCCTTATTTCACAACTTTCGCTATGAGTCTTGACTAGATAGCGTAATTCAGGATATTGTTATAAGTTTTGAAAGAACTAGAACTGTATGGATTGCACACATACTAAATGGTAAAGCACCATTTGGCTTCAGTTTTGTCCAGTAGGTCTGAGCCACTTTCTGGACTTTGATAAAGCAGCGGTGCTAAGGAGCCACTTCAGACTAGTATGTACCAAGAGTTAAGACCCACTTCTGGGCTTTAGTATGTGCTAGCAGCCTAGGAGCCACTTCTTGGCTTTAATATGTGTTAGTACTTGTGTTTTCACTTCAGTTTTAGTATAGCACAAGCTAGAGCCACTTCGAGCTTAGTATGTGCCAGCAAGAAGCTTAGAGCCACTGTGGCTTTAGTATAAGTTAACAAAGTTATGAGCCCACTGTGGCTTTAGTATATGCCAACAAAGTTATGAGCCACTCTCTGTCTTTAGATGCACATGAAAATTTAGTTTTTCCAAGATCTTCATCTCGACTCTTTAAGTAATTGTCGTTTCAGACATTTCCTTCGAGAGTCTCACTAAAGTTTAGATCATCAACATATAGAGTAATAATTGCAAATCCAATTTTTGATTTCTTAATAAAAATGCATGGGCATATAGGTTGTTAGCATGTTCTCTTTTTAATAAATACTGCCACATTGTACCATGTCTAATTGTTTTAATCCATACATGGATCTTTGTAATTTGATTGAGCACATACTACGAGGTTTTGCATTTACCACTTCAGGTAATGTGAATCCTTCAAGGATTTTTACATATATGTCATTATCGATTGATCCATATAAATACGCTAGATGAGACATCCATGAGACGTATATCCACCCTTCGTAGGATCACATGCTTATTAAAAATAGAAGTGATCGCTGGCCCATCACTGTGAATTGTTTCGTAGTCAATACCAGGCCTCTACAAGAAACCTCGAAGCACTAATCGCGCTTTATATCCTCATGATCTCATTATTCTGTTGCGCTTCAGACAAATTCCATTCAGACTCAATGTGCTTTATACCTTTAGGTGGTTCGACTATTGCATAAAAAACTTCGCTTCATTAACGTAGTTTAATTCCTCGCCTACATAGCTCTAAGCCTTCCATTTTGGCTAATCATTTCTATTTCAATGTTCTTCCACATTTTGTGGTTCGGGATCTTCATCATTTCTTATGATGTCTAAGGCCACTTGGAAAGCAAAAATATTGTTAATCACAATATTGTTTCGATCCCATTTATCTCCTTTGTACACATAACTTATTGAGGATTTCACTATTTTTAGGTACCTGGTGCCTCTTCAAGGGCTACTTTGTTGGGTGGACCTCTTTAGGTCCCTTGTTCAACATATGCCTTGCATAAGCATTATGTTCTATATTAGCATCATGGTCTCGTGTTCACCTTTAGAGGAGTCAGATCTTGAGCCAAAAGGTCTCCCACACTTTAGGGCGTTTTTTGATTCATTCGCGCTTGTCCTTCGTGGACATCAACTGTGTCGAGTATTTGCGTCGACATGTGACTTGGTCACTTTCTTTATATCGCTGAATGCATCAGTAATTGATTTGCAAGATTTTGCAACCACGATCCTTTGAACTTCCGCCATTTTGATTTCCAGGCGTGGATCAAAATGAGACATTACTGATGCATTCCAAGTGATTTCTCATCGCTCTTTGAGCCGACTTTTTCCCCTAATGGTGGGAATAAATTTTTCATTAAAACAGATGTTTAAAACGTACAAAAACACATCCCGTTGAGGGATCAATGTATCTTATGATGGAAAGTGGAATCATATCCCACATAAATCCCAAGCTTTGTGAACTCATTTTAAAAGTGTATGTGTTGGTACAATTGGTACATAGTCTGCACAACCAAATATTCTTATATGAAATATATTTGCAGTTTGCCGAAAGGCAAGGTTGAAAAGGAGTATTCATGGTAGGCACAGGCCGAATATGAACTAAGTTTCGTAAAGATGAATAATAGCATGTCCCCATGCTAAAGTGGGTAATTTAGTTTTCATTAATAGTGGTTTGGCTATTAACTAAAGGCGTTTGATAAGGGACTCTGCTAAACCATTTTGGGTATGAGTGTGAGCAACAGGATGGGCCATCATTCCTACCCTATGTATGATTTATCCCGGGAAAAAACAAAGCTATCTTTCTCCCCATCTTGCTTCCTTGCTCTCGATACCTTGGCTTCCATCTCAGAAATTCTTTATTTTCAGACATAAATGGACTATCTCCTCTTTTAGATTATCATTTAGCAAGATTTTCAAAACGTTATCAAGACGTAGTTTGCTCTAGAGGTAATCATTCAAGCCCACTCTTAAAGTTAACCTTGCTTTTTCATCACATTCCAATGGTTTTTTTTTAAATGTCAAATTTACAAATTAGAGTTTGTGGCCCTCGATATTTTCTTAAATTATTCGCCATGGATCCTTGATGTTGAGATCCACCTTAATACTATGAATTTGGGAAATACAAAGGAAGGTACTTCAAGCATTCCCGCAGGATCACAAAATCACATATTAATTTTCCTTCTGCAGATCATTCCATGAGGACTTGAAAATCAATATCTTACATTAAAAGATCCTCTCACCTTATGGAATAAGTTAAAAGGGAAGATACACCACTGTAAAAGCTAGTAATTTCCAAAGCTCGATATGACTGGATGCACCTGAGGTTGCAAGATTTTAAAACAATCAGTGAATATAACTCTGATTTATTTAGAATCAGCTCCCAGTTGAAGCTATGTGAAGAAAAGGTAATAGAGGAAGACATGCTAGAGAAAACATTCACTACATTCCATGCCTCGAATCCCCAAGAGCAGAGATTGAGAACGAGGTTCAAAAAGTATTCTCGAACTAATTTCATGCCCCCAGCCGAGCAGAATAATGAGCTTTTAATGAAAAATCACCAATCTCGCTTAACTGGAACTAAACCATTCCCTAAAGTGAATGCGATATCATCTCAAACTAATGGACGTGGACATAGTCATGGTCGTGATCGGGGTCGTGGTTGTGGTCGTGGAAGGAATTCTCGATACCATGGAACTCATGGTAATAATTCTACCCATAAAGGGAAAACTTCAATGCACCATCAGAAGTGGAATAATATCGAGGCAAAACAAGATGAAAAGCATGCGAACAATGCGATTCCAAGAGCCGCCAGAATACATGCCATATATGTGGTAAGGAAAGGACATTGGTCAATGACCTATCAGATGCGCCAAACATTTGGTGAATCTCTACCAAGCATCAACAAAAAGATAGAGAAAAATATGCAAATAAACTTTAATGATGCTAAAGGATTGGGACTGGTCTTATTATGATGTGGATTTATTCGAGCACCCTTTGAGAAACAGGGAATCATTTGATGGATGATGAAAATGTTACTATTGAAATTATACATCATATATGTTATTATATTATTTTATATTTATTATTTTATGTCATTGTTTCTAGACAAATAGAGATGGATGATGTAGATGTCTCACGACTATGCAACCATTTGAGGTCAAACAAAACTGATGAAAATGAGTTTAAGTCAACTTTGATATGGCAACAAAACACATCCATCAGCACTTAATCAAATCCCACAGCCAAGATATCAAAATATTGGTTCAAACAGTCACGCTGTATTTTAAAACCAAAGAAATAGTAAGCTCTGTAATATAAATCACATAATCGATATCATATGTCCAAGAACAGTTGGCAACAAAAGAAGGTCAACACTCGTCAGCAGCAACTGGTTATCAGAATCCTGGTCTTCCACTGTCATCACACAGCAAACATCATTTCATTTTACTAACTGGTTTGTTAACCCAATAATTTCTGTCTTCAAGAAGAGTTCCGATTTTCAATAATAGTAAGAATCAAGGAACTTTTTTAAGGCGGCATGAATTCAAACCAAAGATCCTCTCGTCCTATTAATACCCACGTAAGCTGCGTGGGTTCACAAGGCAAATCTCGATAGTCGCCATCTCATACCAAAGTCAAGCTCGAGTCCCCAACATTTTTGTAGGTACTATTACGGGGAAACATTCAGGACCCATTCATCCACCATGTGGACCTTTCTACTTCATGATCCTAATAGATTTCTACTAGATGGTCCTATGTTTATCTCCTTGCAACCCGGGTGAATCATGGATTAAAATGTCGCCAGATATATCGTTGATATTTGGATGTCTAAAATTTTCCATATCGATTTTTGCAAACGAAGTCTTGAGTGGAAAATCTAAAAAATCACCAATTTCGACGATATATCGGTTATGGCCCAACATATCGAAATCAAAATCGGTAAAAGTTGCTCATACGTAAAAATGAAAATAAACAAATCAGCATTTTGACCGAATGCCTGATATATCCCGCCAAAAATGCTTGATTTTGAGTAAAATAAAAAAATAAAAAATAAAACAATATTTAAGGTGGGTGTCTCATTATAGAGCAAATAAATAGTAGATAAAGAGATGTGAGAGAGAAAATGAAAATTCTTTTCTTAATAATTAATATCATTTACTCAGAGGTCTTCCTTGTAATAATTACTTTATCATTAATTACTCAGTAAAGAGAAGATCAAGAAAACTATTGTAATTCTATGTCTCCTAATAATTGCCATCATTAATTATTATAAAAATCTGAAAAACCAAGATAGGAAGAGAAATTAAAGGTCTTCATTCATATACCTTCAAATGAATATATATTTGAAATTTTAATAATATAAATCACATATATCCTGACATATCCAGAAAACAAAAGTACCGATATACCCGTAAAACTCGATATTTCTTATCCCGCCTGCATTATTGCCTTCTCTGCACTCTTTCGCACAAAATAATAAAAATTATGCACAATTTCCCGATTATCCAACCTAAAAGTATCGTACTTGATAATGCTGTAGTGAGTTTACCTCCCAAACTTCACCGATTATCAGACACTGGGATAAATCATACATAAGGTGGGAAGGTCTATTTATAGGCTCCCAAAGTGACCATCCAATATCCTCAGTAATGTATGAATTAATGAGGGTATTAATTATAGTATTAATGATGATTTATGTATACAGAATTCCAAATGAATCCATTCATTTTTCAAACACTTAATCTTAAATTGTACCTTTTATTGTGTAAATGCTAAACTAAGGTAATCACATTCACTTCAAAACCTTTCGCTTATAAACAAAATATATAACACTAATAAAAAAGTTTATTCTTGGCAACCGGAATATTGTCTTCTCTAGACTCCTTGCACAAATAATAAAATTACGGGCACAAGTTCTTGATTACACAATCAAAGGTATCATACTAGATAATGCTGATGAGTTTACTTCCCAAACTTTCATTGATTATTGCATGTCAGTCGGGATAAATCATACATAGGGTGGGAAAGTCTATTTATAGGCTTCCAAATTGACCTTCCGATATTCTCATTAATATATGAATTGTTGAGGGTATTAATTACAGTATTAATGATGATTTATGTATACAGAATTCTAGATTAATTCATTCATTGCAAAACATCGAATTTAACGTACTTTATTATGTGGATGTCGACCAGCGGTTTCATTCCATTTCAAAACTCATTTATAACAACAAGAATATACAACACTAATAAAAATTTCAATATATTCATTAATCATTATCATAACATATTTTAAAAAATATTACATAAACTAAGAAATATAATCGCACTCTTTTGCCACTAAATATTACAATATGAAGCGTTTAATAACAAAATCAAAATTTGATTTAAATAATTTAATATTAAATATAAAACTATTATTAGTTAATAATAAGTTAAAAAAATAAACAATACATCAATTTATCATTTATTATATAATATTTTTAATTTAAAACATAAATAATAAAAAACTACAAATTTTCCTCTTCATCCGTATCCTCTTTTTTCTTTCTTTTTCACTCTCTCACCCTTGATGCAGCTCTAGGTTTTGGGTTTTTAGTTACAAAACTACTATACATATTATGATTCTATTAGGTTTACAATATATGTAAGAGGCTTAAAATCGGAATTATTTTTTAATACAAAACAATCATATTATAATATAATTCCTATTTCTTGGTTTACATTATGAAAATTGACTTTGATTTGGAACTTGTAGGGAAAGTTTTTTTTTTAAAGCATGACATATTAGGTGTCAGGTGTATTTCTAATTGGATAAAAACCTTGAAGGGCATTCCTTAGAGCATCTCCAACAGTTAGAAAAAATAAAAGCATCTAAAGCTATTTTTTTTGCTCCAAAAAGTCACTTTTTTTTTAGATTTAACTAAAGTTTTTAGATAGAAAGATCTCCAAAGAAATGAACAAATAGCCTTATCTATCCTAAATCTATTCCAATTTACCTCTTTTCTTCTTTTTAATAATTACATCATATACCCTTCATTCATCTATGTCACCCATACACTATAAATTTGATTTAAAAGATAACAATATTTAATTAAAATTTAAAATAAAAATAAATATTCAATTAATTAATAAAATAAATATTAATTATTAATGTGTTAGAAGGAAAAATTTTGGTTATAAAGATTAATTAATTTTAAAAATTTGCATTCTTATAAAATAAATTTAAAATAAATAATTAATAAATATAGTTTAAAATAAATGTTGGATTAAAATCAGATTTGATGTAGTTGATGATTTTGTTGATTTCAATCACATTAGTTGTAGTAATGATAAATTCGAAGTATTTGAATATAAATACTAATTGACTTCTCACATCATATTGGGGTTATAAAAGTTTCATCAAAGTTCAAGATTATTCGACATATGTCACTAGTCGATTTGTCAAACTTACATTGGCTTATAAAAGCTACATCGGTTCTCGATGAT
This sequence comes from Tetrastigma voinierianum, assembly GCA_016808115.1. Taxonomy (NCBI): domain Eukaryota; kingdom Viridiplantae; phylum Streptophyta; class Magnoliopsida; order Vitales; family Vitaceae; genus Tetrastigma; species Tetrastigma voinierianum. Next base: position 136,472 of record JAEQBH010005008.1, on the reverse strand, counting down.
CTACAGCCACGGTTGATCTCGTCACATCGCACCGTTGTAAAGCTGAGACAGTTGGTCTTATATATAATACTGTATTGACTTGTCAAATCACGAAACACGTAAGCTTTTATGTATTTCTAAGAACGATAAAGCATTTAAAACATCTATAAATTGAGGAGATGTCCTTAGAATTTTACACACATCATGTATCTAATTACTCATACAAAATGAGTAACTTTTTTAAACGCCTTTGAATAGATTCATCTTCAGATAGAAGAAAGAAACACGGATTCACAGATTTAACGAGTTTGAAAGTCAAACTCACAAGGCACGCTGGGAGATAGACCAAGAAGCAATACCAATATCGTGACCGAGTTAGCGGCCATTCCCGACTGCTAAATAATTACTTCGTTGAGAATCCAATCTACGACGAAACATTAAGCCGGCAGACGCCGGTTAAGTCGACTCCGTTTTCCGCTAATTTTACATACGCCCAACAAGATAATGATTATTTCAAGGCAAAGAAATGCCGCCAACACGAGGTTTATCCTATGAACAAAAATGACGGCCGACTTCGCATGCTTGCATACCAGATATCTACGACTCACTCGTCGAGATGTCGGGACTGAGAGACCGCCAACCACGAGTGTCAAACGATTCTCAAGGGGTAGAGAAATTTTTGGCCTGAATATCTCGCATCCCCAAATGCTAATCGACATCCCAAAGTCATATTTTAAAGCTAATCAACGTGGCTTCCGAATGTCAAGGCGCTGGACTCCGTATGCATTGGGCATGGAAATCGGGTCTGAAGAAAGATATCACGAATGTATACCCCACGATGTCCAATTCGAATCACGACAGGCTCGCCGCGCTCCACGACTTCCTGTGGATATGGCATGTTTTTTTTGCATGCCCGGATATAACAATGATATTAATGTACCTGACGCTCCAACTGTCATTAACTTTATAGAAGGATGTCTTTCAAAGAAATTATACCATAATGGCAACCATTAACATGGGATACTATCTCGGCAGATCAGATATCCAAAAATTAGTAAACAATTTGCTCAATCAATTCCCGCATCCTCAAAGAAGCAAATTTCACGAATTCTTTACAAAAAACACGAGTTACTCGGAAGCGACGAACAGCATCTAAAAAGCCAAGCTCGCTTTTGCTATCGCTCGAGGACCTACCATTCGCAGATCATGAAGACTTGGACTTTATCATGAAAGCTGCAGGCTTTATCGCACAACATGATAATCGAGAAGAGCTGCTGATGACAATGAACTTGTTACAATAGCTTCTAGCAATGACAACTATGACTCATTAGGAACCGATGGCCCAATTGAAGTATCACGAGTCCAAATAATTTCTTGATCAATTTATATAGTAACCGCATTCAAGATTCGAACACTCCACTATGCCCTCCGCTCAACACATCACTGCAAATCATGGACGCTACACACAAGGCCTTATCGAGTGAATTTCACTTTATTTTGATATTATGCTGCCTGGCCATGTTAGTGTTATGTTTTTTGAATGAAACTTTAAGTTTGTTGCATCTTTTTAATCATGTTTACTACCAAATGACATATAGATAATTAATATTTTATTAGCAAGGACAAAATTGAAATTACATTGAAAATAAACAATAAGAACTGAAGTACATTGGTGCGTCGAGCTACCGCATTTTTCATCGCTTGCCATAATCATGCCACGTGAGCTGATACAGTGTTGTTGTTCAACTGACATATGAGATGTCTTTTTCAACAAGATCACCTGCCGATCATCAAGAACTCGTCTTGCTTCCTCTTCCCATCCCATTTTCAGACGTTTACATGTCTAGTTGCACATCCTCCTTCCAGGTTCGCTTCCTTCGCATCAGCCTGTCATAAAATTCTTTCTTTTCACTCATTTTATAATTCACTTAATCGATTCCAAAATAGAATTACTAGTATCTTACTAGTATCACATTGGACTCGCCTTACTTTTCTGTTTGCTTTCTTTAGCTGCTTTTCTTCCCGGGGGTCTCTTCCTTGGAGAGCTAACTGTTGCATTGCTATATGGATCTTGATCTAAGTCAAGAGATACAGGTGTATCATGAGTTTCCTCATAAACAGGGGAGCGGAGCCTAGGGTTGCTTTGCGGTATAATCATCCACTTATCATAGTATTTAAGCACCTCCCAACAATGATCGTAAATCCACGGACTCCTAACATCTGCTTGAAACATATTCATAGCTTGCACACGCTGCAGAAAAATAAAATTAGAAATAAATAAAATTTCTAATATATTTGTTGTAGAAAATTATAACAATAGATAACTGACCTCGTCGGTGATGTTAGCTCGCTGCGACTGTTGCGTGCGTGCGAGTATCGCGTAAATTTTTGTCTGATAATGTCGATTTTATCCCATCGATTTTGTCGCGAACATAAAAGAGTCGGAGTGGTGGGTCCCGACTCGACATTGGTGCCAAAGCTTGGCCCGTCACTCGATCCACAAAGCACTGACGTCGGTTCTTACGATACCGATTACGGATCTTGGGTTATGGTCATCGAGTGTCTGCAGTGTCGTCTTCTCGTTTAAGAAAGATTTTAAACTTCTGCGTATTGGAGGAGATGCCATTTACGGCTACAAAATCAAGAAGCTTAAATTAAGTATGAATAACCTAAGGTGGAAAATTAATAAAACAAATTATTTAAACTAGTTAATGGAATATTCAATGAAATATGTGTATGTTAATGGCAATAAAATAATTTAATTTATATCAAGTAAAACATTTATATTTAAATTTGTATTTTAGATTATTCACAAAAAATATGATTTATGGTATTTTTTTCATTTATTAATCTTATTTTATTTATAATATTATAAATTGAAAATAATTAGAAGTTGATAAAAATGTTGTAGGCTGATATTTGGCAAAAAATGGGTTTGAATTAGCAGTGATCGTTTTGGCATTTTTTGAGGCAAAACGATGTCGTTTTGGAATTACAAGTATTTTTGGAGTCTGCTTTATCTTGGCAGCGCGTTTTGGATGGGTTTTAATCCAAAACGACGTCGTTTTGTTATTTATTTAAAAAAAAAATTAAAAATGAAACAATGTCGTTTTATCTCCTCCAGAGACAAAACGACGTCGTTTCACCAGCCCCCATGCCCAAATACAGGAACCTCTTCCTCGTTCCAGTTTGCAGCGGGGGGGGGGGGAAGATAGGGCCGCCTGGCCGGCGGCCGCTCGTTGGGATCGAAGATCTCACATAATGTTGGAGATAGCGGCAGTGGTGACTAGGGATTTGGGCCAAGGCAAGCGGGTGGGCGGCGGACGTGGGCGGCGAGCGGCGACGGCGATCGCGTTAGGACCCTATGGCCGCGGCTAGCGACGGCGGCGGCGAGCTAGGTTGGCTTTCACCTGCTTTCCGTTCTTGAATCGTTTCTTGAGATTTCCCTCAGATCTGCAAAATCTCGATAAATCGTTTCCGTTCTTCTCTATTTATTGAAATTTGTTTCAGTTGTTGGGATTTCAAAATGGTTCACGGGTGTGCTTGCAATGTCAGGGGAATCTCTGTTCTGGAGAATGCTTTTCCAGTTTTTTGGTTCAGTTTTTACCATGCCTCCAACGGCTATAAAACAAGGGTAGGAATGGTTTTCTGCCATTTCTTGATGAAGCCGATGATGTCGGTATATTTGCCCCAAATTTGGGCGATCACTTTGTTCATCGTAGCTTTGCTCCGATATTGCTCCTTTGCTAGAGCTTGTTTTTCAATTCGATATCATATTTAGCTTTTCTTTCCAATCTTTGGAGTTGCTCTTATTGGATAAAAAAATTAAGAGGGGACATATGCTCCTGTAAGCTAGTAAAATTTGACATGACCCATGAATCAATATGAACTCGATAAGATTTTTGCGTGTTTAGGTTGAGTATATTCATATTTGTATCAAATTTATATTGATTCGCATAACCCATTTAATAAACGAGTTGTATTCGTAACAATCCACATAACACAAAATTGACTTGAATTGACTCGTTTAATTATTATGTAAATTAATATTAATCTAGATTAACTTATTTGATATGTTATTTATGTTAAATATTGATGGATTAATTATAAATTATATTAATTTAAATGACTAAATTAATGAATGGATTTTGTGTGTTCAATTATTCAATTACTAATTAGATCGTGTTTGAATTTATTACTTTTGATATAGTATTGTGTCGTATCGTGTTCAGTGCGAATACATTAAAATATATATATATATATATATATATATATATATATATATATATATATATGTTGACATGACCCGAACATGTCACGTGGACACAAATTGCCACTAGTACTTAAGCCCATGCTAGGTACGCTGCTGCTATTATATTTTAACTTTTTGTTGAACGAAATATTTAAAATCTGTAATAACTTGGTTTACAAAACAATTAAAAAAACTATTTTTAGAATGATAATTGTACTATAAAATGGAAATATTCTTGCTTTAAAAATGCTATATCAAGCTCTATATTAATATACTAAACGTTAACCCTATCCATTTAATTAATGATACTTATTAAAGGTGTGTTTGATTTCTATGTTTGAAAACTATTTTTTATAACATATCGATACCGTTTGATGTTATCCCAAAATTATTCGTATTTCTTGATTTAAAGGCTCCGTTTAGTTAAATGAAAATTTTTAGCTATCAGAAATTCAGAATATGAAAATTTTGATGTGATACAATAACTAGTTTTCGTTTTTTTCGGAAAATACGTTTCGTCTTCTTTTGAATTTGGTTGAAAATAAAGAATAAGAAAATCCGTTTTGTAAAAAGCTATTTCTTGAAAATGAAGTTAATGAAAGCAATGAAAATGTGTTTAAAATGCGGGATTCTTATTCATATTGTGTTTCAGTGGCTGATGAGAAAAAATTGAAGTGGAAGACGAAAGGGAATAAAAGAAGAAAGAAGAATCCAGGTGTTTCATTTTATCTGATATAAATCATGTTCCAATTTAATTAGCAAGGAAACTTGCCTTGGCTTGTTTTGAATTTATATATAAAATGTTGAAAATAGTGGTCATTTTCTTTGTTTTGAAATTTGTTTCGTGCTGTCTACCGTAGCTAACGTGTTTGTATTTTGAAAAGTTTGAATCTGAGAAAACGAGAAGAATTTTTCTACCTACTAAACAAGGACTAATATTTTTTGTATTTCCCATCTTTTTCAAAACAAAAAAACCAATGGAAGCCAAATGTTTTAGAATGTTTTCCTTGTTTTTTAAAACAAAAAAAAACCGTTTTAAAAAAAAAGGATAACCAACGTGCCCTTAGGTCATTTTCATTTGATTTCAGGAAAATATTAAAAAATAAATAATTCTCCACCACAAAAAATCAAATCAAACGTAATAGGAAAGAATAAATACATTTAAAAGAAAACGTAAAATTAATTTATTGATTTTTTATTCTTATTTTATTTTTTCTGATGCTCCTGAGGAACATAAGCTTCTTGAGAAGTATGTAGAATTAATTTTCCTTTTATCACATTCAATTTCTCCATTGTAAGTGTGATCAAGAATAAAAATATCGGTTTTGACGGATATATCGGTACTTAGATTTTACGGATATATCGGATATATCGGTAGATTTTTACATGAATATCGATATATCGAAAATTAAAGCATTGTGATCGTCAATGCTTGAGTTGGATCAGTCGAGATTCAATCACAGTCGTTTAAATATATCTTGATATATCAAAATATATCTCGATATATCCACTCGATATATCCCAGATATATCCGATATATCTCAAATATTTTACCGAAAAATTAAAGCCTTGTGCGTATATCGCGGACGCATATTTCCGCGATATGCTCCCGGTCCAAAACCGATACTCTCAGCCAAATATGTCGAGTGCATCTTATATCGTGTCGAGCATCCAGTGATGTCGAGATATATCGGAGATATATCGACGGATATATCGGATGTTTTTATCGCTGAGTGTGATTGCACTCATCAATTTATGGCTGTTTCTAGTAACTAATATGACAGGATATAACAAAGAAATTGAATCTCGCCCAAAGCAAAAAAATAATAATAATAATAGAAATAATTGAATCCAAAGATTTTCTTTTTTGGTACACATGAACCTTTGACATCGTCATCAAATCTTGATATTAACACACCAAAAATGAAATAAAATAAAATAAATTTGTCAGTTTTTTTTTGAATTTAGACCTGAGAGGTTAAAATAAAATAGAGAGATGAGTGGGGTTATCTCAGCTGAAATTCAGATTATGAGTTAACCCACCGATGATTGGCTTGGAACATATCTACTGCGCTTGATTTAGCTGGCTCCACTTCAGCCGTCGAATCCACGCCCTTGCTACGCTTCGGAGATGGTGCCTCCGCGGCCGCCGCCGCCGGTAAAGACGGCTGAGAAGAGCGGCGCTTGCCGGTGATTCTTACTGGCTCCGGCTCCCCCGATCCAATCCTCAGAGGAAAATTCAGGAGCGCGCGAGAGCCGCGCATCCTGGCAATCGGTCGTAAGCCAGGCGGCGTCCTCCGCCAAATCTCGTAAGTCCCCAGCCACACTCTGGCGCCGTTCTTCGCCGGGTCCCTGATCTCCGCCGCGTACTTCCCCCACGGCCTCCGCCTCACTCCCCTGTACCGCCTCCCTTCCTCCTCCTTCGCCACTTCCCCTCTCGGCGCCTCCTCCTCGACCTTCACAACTCCACCGGCGAAGGAAGGAGCCTCGCAATAACCGGAAACACCGCCGGAGATCGGCGCCAAAAGTTCGGAATCTTCGAGAAGATGGAGGCGAATTGATTCGAGAAAAGCCGAATCTGAATCGGACATGGTGAATCCGTACATTTTCTCTCAGAACGTCCTGGAAATCTAACAATTTGTTAGCTCTTGACAGGATGATAATGGAAGATTGCCTAATTGGATTATATAGAAGAGGGAAGATCAACCGCTCTACTATTCATTTTATTTTTTAAATATTTTTTATCGCGTTCCAGTTCCAGGTAACTTCCTCACCATCATTATATACAGAATACATATTCTCCACGTGCGTTTAATTGATAAAAGTTGACGGCTGTATTGTCTTTTTTGTATTTCATATTCTCCACTAGTCAAAGGTGATGATGATTTATATCAAAATCTAACCTAAGTAAAACCAGTGACATGTTTATCATAACGCAATATTTTGGGAATTTTGTATGAGTTTGAGAATAATTGTAAAAAGTATAAAGAATGAAAAATACATACTTTTATTAAAAAAATTATTATGTTTCTGGTTGGTAGGTCTTCAGAAATTCTTTTACAATATGTTGTAAGTCTTATTACAATGTCTTGGAGTATTGAAATTCGCGAATACATATATTTTATTAACATTGTGGCTTAAATCTTATCATATTATATTTGAAATATAATTATTTTTTAAAAGGCAATGAGTAGCATTATATTTTAGATTCTTTTTTATAATTATTTCTAAATTAATGAGTTGAAATACAAATTTTCCCAATTTTATAGTTAGAGGTAGGATAATTGGCCCATATTGAACCATACAAATTGGCCCATATTTTTTGAGGGTCGGGATGAGAAAATAGAGGCTCAAATAGAACGAGGGTCTATTGGCCCGACCTGAATATGTCCACAAACCATTAGGGCTTGGTTCGAGTCGGCTTACTTGGCCCATTTTGGCCCCTTTTTTTATTTTAAATTTTTTAATGACTACATATTATTTTCTAATTATTAAGAATATTCTAGCCGTCATTATCTCATTTTCTCTCATCTTTTTTTCTTTTAGCATATTTTCCTCAAGAAAGAATGAGTGATTTTTTTTGCCATTCTTGACCTGAAATCACTCATCTCAATATTTTTTCTTTCATTTTCTTGTTTAATAAAGTGGTTCTTCCACAAAGATTTAGGTTTTATTTTGTTTTTTGTGTTTTCAAAAGCAACATTTGGTTTGTTGTCGTTTTATCGACGTTTGGTTTGTCTTTGTTTTATCGACATTTAGTTTGTCATCAGCTTGTTACAATATGGTGTTGTTCGTCGTCTTGTTGCGAAGTTTTATCCGTGTGATGACAATTCAAACAGGCAAGACAGATTTGATCAATTGGAGAAATCAAATTATAGTCGTCAATATGTTGAAGAACTAGAGTTGTAGATATTCTAATCATTATTTTATCAAATTTGTAGGTTTTATAGAAATTTATTATGTTATTAACTTGGTTGTTTCATCCTATATGGTTTTTAGCTAGTTGTATCTTAGATCTGTCGATTACATTACAAGTTTGATCAATAATATTATTTTTCATTTCAAAAAATATATATTAAGAATATTAGTTTCGAAAAATATAAAATGGTTGTTTATAAAATAATAGTTATTAAATAATTGTTTTTTAATAAAATAAAATATATATAAATATAACTATAATAATTTATTTTCTATAATCTTTTAAGAACATAAAAATAAACTTCAAAAGAAATTTTATTTTACAAAATATAAAATTGTTATTTATTATTATTTTTAATATTTTAATATGAGGCCCATTTTAATTAAAGTTTTAGTACGACTGCGTAAGGTCGGATTGAAGTGCCGCGGGCAGAATAAAAGTGGGTCAAAACAGAGGCTCGACCAATTTTGGCCCGCGGCCCTAATGGGCTCAACATATTAAGGCCAAACCCAGCCCATTTCCCAGCTATAATTATAGTCTTTTTTTTTTTTTTTTGAACAAAAAAATAATTTCATTGATTGCCCAGGAATCGTTATAGAAAAATAGAATCGAAATCATTTAAAAATCGCAAATGATGAAGCAACTTGTCCGAGTTAATAGAATAATGGGCGGCTAAGCGCATCGTTTGATAGTTGAGTGCGTTTAATATTCTTAATTGTGGTATAATGCGTTTGAAACTGATTCTACGATTATCTTGCTTGTGATTAATTTAATTTATTGTCTTTGATCATATATACTTTGATCGTTCAAATCATTCAAACACAAATAAATGTTACACCACAAAAACGAAAATCAAACCGTCGTACTGAGACGACACAACTACCCGCTACACCAAGACGATAACAACCACACGCACACAAAGGCGACAATAATTATATGCACACTAAGATGACAACTAAATCACGAAAAAACATATAAAAACCTATATCTTTGTTGAAAAACCATTTTATTGAAAAAAAAAATGGAAAAGAGGTATAGATGGGTGCGAGCAAATACTTAATACTCTTTACCGCAAAGAGCGATATAATGTGTGCATAAAATGACAATAATCATATGCGCATAAAGGCGACAATAATCATATGCGCATTAAGACGACAACTAAATCACGAAAAAATATATAAAAACCTATATCTTTGTTGAAAAACCATTTTATTGAAAAAAAAATTGAAAAATAGGTATAGATGGGTGATTTTAGGCCAAGAATGATAAAAAAAATTACCCCTTCTTGTTCAAAGAAAAGAGGCTAACAGATAAAAAATTGAGAGAAAAAAAAACTAGGGTTTCAAAAAAACAAATTTGCTATAATTATAGTCTTGAAACTGATAATATGAGGTAAGGTGAAGAGTTGGATTATTGTAATTAATAGTATTAATAATAAAATAATTTGTGTTGGTTCATGCATTTGACATCTTTCAATAGTTGAAATGGAGTGTCGATTCATGATTTTGTTTTTAATTTGAAAATGACAATGTGTTTGAATTGGGTTTGGTGTTGAATAGATTGAATCAATTAGATAAGGTGGTTGGCGGCAACGGTCCAATGTCAGCGTTGGTCAACATGCAATTTTAATTAATTAAGTCGGCAAACCCACGGATTCTCCTATAATTAATTTTGTCACAGCCACATATCATCCAAATTAGTTGGGATTATTTTTCTCTTTATTTTCATTTTTCATTTATGTTCTCTTTTTTTTTTATTAAATAAATAATGAAAGAAAATTAGAGTTAAAAGATGTGAAATCGTTGTCCAATTAATCCCAAAATCACTTTTCAATGTAACGAAATTGAATTTCGAGATTTTGTAAATATCAATTTGATTTTGATTTTGATTTAAGATTAGGTGGTTGACTAGTGGGGGGGAGAGAAATGATGAATACCATGAGGTTTTATCCCATTGTAAAGGTTGATTTTGATTTGTCTCCATAATAGTCCCATTGGACAAGGTCTGATCCATTGTTTTTTTACTTTTTTTTCTTTCTTTTTTTTAATTTTAACTTTTTATTTTTTTTTATGCATTCCAATTTTATTTATAAAATATCAATGTTAAAAAGTAAGAAACCCTTACCTAACCGTCTTCCTTTTCTAAAGAGGCTCTACAAATATTAACATAGCATCAAAGTTAGTCAAGTGTCTGAATCATGGTGGATGAAGGCTTCACACTTATCATCCTTTGGAAATACCGGAAAAATAAAAGAAAAAACCCAATCTTCATATAAGGTGGTGTTGGAAGTCCCACATTGTCTCGGCATGGTCCAATTAAAATGAATATTTATAATCACATTCCTCCTACTATAAAGCCTTTTAATGGAAGGTGAAAGGAGTTCTACAAATATTAATATTTTTCCTATTTTCCTTAAGTGATGAGGGATTATTTTTTTTTGTCATTCTTGCCTGAAATCATCCCTCTATATCTCTTTCTATCAATAATTCTCAATAAAATGGTTTTTCCACACCTATCTAAGTTTTTTATTTGTTTTTCATGTTTTCATCGTTGTCTTATTACATCTTGTGTGGTTTGTGTCGTCTTTGTGGAACGATTTTTTTTTATCTTATTGTGGTGTTTACTTGTATGTGGGCGATTCAAACGGCAAAATATATTCAACTATACATAAATAACAAATCAAATCATTATCGTCAATATGTTGTAGAAGAACTAGAGCCCTAGTTATTTTAGTTATTATAAAATTATCAAATATATAGGCTTTGAGTCGATTCATTATGCTATTAGTCTTAATATTGTTTGTGTTTCTATTGAATTTATTGCTAGTTTAAATCAATAAAATTATCTCTATTTAAAAAAAAATGTATTCTAAATTTAAAAATAGTTTATTTATTTTTTAAGACTTTTTAGTGCATGATTCCTTTTTTTTGATAATCATGGGTTTTCAAGTTGATGATGCTTTCATGGGAGCCCGGGGTACACCGGGCCAGTGGGGCGGGGTACGGACCGGTTGTTTGTGGGTGGGATGCGGACGTACGGATGAATGCGAAATTTGAGGTAGGATCGTTGCTGATGATCTGCGGGCTCCGGACCGTGGCACTCCTTTGCAAAAACAAAGGAAGAAGGGGTCGGCGGGGGCGTGCGTAGCCCTCAATGCAAAGTCAGTTTCTTTCTGAGAGAAAAAGAGAGACTGCTTAGAGGGCAAAGGTGTTGTATATGCGTCTGAGAATGTGTGTAGGAATGTTGGCGTTGGTTTTTGCGTACCTTTCACCGATGGGTGGTCTTGTATTTATAGTAGATGTTCGGCCAGGTTGAATTTGGTGGTTAGGAGTCCTTCCCATTGGACGGGATATTTCTTATTTTAGTCCATATCGAATTTGGTACAAGATATAGAAGGAGCTGTTCGTTTGAGATAATCCTCTTTCCTTATTGGGGGAGATCAGCGATAATCGTTATTATTTTCCCTTCCTTATTGATAAGGTTTGGTTGGATCGGCAGGATAATATATTACTAGGGGTTATTCTATTTTCTGTATGAGCGATACACAATATGATTTGTAGGATATGAGGCTTCCAATTCATTCAGGATTGTCCTTTGGACCTAGCCCCTTGGGCCTTCGATTTGGGCGGTGCGAGGGCACAGGTATTGCGTTGAGCGTGCCCTTCTTTGGGCTGAATTGATGGGCTGAGCTATTTTAAATACTGTCGATTCTTGCAGGCCCTTGTGTGCTATTTGGCGTGGGCAAGGGCTGTTATCCTTCTCGTATCGGTTGCAGTTTCTACGTGTCTGTTCGGGGTTGGGCCAGTTAAAGCCTTGTCGTAGTCGCCAAGTCTTGGTAATATTGACCCATAGGTTTCCCGGCTTATTTCTCCATTTCCTCCAGTTTCATGTTTCTTTACGTGGATATCTTCGTCTTATGCATACGCCAGGGACCCTTTCTTTCTCAGCCTCCTGTTCATGCCTTTTTTGCGCAGCCTTTCTTCATCGTGTTCTAGGTCACATTGTGTCCGCTATCGTTTGATTAGTGCGACGAAACACTAGGAGTTTAAGATTGGCTTTATTTCTTGTCGCTTATCTCCGTCATGGGTCGAATTCGCTCTTCTTCTTTGCAGTTGGTGATGACTCCTCAGTTGTTGTCGGCCTTTGTGCGAGTTTGGAGATACTGCGTTTGTTAATGTTATATCGAACCAGAAACGCTCTTGAAGCGCCTCCTCTTCCCGTTGGTAAGGGTAAGAGAAAATAAACCTAATCACATATCTGGGGGTGGAGTACCTTACATCTGCCGTTCGACATGCTGTGAATGTGGGACCTAGTAAGGTCGACCCTTCGTATGGGAGTACCTTTGTTGATCGTTATCGACCTCCCCCTTGCATCCGAGTATGGGTCCCCGATGTCTGAACCTTTTACGCAGCTTTTGTGCATGGGATGGTTTGTTTTTTTGAGGTCGACAGCGGCCTTCGTTTCCTGCACCCTTTCGCAAAGAGGTCTTACAACATTTCAACATTTGCCCCTCGACTCGCTCCCAGCCAGGTTGGGGCATTTTGGTGGGGTTATTGGCTTTCTTTAGGGATAAAGGGCTCGGCGTCCCTAGCTTGGCCTTGTTTCTTCATCTTTTTCGCCCAAATGAGACCATCGAGGGCTTTCTTTATTTTCCAAGATTCGGGGCTCTGCGGTGATCTCTGATCTTCCATCTTCGCATAGGTCATGGAAGGGACGTTATTTCTTCGTTAGCGGTTTCAATTGGGAATACAATCCTTCTGACAAGGATGACACCCTGGGTGTTCCCACGGCCTGGGGCGCTCCTGATAACATTCGTGAGTATTTGTACTGTTTTTGGTATGACTTATCTGAAGGTGGTCGGATGTTTCTGATTTTGTATTATCTGTTTGTTTCCCAGAGGCTCGTCTTGAACTTAGCGCTGAAGATAATGTCACTTAGCCACAGCGTTGGCGGGATATCTGCTTTCGTCCTTCACGAATTGATAGGTCGGACATTCACGGTCCATCTAATCCCGAGGTCTTCACGTTTCTGCCCGAGGTCTTTACTCTGCTTTGCTATCTGGGGTCCTCTCAGTTAGGCTTCTTCTTTGGCGCTCTCTGCGAGGGGAGATTTTTGGTTCATTTGGGGGCGGCGTCTCGGAAGCCTTGGAGTGTGAAAAGGAAAAAACCGAGCTCCATTGAGGAGGAGCGGCCGGTTCTGCAAAAGTTCGGAAGGTGGGAGGGCGCCTCCGGTGCTCAACGAGTGGCGTCGTCTCCTTTGAAACGCTCCAGTGATTTTGAGCCCCCAAATTTCCACTAAGCTGATGGAAGGGGCTAAAGACCCTTTGAGTGCGAGTCGTAGAGCAATCGTTGGTGGTTATGCTATAGCGAGTGCGGAATCAACGCTTTGGAAGAAGTCAAATCGCCTCCTCGAAGGTGGCGAGGAAGTGGCGAAAGCAAAAATCGTGAAAGCCGGACTCTTTTAGCTTAACACGAGACTGCGGAGTCTTGTCTCCTCCATCCTCAAGGACTCAGGCCCAGGAGGTGAAGCGATGCTTGTTGACGAGGCTTTGGCTTTATCCCTTCAGGGGGTTGCCTCGGTAAGTCTATAATTGTGCTTGCTTCCATGCTGCCTCAGTGTTGAGCGTTATCTTCATGTTTGATATGCAGGTAGCCACTCATCTGAAAGGCCTGGCCGAGAAGGCCAAACTAAACGAGAAGCACGTAAGAATTGCCCGAATTTATAAATGAAGGTGGCCTCTCTCACTTCGAGCAGACTAGAGGCTGCCGGGAGCGAGGCGGCCATATGTTGAAGAAGTGGGCGACTTGGAGTCGATTTAAAGCATACGCCGTCGGCTCGTGCTTTCGGGCGAAGAAATGGAAGGCGAGGTTCGGGTAACTGGCGGCCACCGAAGGCGCGTGCTTCGAGAGGTTCGAGGGGAAGTAGTCGGGCTTCACAAAGTGATTGAGTGAGGGCCGGGAGGTGAGTCTGCAGTGAGCTACGGGTTAGGAGCTCATTACCTCCGGGCGGCGAGGAATCTTCAAGCGGAATTCACGTGCGGTCGCGGTGATGCGAATGATAATGGCCCGCGACTCGGGACGGCTCGTCGAAGCTTCAGGAAGTCTGGCGTTCTTAGAGACTTCTCATCGGGAATCATACGAAGCCGCAAAGTTTGGCGAGCAATTTGGAAGCGAGGAATGTCGCGGATTCTTGCGCAGATCGCCATCGACGAGTTGGTTTAAACTGCTTCGGAGGATGAGGTCATTAGGCGGTGAGGGACCCGGGCCGATTCTTTCGGTGGAGCCAGTTGGCTCGCCTTTCAGCGGAAGCGACGCATGCTCGGATCACGGACTTTAATTTTGACCTCCTCGGTGACGAAGAGCGGAGGAATCTTTCTCGAACTATTCTCAAAGCAGTAGGTACTTCCGCTAGGTGGCGATTCCCCTCTTCGTCGTCAGTTCCTCTGTTATCAGATCTCCTATGCTTATGTTTTGACATGACTTTATTCGTTTATCTACATATCGTTTCTTTTGATCGGGACCGGGACGAGACATGTAGCCCTTAGAAACATATTTACATATAAATATACTCTCTTCTTTTTTTATATATATATCATCAGCGTTCTCATTGTAGCGTGGGCAACTTTCTCATGTTTGTGGCCCAGGTTGAGGATCAGTGAGATGAATAAGCTCGTCAAAACCGTCGCGGTGGCCTCGTAAAGGTAAGCGACTTAATTGTTCTTTTGTTGGAAGGGATTAGTCGATGTGATGTTGAATAAGAGCCGTCATCAGAATAGAGTTAAATCCATGTTGAGTGATGGGAAGAGCTCGTCAGAATGAATAATGGGGTGGGGCTCGTCCATGCTGAGTGATGGAAGAGCTCGTTAGAACGGATTGTAAAGTAGAGCTCGTCCATCTTGGAGATAAAAGCTCGTCGAGAATGAATAGTAGAATTAGAGCTCGTCCATCTTGAGTGATGGGGATGACTGTTAGGGCGAGATTGTAAAAGTAGAGCTCGTCCATCTTCGAGTGATGGATGGGCTCGTCGGAATGAATATTGGCAGGAGCTAATCCATGTTGGTAATGGGAAGGCTACGTCGGGATGAATAGTTGAGTAGAGCTCGTCCATGTGGTGATGGGATGAGCTCTCGTCGAGCGAATAGTTAGTGGAGCTCGTCCATGCTGAGTGATGGGATGAGCTCGTCAGGGCGAATTGTAAAGTAGAGCTCGTCCATGCTGAGTGATGGGATGAGCTCGTCAGAATGAATAGTTGAGCAGGAGCTCGTCCATGTTGAGTAATGGGAAGAGCTCGTCAGGATGAATAGTTGAACAGGAGCTCGTCCGTGTTGAGTATTGGGAAGGCGTCGGGATGAAATGAGTTAATTAGAGCTGCGTCCATCTTTGGTGGTGGTTGGAGCTCGTCGGGAAGCGGAGGCTGTAAAGTAGAGCTAGTCCATCTTCGAGGTGATGGGATGAGCTCGTTAAGAGATGTAGTTGAGCGAGCTGTCCCGTGTTGAGTAATGGGAAGGCTCGTGGGATGAATAATGAAGTAGAGCTGTCTATGTTAGTGTGGGATAGGCTGTCGAATGAATGTAAAAGTAAGAGCTGCGTCCATCTTTGAGTGATGGGATGAGCTCGTGCGGGATTGAAACGATAAAAAGTAGAGCTCGTCCATGTTGGTGATGGGATGAGCTATTCGAGGAATGGCCCATGAGTAGGCTCGTCTATCTTTGGAGTGATGGGATGAGCTCGTCATGGCGAATTGTAAAGTAGAGCTTGTCCATGCTGAGTAATGGGATGAGCTCGTCGGAATGAATAGTTGAGCAGGAGCTCGTCCATGTTGAGTAATGGGAAGAGCTCGTTAGGATGAATTGTAAAGTAGAGCTCGTTCATGCTGGGATGAGCTCGTCAGAATGAATAGTAGAGTAGAGCTCGTCCATGTTGAGTGATGGGATGAGCTCGTCGAAGTCTTGGCCGTGGCTCGGCGTTGTGGCCTTGGTGGCAATGTAACGGTGGTCGGGCTCGAGGCGTGGCTGTCGCGGGTAGGTGAGCTCGTCAAAGTGAAGCGAGCTCCGGGCGTTGTGACATGGTGGCAATGTAACTGGTGGTCGACTCCTGGGGCGGCGTGCATGTCGCGGTGGAATTGAGCTCGTCAAAGTGAGCGGCGTGGCTCGGTATTTGCGTGACGCTGGTGGCAATGGCACGGTACGGTCGACTTTGAGCGGTGGCACGTGCGGGAGTAGGTGAGCTCGTCAAAATGAAGCGGCGTGGCTCCGGTAGTAATGCAGTGGCAATGTAGCTGGTACGGTCTGACTCTGGCGGCGTGGCTGTGCGGAGTAAATTGAGCTCGTCAAAATGAAGCGGCGTGGCTCGGCTATTTATGGCTAGCCCAGTGGCAATGTAGCTTTGGTGGTCGACTCTGAGGCGGCGTGGCTGTCTTGGTGGGGTGGGCTCGTCGAGTGAGCGGCGTGGCTCCGGGCGTGGCCTTGGTGGCAATGGCTGAGGCTGGTCGACTCTGACGTGGCTGGTGCGGAGTGGGTGAGCTCGTCAAAATGAGGCGGCGTGGCTCCGGGCCTTTATGCCTTGAGTGGCAATGTGGCTGAGGCCCGGTCGGCTCCACGAGGCGGCGTGGCCTATGCGGAGTGGGTGAGCTCGTCAGTGACGAGCCGTGGCTCGGCGTGGCCTTGGTAGTTGAAGAGTTTGATATGTTGAAACGCTTCGTGTTGCTAGTCAATTTTCAATTCTTGGAAAGAGGTGAGCGTCTTTAATGCGGATTTATGGAGAATTTGGACCGATTGCACGAACTTTCGAATACTCTGATCTCCTTATAAATATCGGTTTCACTGCTGCGAGGCTTGTTCTTTGTATAATGCAACTTGAATACGCGTGAGATGAAGTCGAGTTTGATTATCGTCATTTGGAGATTCTTAGAGATCTGGAGTCAGCGCTGTTGTTCTTCTGCATGTGGGAGTTGTGTTTTTCCCTAGTCTCCCCTTTATGGGAGTCATGTTATTCCCTAGCTCCGTGCTAGGGAATGCATCCGGAGAGGGTGGTGCATCTTTTGCGCTGCTCTCTCTGTTTTTTGTTCTTCTTCTTCCTCCTCTACTCCTCTCTTTTCTCCCTATCACCTCTTTTCTTTTCTCCCTATCACTCCCTTTTCTTCTTCTCTAGCTTTTCATTCTGTCTTTCTCCTTTGTCTCTTTTTTCCTTCCGTCTGAACTCTTTTGTACCCTTTTTCTTTTCTTCTTCTCCTCTTTTCCACTTTCTTTCTTTCTCCTATCCACACCTCTTTTTTTTTTTTTTTTTTGAGGCGCATGCGAATATTACTCGAGATGCTGTCGAGGACACCACGATTGTAGCGGAATGTAATTCAATTGAAATAAAGAGACACTTTTGCTTTTATGTCGATGTATCTTCTTATTTTGCCTTTTAAATCTTACATATATGAGTGAACTCAAGCTGAGATGTCTAACCAAATGGTCAATGAACGCTCGATCTGTCACATGAGATCCCATAGCATTATTTAACATTACACAATCGATGCCATCGGGTAGAAACGCTTAAGATGCCCCCGCATTCCACGATGTCGCAAGATTTTTCCCTCTTTCTCGTTTTGAGTTCATAATTGCTCCGGGTTCGACGACTGTGATATGACGTATGGCCTTCCTGGGCCGGGCCTAGTTTTCCGCGGTGCCTGATTCTTCCTTGTCAAGTGCGAGCTTTAAGACCAAGTCGCCCGGCATGTAGCTCCCGGGTTGACTTGATTATAATACCACCGTTTTCCTTTGATACCCTCCGCACGCTCAACTCGCCGCTGCTTTTCATCTAAGAGCTCTAAGTTTACCAAGGGCCTCGCCATTATGCTCTTCTCGATGCTAACTCGACTCGGGAGACTTTATTCGATCTCAATCCTGGCTACCGCTTCGTGCCAAAGGCCGTATAAATAGGTTTCCTCGTTGTCGACTTCGTGTCGCCTCCAGAAGCCCATAAGACGTATATTCTGACCCAACTCCCTTGGGCATCTTCTAATTTGGTCTTCAAGGCAGCCTTGAGGGTTCTGATCGTGACTTCGGCCTGTCCATTTGATTGCGGATGTGCTGGGGACGAGTAATAGTTTTTAATTCGAACCTGCAAGACGTAAACACCAATTTAGCGCTGTCGAACTGCTTTCCGCTTGTCTGATACTGCTCTTGAATGCCAAAGCAAGATATGATGGCTCATCACACGAAATTGCGATCTTCCGCCCATAATCGTGGCTGGG
The DNA here is from genome assembly GCA_016808115.1 of Tetrastigma voinierianum. Classification (NCBI taxonomy): domain Eukaryota; kingdom Viridiplantae; phylum Streptophyta; class Magnoliopsida; order Vitales; family Vitaceae; genus Tetrastigma; species Tetrastigma voinierianum. The sequence continues at coordinate 118,083 of JAEQBH010005008.1, read as the reverse complement.
GCTCGGGCTTCGCCACTTCAGAAGTAATCCACCGCGACGATTATGAATTTGCACCGTCCTTTACCTAACAGGCGTAGGTCCCACATATGTCCAAACCCCATTGTTGGAAAGGCCGTGGACTCGTGATTGATGTTAAAGGCTCTCGACTCGAGGCGTGAGATCTTAGCGTGCTCCCGGCGCATCCCCAGATTTCTTGACTGATCGGTCGCATCCTTTGAGTATGGTCAGCCGCAGTATCCTTTCGCTTTAAAACTTTTCCCCCGCTAAGGCCCGGCTCCGATATGATTCCCCATACACCCGTACCTCTCTCAAGACGCATTGACGCCCTCTCTCGATACAAGAAGCGGAGTGAAAAATCCTCGCCAGAGACTTCCTTATGATTAGTGAACCCGGTCGACCTCGCCTTATTATTTTGGTCGCTTCTTTCGGTCACAGTAGGCTCGCCTATTATATGTCTCCAAATGGGGTCCATCCAACTCCTACTTCTGACTCTATCGGGGCAACTGTCATGCTATAAGGATCGACAGAGGGTTTCGCCAAGTATTCAACGGGCGTCGACCTACCGAGGTCTTCTTGTGAGGCTGTGGCTAACTTCGCCAAAGCGTCTGCTCGGGAATTCTCTGTTCTGGGGACATGTTTGACTTGAACCAACACAAATTTCTTTAATGTGACGCGACCTTTAGGAGGTATAGAATCATCGCTTTCACTTTCGCTTCAGAGATCTCTTCTATTCGGTCTCGACCACTAACTCGGGGGAGTCACCGCATACCTCTTAACTCCGGTTGACTTAATGAATGGGCGAGGCTAAGGCTCGCTTATCACGGCCTCATACTGGCCTCGCTGTTTCAGCTACGGAACCCAAATCTGAGTGCATATTCAATGTCTATCCCTTCTGGTGAGGTTAGAATTAGACCCGCCCCGCTTCCTTGCGCATTTGAGGCTCCATCTACAGAGAGCTTCCAGATTGGGAGGTCGTTCTTTTCGTGAGTGGTCTGAGCAAGTTCTGTCGGAGTGAATTCCATGACGAAGTCGGCTAGGACCTGTGCTTTTATGGCTGTTTTTGGCTTGAGACTGATGTCGAATCTCGCTTTAGCTCTACGGCCCACTTCACGCCTCCGAGGCTTCGGTTTGTGCAATACGCCATCGGATATTCTCACGGACTTCTATGGTGTGAGTCCCCGGAAATAGGGACAGCTTCCGAGCCGTGGGAGTCATTAGCCGTTGCTATATTAGTTTTTCCATTCTCGGTACTTCCTCCTCCGCCTCCTCTCGCAGCCTCGACCGCATTAGTGGGGATCGGTGTCGGGGACTGCTCTTTGTATCCGACGAGTGATCGCCGGGTCGAGAAGTCGGATACGACTAAGTACAGAGTGAGGAGTTCTCCCTCGACAGGACTTACTAAAATGGGTGGAGAACTCCGTGACACGCTTTAATGTAGTAAATGCTTCTTCGCACCGCATCCCATCGGGAAGGCCTCTTCGTAACTTTCAAGAAGGGTCGGGCACTTGTCACTCGCCCTGGATACAAATCGGCTTAGGGTCGCAATCCTTCCTGTCAGTCGTTGGACTTCCTTTATTCCTGATGGCGACGGCATGTCGAGCACAACCTTTATTTTATCTGGATTTGCCTCACTCCTCAGGTTGACCAGAAGCCTCAAAATTTTCTTTCCAAATTGACACGCCGAAGGCATGTTCGTCGGTTCTACCTTCATGTTGTAATTCCTTAGGATCCGAATGCCTCCGAGAGAGGTGAGGGATGTGGAGATTGGTCGTAGTAGATTTTACTCAAAGATGTCGCCTACGTATGCCTCCATAGTTGCGCCTATCTCGCTTCGGAACATTCGCTTTACTAGCCTCCGTAGGTCGCCCTCTGCGGTTCTCGAGCCCGAATCCAGATCACTGATAGCCAGTGAAGTTCCCGAAATGTGACGAAAGAGGCCTCTCCTCGTCATCTCGGTCCATAATTTGATTGTAGCCGAAAATGCGCCCATAAATCATAGTTCGTACCCGCAGCTGGCGTCCACGATGAGGTCGATCCCCAAGAAGGAGTCGCCCTTCGGCATGCCTTGTTTATGTCAGTGAAGTCGATACAGAGTCGCCACTTGCCATTTGCTTTTTTAACGAGGACAACGTTAGCCAACCACTCGGGATATTCTACTTCCCTAATCGCTCCTGCTTGGAGAAGCTTGCCGATTTCCTCGCGATGGCCGCCTCTCGCGCGAAGCTCCCGCGCTTGTTTGACCGGGTTTCGCTGATGGGCTGGTGTTCAACCCGTGTGTGATTATCAGATCGATTCTCCCATGTCCGCTTCCACGCCGAAAATGTCTCTATTCGTCTTAAAATTGAGTGGAGGAGGTTTTTGAGGCTCAAGGTCTAGGAGCCGATATAGCAGATGTTCCAGTCGTCATCCGATATCGGCTCTATTCCTCCGAGGGCTCTGGCCTGAGCATCTCGTCAAGCAAGATGTCAAACTCCTGCCTCACATTCACGTTGTCAACCCGCCCTTTCGTGGTTTCATGGAGGCTGTGTAGCATTCCCTCGCCACTGCTGGATCTCCCCTACCATTCCTACACCACGTATGGCTGGAAATTTGATTATCATGTGATACGCCTGAGGGGATGGCTTTCATCATACAGGGAGGGTCTACCCGAAGAACATGTTATAAGCCGACTAGGGCGTCTACGATGAACCCGCCGCTGCCGCCCGCAAGGGGGTTCTCCCGTGGTTACACCAGCTGAATCGGCCCAATGGTAATACCTTTTCTCCCGAAAACCCCCGCAGATGTGTCGACGGATCCGTACCTTTCTCTCCCTATGCCCATTTTGTCGGCTATCGAGGCGTAAGATGATGTCACCAACTCCCTATCAATTAAACCCGATGGATCAAGCAGTTACTACGACGCGGAACCACCAATGGGTCGTCATGGGGATACCGCATCCTCCGTGTCCGAATGAGAATGATGGTAGTGTCAGTCGCGCACGCTTAGCTACTCTCTCTCTCTCTCTCTCTCTCTCTACCAGGCCTCCCGCCCCCGCCGATCCGACGCCAGGGCCTTCCGAGCCGAACCAGATTCTCCTCCTCCCGCAGTCCTCCCCAGATCACGCGGATTTCTCCAAGGGGTCATCATGCCGAATACGTCGCCGAGGTGGTCTAGTACATTGTTAGTCGGGGCACAGTTCGATTTGGACTGACTTTGGGCTGGTCTGGGCTTAGTTCCCGGAGATATGAAGCGTCGAATATCCAGCTGTATTAAGTATTCTATCTCTCTTTTCAGTTGTATACAATTGTCCGTGTGATGCACGTAATCCTTATGGAACTCATGATATTTGGGTTGTCCCTTGTGGCGGGATCGATTTCATGCGGAGTTGGCCATCTCGAGGCCCCTTTCGTTCGCCTCATGCGGGACTGTGACATGGGGGTTAGGGGTGTGAAGCGCTGAGGCGAGTAGCGTCGTCGTCTTTCAGATTGTGGTGGGCCCAGACGGTCTCTGAGATTTCCCCTCCTTTTGGGGGATCGTTCTCGATCTTTTCTTGGGGATTTGTCCTGGTCGTCTTGCCTTTTAGGACTTCGTCCTCGCCGTTTGTCTGTGCACTTTTTCTTTCTGGGTAGAAGAACTCTCTTTCTTTGTCTCCAGGGCCTCCTCGCCGTTTTATGTATTTCTACACTTTGTGATGCTTGGCCATGCTGGCTTCAGCGGTTCTTCGAGATGGAAAACATCGAGTCTTTCGAGTTGTACTCCCTAACCACCGCGTGAATCTTGTGATGCGAACTTTCTCATCGGGCGTAATATTTTCGAGGACTTCGGCGTGAACCTTTGCCGTATGACTTTAAACTCACGGGAGCCTGTTTGACACTCAACAGATGGTAACTTTCGGCTTCTGTGCGTTCACGGCTCTGATGAAGTGGAGCGAGCGCAATGGATAGTTCACTGAATGGCGAGAGATGGATGAAGGGGAATTCTATTGAACCAGGCCAAGAAAGTGGCTGCACCCAGTGTATTAGCGGAATGCCTGCATGTACGAGTCTGATACCCATGTAGCTCCATCGATTTTTATGCCGTATTGGTGATCGACGGTCTTTGACTCCATCGAATGTTTCTATTGTGGCGTCCCGACAGCCGGAAGAGAGTGCCGCACCTGTTGTGAAGGGAGACTCGGTTTGTTGTACCAAGGTATCCATAGTATTCGGGGCGCGTCCTCTAACCACCTCCTTCACACGGCTGAGCTCCTGTTGAAGACTCCGAAACCTCTGCTCCCATGTCTGCTCTCACCTTGCTCTGGTGAGGTGATGTGGTGCCGTTCGCGTTTTGCCCCCCCCAGTATTGCTTCATTTTCGCCGCGAGCCAGGTGGGGTCCGTGCCCCCCGGATCGGCTGGACTCTGCTTCTGCTTCGACGCCACGGAGAATGTCGCGACAGAGTTGCTCTTCGCGGGGAGGAAGGTCACGTCTTCCGGGCTTGTCGATCTCCGTGGATGTTGCAGCGTAAGTAAGTTGTTCCAATTCTTCGCCAGCGTTGATTAATGATGAAGTGCTTCCACTTCGTTGGTATTGGTTGCATTGCTTCCACGTCTAGGAGGTTTGTTGTCTGCGTTGCTGGTGGATCATCTCGGATTAAGCGTTACCCTTGCTTATGTTCATGTTGATACCATGATAACTGAGAAATGGAGTTATATTTATAAAGGTATCGTTTCCACACGATGATGCTTTTTCAAGCGGGCGAATTTGGGCGAGTAAAAATTTGTGAGATTTGAACCGGATTTGTAAAAATTTGGGATCTGCGAGGCGTCTGTATGGTCTACGAAATTTGAGATAGGATCGTTGCCTTTGTTGATCACAGGCTCGGAAGTAGCACTCCTCTATGAAACAAGGAAGGGTCGGTGCATGCCAGTGACCGCCAGATGCCTAGAATGTTCTTCACAAGAGAAAAAGAGGCGCAGAGAGCGAAGGTGTTGTATATCGTCACGGAGTGTGTGTAGGAATGTTGGCGTTGGTTTTGCGTACCTTTCAGGTAAATTGGTCTTGTATTTATAGTAGATGTTCGGCCGGTTGGGTGGTGGTTAGGAGTCCTTCCATTGGGCTGGAATATTTCTATTTTAGTCCATATCGGTTGAAAATCTGAATATAGAAGGAGCTGTTAGTTTGGATAATCCTCTTTCCTTATTGGGGGAGATCAATGCGATGATGCATTATTATTTTTCCATTCCTTATTGATAAGGTTTGGTTGGATCGGCGGGATAATATATTAAGGGTTATTCTATTTTACGCGCAGGCGATACACAATCGATTTGTAGGATATGGGGCTTCAATTCATTCGAGTTGTCCTTTGGACCTAGCCCTTGGGCCTTTGATTTGGGCGATGCTTGAGGGCTGGGTATTGCGTTGGGCATACCAGCATGCTGGGCTTGGTGATGGGCGCCTTGGCCTGTTACCGCCTGTATGATGGAGTTGTACACTTCTCTACTAATTTTATAAAACTCTAAAGTTAACAATCGAGTAAATCTCGAGTAAACCCAAAGTACTCAGAACTGATGAATTATACAAACTTATGAATTATACGATGTGTCATAATGATGAATTTGTTAAGGGATGGCAAACGTGCATGAGAACCGTGTGAGAATGATTGTTAAAGACAATTATAAATAAATAATATAAATATATAAAATTTATACCCAATTAGTTAAAAATTAAAAATATTTAATCATTCAAATAAAATTCAATGACTTTGACCCAGTAAGATTAAAAATTTAATACCATTCATGTGAGTGTGCATAATTATAGAAAGAATCCTATGTGATACATATAATAATGGGAAAGTTTTAGGCTTGTACATGTTGATAACAACAAAAGTTATCGAAATTTTCATATAGTGGAGGTTGTTTTTTTTCGTATATGAATATATTCTATATAAATATATAATTAAATTCGTTAAAACTTCTAAAGAATTATTAAATATTTAAGTTAATAGTATAATGAATCGTCTTAAACCCTACATATTTGATAATTCTATAGTGACTAGAATACATATGACTTCAGTTTCGTAGCATATTGATGACCATGATTTGATTTGATATGCATGTCTGTCGATATATTTCTGGATTTAAATCACTTACCTTGAGAAGCGGTAGTAACGAGATAACGGCAAGATAAATCGTATTAAAGCAATAGCATCTGCACATATTTGCTGAAGGCGATAAAAACACGTTATACGAGCCAGTGTGGCTCACGAAAAAATTAAAAATCTAGATTTTGTGGAAAAACTAATCTATTGAAAAAGAAAAATAGGAGAAAGATATATAGAAGGGTGATTTTAGGCCAAAATAATAAAAAAAATCACATCTTCTTACTTAAAAAAAAAGAGGCTATAAAGAATAAAATGAGATAAAGGAAGACACAACTAGGGTTTTTGTAATGAAGGTTGTTATAACAAAGTACACAGAGATATAATGAGTTCGTGGGTGTCATGCCTTTTTCTAAATTCAATATAAATCACACCCACTTATGAATTCAATAAAATATTAGCTAATTTTTTAATAATAATAATCTTAATAGGGCAGGAGTAAAAGCGGCCCAAGTACCGTTTCTCTCGAAACTGTCTTACAATTAAACAAATCTTCTTAAGCGAGAGGGATGATTTTGTAATTTTAACTAGAAATCACCCTTTTATACTTATTTATATCAATCAATTTCTTAATAAAATAGTTGTTTCACATATATTTGAGTTTATTTTGTTTTTCGTGATTTTGTTGTTTTGTTGCGATGATTAGTTTTGTAACATTGTCATGTTATAACCAAGGAACAAAAATCGGTTTTATCGGCCGATATATCGGATATCGACTGGTAAAGATACGATTTTGCATACTGAAAGTTGGTTGGGCAAAAAATTGAGAAAATGTCAAAAAAATCGGCGAAATATGGGAAAATATCGATATTTCGGTGAAATATCGAGCGTGCAAATCACGCGTGTGTGGGTTGGAAATTCAACAAAAAATTGTGATCGTCAATTTATCTACGATTTTTTGAAAAAATCGGTCGTGTTTTGACTTGTTTGACTTGCAATCTGACGACCCAAATTCATTCATGCTTTGATCCAACAGTCCAGATTTCGTCCATTTTTTTAAAAACATCCAACAGTTGATTTTAAATCTGAAACTTGATCTAACGGTTCAGGATGATTTTCAACGAATATATGATAATCCAACTGTCAGATTTGAACCAAAATCAAATCCAACGGTTAGAATTAAATCACAATGGTTTTCTTGACAATCCAATGACTATTTTGACTCTAAAAGATTCTATAAATACCCCTAAAATCATACAATTTCATTACAAACTCATTCATCCACATCCAAGCTCAATTTGACTCTCAAATTATTTTGTTTGTGATTTATCTCAATATTTTGAAGATCTTGATTTTGAAGGTTTCAATTATAACAAATACAAAGTTAATTAAGAAATGTTTCTTCGTGAATTTATTTTGTATTTATGTATATTTTATTTTTAATGTATTTTAGTTTTATTTTGGTGTTGAATTATTTTATAACAAATATTTTTATATTATAGTTTTATTTTAGTTTAATTTGATAATATAAAATTAAGTTAAATATAGTCTTTGAAACTTAGATCTTATACATCATACTATTAAACAATTATAATTATTTCATCTTATAAATCATACTATAGTAAAGTAATTTCTTTATAAATTATAATAAATATCGTCTTCAACAAGTATATATTTGCTTATTTATGTCTTTCATTATTGTTCAACAATATATTTCCATGAATTTCAAAGTATTTTTGTTAATTTTTGCTTTATCAATATTTTTGTCAAAATATCCACCGATATTTCCGATATATCCGTAAAATCTAAGTATCAACATATCCATGATTATAAATATTTTGATCCTTGGTTATAACGTTATGTTTTTCGTCTTGTTATGATGTTTTATTTATGTGTGAGCAATTCAGATTAGCAAAGCACATTCAATACATAAAAACAACAAATCAGCTTATGGTCATCGATATACTTGTAGAATTTGAGTTAGAAATATTCTAGTCACCATAGTGTTATCAAAATTGTAGGCTTTGAGTCAATTTATTATGTCCAAGTGTTGTTTTATCTTTTATAGTTTTTAACGATTTTGTATTTATGTTTCTATCGATGTATTCCTATTTAGTTTGAAAAAATAAAATTATTTTCTTTAAAAAAAAAAAGTAATAATAATCTTATATGAAATATTGAAATTAGTAAAAAAAAAATCTATTTTCTTTTAATAAGAGATACTACATTTTAACTCTGAAGAGTAGCTCACATGGTATAGCCTTGGGTTTGCTTCTCTATGATCATCTATTCGTGGTCCTAACGCAAGCTATATTAGCTTATGATTATAGAAAAAAACTATATTTTATATAAAAAATAATGCCACTTTTATTTTTTATTTTAAAAAGAAAAATTGTATATTGGGGTTGGACAAAAAGTTAAAATTGAATATGGATGAACAATGCATGAAAGATTGAATGGAAGTTTCATAGGGACATAGAGAAGTGGGGGTAGTTAAACCATCTTGCCTTTTTATTAATTCCCCCTATTAACAATATAGTATGGTAGGTGCCTTGTGGATGATACAGAACAAAACAGATATTGGATCAAGAATATTAAAGTAAAGAATATTTGATTATTAATAATTGTATAAAAGCACTAACCAATTTTGTAGAAACCATTAGCCAGGAGATTCCGTGGGTGGCTTTTCATACAAATTTTTTTTTTTTTTAATTTTTTAATTTTATCATTCATTCTTCAAGAGATATTTAAAAATAAACAGTTCGGACTGAAAAGAGAAATATCTAGAACTTTGAAGTTATATCTATGTTCTTACAAGAAATTCTATATATATATATATATATATATATATATATATATATATATATATATATATATATATATATATATATATATATATATATATAATCATTATTATTTTCTAGTTTTAAAAATAAAAATTTTAAAATGGACTCTACAATGTTATTTTGTTAATGTTAATTGTGTAGTGTTTTCTTTAATATTTTTCAGACAATTATCAGTGATTTAATAAAAATACTTTGAATTAAAACAATTCTTACAATTTCCTATTGAATTTCGTTTTGGGTTTTTATATATAAAAAAAAATGTAAAGATTAGTCGAGATTGATCAAATAGGCATAGTTGAACTCTGACACCCAAATTCGAGGTCAGATTGACAACTGTCAACTCATTGAAATTCTGTAATTTGGGTGATCAATGTCTAAGCTGTTGAGTCCAATTTATTGGAATCCATATTTTCATAAAAAATCGGATATAGTCTCCTTTGCTCGGGGAGCTCTACCCAACATACAACTTGTATAACCATAACCCATCTAAGGTCTCAACAGAAGTAGTAATGACCACACATGGTCCATATGTCTATATCCCCAATATACAACTATATCATAACTATTTGTAGACATCGAGTTACTCGGCACCACCTCAATACATCTCTTTACTAGGATTCATTCATTCACATTTAAATCTAAAATATGTGTAAAAAGCATGAATTCTGGCTCGTAAAGTCGATCCACGACCCTTTACCATAATTACATATGACTATTTAGACAATAGTCCCAAAAAAATTTAATTACAATTCTTTTATATAAAATACTTTTTACAAAGGAAATACCAAGGTCACACATCGGCCTCCTTCATAATCACGACCTTGTCGGGCGCCCATCTCCTGTAAACCCACAGTACGAAGAAAGCGGGATCACGGCCAGGTAAACAATGCCCGATAGAAAAATTTTCCTATAAAGTTCTCCCGCCTAAATGCACACATACATTAACATACATAAAACATCAAGTCATATTCTGCTATAAATAATGCAATCTTATATGGAATGTTAAGGTGTTATGCATGAGGTAGAATTCCTCGTGCTCACAACCCAGTCTCGTCGACTCCCTCACACCTACAATGCAAATTAATGAAAACTAGTCATTGGTGTTTTTATCCGATGGCCTCGACCCATTCAGATAACCCTCGATCTTTACTCGAGTTTGCAAAATCCGTGTGTTTCCGTGGGTGGAGAATTTCGAGGGGTGTCTCACGAAGTACAGCGTCATGCATATTCCCGACACTTCGCGAAATCACCTTCGCCAGACAGCTTATGTCCAACTAAGAATAAAATTTGGGTCTTTCACCTTGGGGGGGAAGGAGATCTGCCTCATCTTGCTTCACCCAAACAAACGAAATTTGTTATTATTAATTTTTTTATACAACCGTGAGTCTCAATTTTGGATGTTGTCCCAATTTCCGAGTTCACTACACATTCACCAAGAATAGTAAACAACCAATACCATGCACACACAACCGACTCGACGTGATGTCTCGTACAAATGAAATGCATATATGTCATTTCATGCTATGTCATACCACATGCAACATTTATAAATTTCGAATAATTATATTACCTACATATCATTTCCATTCATCACAATTTTCATGCTAATACATCATGCAAGCACATATTAACATGATTTTCACACACAATTACATATTATTTATTTTTCTAACAATACACATAAAATAGCCTAAATCTCGGACATATAAAACAGGGCACCTCTTGGTTCCTTCACGGTTCGTCACCGAATTACTGTAATACCAAAATACACCACAAAACCCGAGAAGGCATCAATCTGAGGATGAGCAAACCTTAACACAGTCAGAGACGCTACCCGAAAATAGTCCTGCAAATCTGTCTTGGTATGCAGAAAGCAGTCTCGAAATTCGGTCAGGAGCGTAAGCAGTCTGAAAATTTGTGAACTTTAACAGTTAGAAAATTTCTAAAAATTCCTACATCCAGTCCCAAAAATTTGGAACTGAAATTTATGGCCTCTAAGAAAAACCCCAAGTCATTAAATGACCTTTAGCCTAGAAATAATGCAAGTAGGAAAATCTCCACCTCATGGATTTTGACGAAACTTCAAGATTTTGGTACTCACACGTAGCTCTTGATGCGTGATACTCACGTGTAGCTCTCGATGCGTGGACCGACTTTGCCTTTTGCTTTGATAAAAACCTATGGTCCGATTTCCGTAGATCTTAGAGAGAAGTGAAAAAAAATCTTTTTCCCTCTCTCTCTCTCTCTCTCTCTCTCTCTGCCGTTTTCTTCCTCCCCAACGGCCGCCCTCTTCCTTTGACTTTTCGTTCCCTTTTCTTTTCTTTTATTTATTTATTTTTTTATTTTCCTTTATTTTTCTTGTTTTATCTTTCCCATTATTTCCTCCACTTGACACTTAGTTCAATGTGAACGAACCATTCATACAAGTGCACCACATTTCATGCCAAATGTCACCCAAAGCGATACCTCGAAAAGCGTGATGACGTCTCGAATGCGACAAAATTCGATGGAGTAACTAGATTTCGCGAGACGAATTCAACGATAAAGTTCGTTTCTTCATTCGAGATCTAGAAAATTTCTAGTTTTCAACAAAAATTACGGTTTTACCTTTTTTCAGAAAAATTGAATTTTTCCCGGATTTTACATTCTTCCTCCCTTAACAGAATTTCATCCTCGAAATTCACACATACTAGCACACACAAACACATGCATATGCAATAATGTTCTAATGCCAAATATTAAACCACTTTGCCGTCCTCGAATAGGAAATGATAGGTGGCACATGCGTGTCTCGTGTTTCCCGTTGCCTATCGGCTCCTTGGTGTTACCACAACACCTTCACTAGTTGCACGATCTTGTGTCGCAAAACTTGATCTCAGCTATCCATGATATGCACCGGTCCCTCCTTGAAGGTCTCATCTATATCAACAACAATCCCTCCCCAATCCACTACACTAGCTAGATCTGGAATATACTTCCGGAACATGGAGACGTGGAACACCTCATGGACACCTAATAAACTCGGTGGTAGTGCCAACCGATATGCAATTGTACCCACCCTCTCGAGATCTCGAAGGGCCCGATATACCTTGAAAAGTTTGGCTTCCTAAGCTTGCGAATTTAACCACTCCTCTCTTAAAGCATCACCTTGAGAAGGCGTGATCACCCACCTTATACTCACAAAGGTCGGCGTCGTACGTAGGCGTAGCTCTTTGCGGCAGACTCTGGGCGAGAGACTTCTTGAGATCAGCTACCTTCTCAAGTGCTCTACAAATCAAATCTGGACACTTGGAAGTTGGAGTGCCTCATCAAAAAATGGGAGGATAGGCATGGCCTTATATAAACCTGTAGATTATTCTCCACGTATATATTGCGTCGTATTAGTATGGATGGAACCACATAAGATGAGTGCTCCTCCATTCACCTTCCCCAAAATTCGGGACCTTGTGCTCCACCGGCCCATGTCCTCTAAAATGTATGATCCTCTTTGGCTGATACCATCATGCAGTAGATGAAATGTAGTCTTGTCGTCCAAGCTGTGTCCCCATGGCCTTTTGGAAACTATTCCAAAAGTGTGCCTTAATTCTAGGGTCCTTGTCCGATACGGTAGAGACCGGAACTCCATGTAGCCGGACAATTTCTCGAATATACAACCGACAGAATTCTTCTAGTGTGAAGGTCATCTGCACAACTAGAAAATGTGCTGACTTAGTGAGCCGGTCCATAATCACCCACATCGCATACTGTCTCTGTGGTGTCTGTGGAAAGTGGGTTACAAAGTCCATCGTGACATACTCCCACTTCCACTCCGCTACCTCTAATGGCTGGTGCTTCTGCAGCCTGTACTTTCGGCCTTAACCTGCGACACGTGAGACATCGTCATTTCAAAATCCAACATCTTGTCATCACTTCGTCCCGCTCTAATAATCTACGCGTGAAAGATCATGGTACATCTTAGAATTGCCACCTAGATACCTGACAAATCGAGAAGCGGTGGAACTCCTGAGAATCTCACTCTACCATAAAGAAATCAGGCCCGGGGAACCACAACCATCCTATGCGAAGACTACCATACGTGTGAATATGTGACCTTTGTCACCCGTGCTGATGTACTTGGTACACGATGGGCCTTTATCTACCTGCGTCACCTTACAGGACTTAATCACTTTGCTCAATAGGGATGGCGTAGCCACTAGACTCCCTAAGACACCCTGAGCTTGATCTCTATACTATAAGCTGGCTGTCTTACAACCTCGAGGCATCTTGCCACTCACAGGAAGCTACAACTGCTTGATCCTCCCAGTGACTTTGGTAGGCGAAAGTGACATGCATTTTCCTTACCAGGATGGTATTGCAAAGTGAAGTCATAATCCTCCAGATACTCCATCCATCTGTGTTGCCTCATACGTTGTGTGAAAATATACTTCAAACTTTTGTGGTCTAAAAAACACTTCGAACTACTCACCATACAAATAGTAGGGCCCCGAATCTTTGAGGCAAAAGGCTTGATGGCATGACTCAGGATCATGTGTAGGAGTAATTACACTCATGATTCTTTAGCTATTGGAACCATAAGCTACAACCCTCTCGGACTGCATTAAGACACATCGATCCGTCCCTAGAGCATCTAATACATTGTATACCTCTTGTCTATTCGGGAACTGCTCGAATAAGAGAACATGGTAAGCCTTCTTTTCAATTCTTGGAATACCTTCTCAGCGAGTCATTACTCAGTTGACACCATTTGGGGTCAATCTTGTCATAGATTGCAGCTGTCGGCAGAAGTCCTCGATGAATCTCTTGTAATGCCTACAGGTCTTAAGAAACTACGTATCTCGAGCGGCAAATCTCTCGACGGATAAGCTCATTGTATCACGGGTCCCGCTAAAACACAGTGACCTTTACATGTCGAATCTCACCTCGATGGCGAAACTGGAACTTCTTGCACTTGGCGTACAACTAATGTTCTCTGAGGGCCTAGAGAACAATTCTTAAGTGATCCTCATGCTTCTCCTCGAGTGGGAATATATCGAAATGTAGTCCTGAACTACGACAAACTAATCTAGTAGAATTGGAATACTTTGTCGTGAGATCCATGAATGCCGTTGGGTGACCGTCCAAGCCAAATGGCATCACTATGAACTAGAAATGCCCCTCATAGCGTCTAAATGATGTCGAGGATGTCGACCTCCACAACTCTCAGCGGTAAATGCTTGGTGCCAGGTATATCTTGGAATGAATAGCGCCCCTCTCATTGATCAAGCGAATCATCGATTCTTGATAGCGAATACCGATTCTTAATCGTAACCTTTTCCATTTACTCGATTATTACCACAGGTGAAGGTCTTGTCATTATTCTTAGCAAACATAGCGACGCCCCAGGTGAGGCTGCGATGCAATAAAACCCTTAATCGACAATTCCTGCGGTGGACCTTGAGTTCTATGACTCATCCGATGCCATCCTATGAAGAGTCATGAAATGGGCGACGTACTAGGGGTGTAACTCAATGACAAAGTCCCGCCATCACGTCTGGAGGTAATCACGATTTCGTCAGAAAGACATCCTCAGCACCGCGAAACCCTTTCGAGTGGCTTTCAGTCTGCGTCTCCCCTCATCCCTGCAGGGTAAAGGCGATGCTTGACCATCGATTATCCACTACATTTGGAAGTCATGCATCTGGGTAAAGCATCATGCTTCTCACGAAAAATCACGGATACCTTAAATTATGTGAAACGTAATCCTCCACTATGCAGTCAATAACTGACTGGTGTGCCATGGCTTGATCACGCCCGAGAATAATAGCCCCAAGTGATATGCCGTCGCCGAAGGTCCTTGTAGGCAAAATCCTTGAGATCTCTAAGTCACGATCTAGACATATCTAATCAATCCTCACCTAGTCCTAGGGAGAACTCTATATAACGGCTCATCAGGGCTTCACCTACAAACCTAAAACATCCACTAGGTACATCCATAAAAATCATTACACAGAATCAAGCAGTGCCCATAAGCGAGATAGCAAAAAACATACCTATATCACTAGCTGATCGTGGCTCGATGCGTGGTGTGATGGCGTAGAAGACGCCCTTGGGTCTGACTCTTCCGCATTGAACATCACCGACCTCGACCCATTACCTAGTCTTTGCCTTCTGTATAGAAAAGATTACTTGTCTGACACCTTGGGGCGATCTGTTTCCCTTGGCCTATTCTAGGGGAAGGAGGAACAAACTGGGTTTGTGCATGTCCCACTAACGATTGTGGTATTGATGTGCAACAAGGTCCTCTACGAGGCGATCCGTCTGTGCGGGCTAATGGCAATGATAACATGTCACCATTTGCCTCATTTAGGCTAAAAGCCAGGCTTCGGCCTTAACCTTGATAGCCACCCATCCGTCATCAAATCCTGGAATAGAAGTCTTAAAAACCTTCACAGTTGAAGATTCTCCTTCCTCACCAATGCCTTTTAGTATCCGGGATGCTCGGTGTGTCATCTACTCCTCTTCCAATAGCGAGGTTGTCTGACCATAGTCCCTCTCCACATTGTATGTCGGAGGATGATGTACTAAAAGCCACGGGTTACTCGTCCCTCCACTGACTACCTTTGCTAGTTTATTTGTGGTGGTAACCACTTACGCGCTACGCTGTCACAATGGTGGTATTTGCGACACCATTATCCTTTCAACTAATCGAAAGCGATAACACGCCACCATCGGGTCCTCGTCCCTTAAGGGTTAAGGATCATGTCATGAACATCTGGAGATTGCCGGCCCTCTTGGACCTAATTGCACCGGCTGTGATGTCATGAAGCAATTGCGGCACCCACGGCCACTCTGAGGCTGTTGGTCAAAGCGGCGATGGTCGGTACGCTGCCGTCTTGACCTGCATATTCGCCCTGGAAGCTTGCCATGCCGCAGTTAAGATAGCGATTTGAGGATTCTCTCTTTTCACTTATCATATTGGTGGTATAATGCCCAGAAACAATAAATAACCATTCCTACGTAATCTATGCTTGCTTTGTTTTCGAACCCTAAGGTTACAGTACTAACTGATGTTCCACCTCTGATCTACCATGTATACTATTCACACAAATCACCCACACATATCACCTGACATGTTAAGCCTGAAAACACATGTGGAATAGTAATGCATGATCTAGACCCTTACCATATCAACCCTCATTGCTCAGTGGCACCTAGACTCTTAATACCTAGCTAAGGCGGTATCGAAGACCATGCGGATACCCACATTAAGTCCTAGTGTCGTTTACTAGGCTAAATCTTCGTATGGCGTCCTAAATTAGGGGTCCGTTTGACAGCTAATAAGTAGTGGAATTCACGTAGTTTTGGGTGACGAATCTGTATTTGTTGAGTCCCATTTATCGGGATCCATATTTTCTCATAATCGATGAGTCTCCTTTTGTTCGGGAGCTCTACCCTTTATACAACCTGTGTAACCATATAGCCCGTCCAGGTCTCAATAAAAAGTATTATTTGCAGGTCCTATCATCCCATATCTGATATATAACTATATCATAACTAACCGTGGACACAGAGTTACTCGACACCACCTTAATACATCCCTTTACCGGGATCCATTCATTCATATTTAAATCTAAAATATGAAAGTAAAACACTTCAATTATGGCGTAGAGTCCGTCGACCCTCTTACCATAATTACATACCGACTATTTAGACAGTAGTCGAAAGAACGAGATTCTGATTCTTTTATTAATCTTTCTGAATGAAATCTGAGGCCATGTATGACCTCCTTAATGTCACTTGGCCTCGTCAGATGTCGTCTTCCTACCATACACCCCTTGTACTTGAAGGGGGTCTCAGCGTGAGTAAGTAATTTAGTAGAAATTTTTTTCTTACAAGGTAACTCCAGCCTAAATGCACATATATATGCAAAACATCAAAATCATATTTCTTATAAATAATACGATCTTATATGGAATGTTACGTATTTATGCATGAGGTGAGACTCCTCATTACGCGTGCAGAGTCGAACCATTCCCTACTTTCTGATGCCAAAGTGTGAACCGATCGTGGTGTTTCTGATGACTCAACCGATGGACAACCTTCCGATCTTTATTTAAGTTTGCCCGTCCGTGTTGTTTCTGGGTAAGCCGTTCAGGAGTCTGCGCGACTACCGTCTTCGAGCACTTTAGCGAACTTATCCTTTAGATATATGTCTAGCGAGAATAAAATTTGGATCTTTACTTTACCTAAGGGGATCTACTGCGTCTTGCTTCACCCGGCAGCATTTATTTGTATTTATTATTTTTATACAACGTAAGTCTTCCCGATTTTGGATGTTGTCGTTATGGAGTTAAACTCTGCGTTCATACAGAATAGTAGACAGCAGTTCCATCTGCGCCTTACGACTCGTGTTTAATACAAATGCGAATGAAATGCATATATGTCATTTCGTACTATGTCATCTGCATACAACGTTTATAAATTCCAAATAATTATATTTCCTCGTATAATTTTAATTTCATCCTTGTTCATGTTAAAACATGTATTTTTATATTAACATAGTTTTGACACAACTACATATTATTTATTTTTCCTAATAATACACATAAAGTAACAAATCTCGAACCCATATAAAACATGGCACCTCTTGAATTCATACACGATTCGTCAGGGTGCATGATACCAAACATATCAAAACCAAAAGACATCAATCTCGCAATCGAAACAGCGCCAGCGATCGAGACTACCCAACTTGATCCACCTGCAAATCACAATAAGTTTGTCTGCGAATCTGAAAATTGCTTTGGTATCAACGATCCGAAAATTTGCGAGACTATCCAAAACAGTCTGAAATTTTTTAAATTCCACACCAATCCCAGTTGGGACTGAAATTTATGGCCTCTCACGGCCTCTAAGAAAAACCCCAAGCTATTAAATGACCTTTAGGTTAGAAATAACTCAAGTAGGAAAATTCCACTATTATCGCTGGAGTTTAGGCGGCTTGAGATTTTGAGTCTTCGCGCGTGGCTCGATGTGTGGACCGGCTTTGCGCTTCTTTCGATGGCCTCTGATCTAATTTATGATGCGAAAAAGCGGGTGCCCCCCTCTCTCTCTCTCTCTCTCTCTTCTCGCTCTCTCTGCCTTCTGCTGTTTTTTATTGTCCCAAAAATGGCCTTCCCCCTCTTTTGACTTTTCTCATTTCCTTTATTTTATTTTATTTTATTCTTTTCTTATTTCTTTTTCTCGTTTTATCTTTCCATTATTTATCATTTGATACTTGATTGATGAGCAATTCGCTAAAGTGCGCATATCGTATCGTGTGTGCAATATTCAAATCTTAAACAGTAATTCGATTAATAGGAAATCCGATGAAATTTGGCCAGATAACTAGATTTCGGAAGCGAATTGACGGTGAAGTCTGTTTAAATGCATCCAGAGATCTGAAAATTTCGATTTTGGCCAAAATTACCGTTTTACCATGTTTCAGAAAAATTGAATTTTTCTCGGGTTTTACCTGAGCTAAATGGTATTCTCATAGTAATTAGGGTTATGGATTTTTAGTTTATGGGATAGTATTAGATTTATAATTATTAAGAAAATTACTCATTTGAATATGCTGGTAAAGTGAAATTATACCTTGCATTTTAATGTGTTCCCACCGGATTCAATTTAGTAACATTTTATGATCAAAATGGAGCTAAAATTGTACCATTTTTCTGTACCACAGGTAATGCAAAAAGTTTTCACCAATGTTTTAAAAATCGGATCAATGATTTAAGTGAAAAAGTTATCAATTCACATCTTAAGGGTTAAACCAATGGTTGAACCGGATCAAAATCGAACCAAAAAGGTCATCGGTCCCAGACAGACTAATTTGGTCCAGTTTTTAAGACGGGCTGGGATAGTTTGACAGCCCAGGGTTTGAAGAGCCTGGCTAAAAAAGGCCCATTTCACTCAATTCCAAACTAAGGCAGGCAGAATTAGGTTGGGCATTAAATTTAGGCCCAAGCCCAGCAAGTTTCTGGATATGTCTCTCTTATGTCATCATTACTTGATAAATTTTAATATTAATTTTTCGGTCAAAGTACTTATCACTACGTTTGTTTCTTGAGAAAACTAGTAAGAAAATGGTTATTTAGTATTTACTCTGATTTCCTCGAGATGTCCTAAAAGGGATACGCGAAAAGTGCACTCGACTAAGCCAAATAGTTGTCTTACGCTCGTCTTTGTGTTCTTTAGCTTCGTGACGGTGAGAAGTTTGATATTTGCTTGCTCAATGTTTCATGGGGAGCAAACAGGGCATAACCGTTGATGATATGTGAGATGCGCATCAGCTGTTTGTAGAAATGTCTGACTCAAGTTTGTACTTTGTTATCTGCAGCGACGTTGGGGTCATGTTTGGGTGGGAGAATTGAGCTTGGTTTGGGATTCTGCCTTGATAGAAATATGAAATATTGCCTTGATGTTATAATTCTGTGGTAGATTAGAGGATTGGATTCGATTTAGCATGTTCTTGGGGTGGAGGTTGAAACTTTTAGTTTGGAATTTTGCCTCTTTCTTTTTTGTTGGTGAATATATAATTTGATGTCAATGGTGTTTTTAATTCAATTCCGAATGCATTGATAAGGCTGCATTTCGTCCTGGAAAATTGGATTAACTTAGAATGTCAATTCTGTGGAATTTTTTTTCTTTATATTATGAACTAAATTTGGGTTATTTTTGTGTTTTTATGCCTAGGGTGTTCTTATAAATTATAATTGCCCGAGTTGAAATTTTGGCTAAGTTATGCATTCTCAATCTGTTGTAACAGTTGATTACTTGATTCATGGATCGTTGGAGTGGTGTTTTGAAGGTTCCACTGCACCCAAGCAGCAGGGTCCTCTACAGAGTCGCAGCTTCTCTCTGCCTGTCAAACAATTCCAAAACCCTAGTTGTAAATTCACTTGACATAGTTTCATGTTCTTTTATGCAATTCATCACCGCTTGAACCTCTGTTTTTCCAGGATTCTTATGTTGTTTTCCCTCATCCCATGGTAACTACAAAGATATTGATTCTCATCTCTTTTTTTATATGTAACTATGATGCAGGTGCCTTCTGCAAATGCCATCTTCTTCAATGGAGATTGTGTCCAAGGAACTGGGAATTCAGTGATTGAGAGGTTGTCAAATGTAGAGGAAATTGTGGAAATTCTGGTTTCCAAATTTGGTGGTTCTGTCAATGCTTGGGTTGTTGAGGCTTCCACTTTTAATGGCCCTTTTGCTGTTTATAAGGATTTTATTCCATCCGTGAATCAATGGGGAGATCCAAAATCATACAGTCCCAAAGGATTCCCAGCATCCACGTCGACTGTTTCACTCTTGTCAAATTGCCTTGAAGCGGTGTGTTTTTCTCCTACCCCTTTATGCATGTCCAAATGATTGAATTTTTGAGCCACTTGGGCTCGACTTCTTCAATATAAACCAAAATCAGGAAAATAGGTATCTTCATGTCACTACACTGGGCACTGTATGAATACATTTTTGCATCATATTTTCGCATTTGCATGATATAGCCCATTTCTTGAAAAGCGGCTTGCTGAATTATTGTTGGGAAGATCTATTTGCCGAGACACTTACGCACTTCTAGAAAATGTTGCATGAGTAATTTTTATATCAGTTGTAACTTTACTCACACGGGAAAGTATTGCTTAGCAAGCTCAAAAGAATATGAATCTGAAGTTTATGAAGAAAAAGAGACTCATTTACTCTACACAATCAGAATAAGATCATTTAAATATATTTGGAGGGCTTAAAAATCTAAACAGACTGTAGTTTACATGTCAAAAACTATTTGTAGTATAGGCTAAGATCATGAAGCATGGTATTTGGCCATCCATTCATCTGAATACAACTGGGACAAAAATTAATCGTGATGCTGGAGAGTTCATGAAATACTGTCATCCATGAAGCACGCTTCATTCTTCATTTAGAGATCCATGCATAGTGCTTCAAGTTCTTTATAGGGCATCTACCCGTGTTGCTAAATTCCATTGCAACCTTAGCAACTGCTATGAAATTTAGCATTTAATTAGCTGCATGATTGTTCTTGAGGTCTTTTCTGAATCAATGCTCATATAAAATATCCCTTTTCTTATTTAATATAAACTTCTGTGTGTATTTCCTTTCAAACTGATACTCGTCCCCCAATGCAATTCTAAGCATCTTGAATGTGTAAAATATTCTGAAGTAGCACAAACTGTTTCCTACTTGTTACAGTCAATTTGAGAATGGTGCTGTGTACTCCTACTTGGTCATTGTAATTGCATTTCCTCGCCATTTTCTGAAACACGTTTCCAACCATAAATTGCTGACTATTTGCTGCTTTGCATAAACCTTCTTAATTCTGTCTGTGTGTGCATGTTGTTGCTACATGCAATGGCAGGCAAAGAAATCTATTTCAGGAAAGCAGAAAGAACCATGCCAGCTCGGGCTATCCCCGTCTCGTTCCTATAAACCCAAAACATTCATCCTCGGATTCAGCAAGGGTGGTACAGTACTTAATCAGCTAATTACTGAGCTTGGCTTCTCCAAAGTGGAATCTATTGAGCATTCACTGCAGATAAAAGAATCCGATGTTCAGGAAGAGTGTCAAATGCTACCAAATTCAAAGGAAAGCCTCTTAAACAGCATAGCTGAGATCCATTATGTGGATGTTGGCTTGAACTCTGCTGGAGCTTATGTTACGGATCAAGATGTCATCCGCGGAATATCAAAACGGCTTGCAGAAGGCGCTGGAGGAATTCGTTTTGTTGTCCATGGAACTCCCAGGCAATGGTGTGACAAGGCGGGTGGATTCGAGATAAGAAAGGATAAATTTGTTCATCTTCTTGGATGAAATATGAGCACAGTGAAGGAAAATTACAGGTATGTGAGAGATTTTATTTTTCTGATCAGCTTCCTAATCTACAAATGCACTTTGAAATAATAGAAAATCTTGATGTGAGTTGAATACTGTAACTTTGTCTTCATGAAAATGTGTCATGTAGTTTTCCAAAAGCCTTGTACATTGAATTCTTCCAGATGTAAATATTTCTTTTGTTGATTTTGTTGACAAGAAGAGTTACGTTAATCAGAAAGGGGTGATGTTGATCAAAGACCGTATTTGGTAACTATTTTTTAAAACAATTTCTTGTTTTTCAAATTAAAAAAAAAAAAAAAAAGCATGAAACATGTTTTTACAAATACAATTTTTTGAGACTTTAAAATAGATCGTCTTTTAAAATGCTCTTCATCATTTTTTATAGTTTTATAAGTAATAATGGCCTATTTGATAACTACTTTTTGAAACAATTGTTTGTTTTGAAGCCAAAATTTTGATAGAATATAAGTTTGGGGAATTTGTTTTGAAAATAGAATGGCTTTTTGGAACAAATTTTAAAGTGTTTTCGATATTGTTTTCAGTGTTATAAGTAATAGTTGAAAATTTAGAAAGTACTTAAAAAAGTTTTCTGCTGTAGGTGAGAATCTTTCACTAAAGTTTGTCATTGGGCAAGCAAACTCGGTAGCTCATGCTCTCGCAGGGGGTTTGTGTCAAAAATAAAAATAAAATAAAATAAAATAGTAGGAAGGTGTCTTGCAATGTTTTGAAAATCGGACTAAGATCGGCCGATCGGATCATCGACCGATTATCAAAGTAGATACGATTGTCTAATGTTTACCCATTCGAATCGGATAAGAACCGTTCGAACCGGCCCATCAAAGCTAGATTCTTGTGAAATAAGCATTTAGCTCTTCTGATTTTATTTTTATTTGAATTAAACGATGTCGTTTTGGCAGGGTTATAGGCTTTTATGGCCCAAAAAATTTGATCAAATATTGCGAGGCAGTAGTTATAACATGGGAGGAGAGATTACAAGTGAATCATTATCACATCAACATTCTCTCATTGTGATTATTTTAGATGTTAACAAAATTATATATTAATATTAATTAAATATATATTTATATAAATAAGTTTTTTCAATTTTTAATATATTTTCATATTTAAACATTATACATATTTTTAAAATAAAATTTAAAATACTTTATTTATATAAAAAGTAATAAATAATATCTTAAATGTTATTAATTATATATTTAAAAATTTAAATAAAATATAAATAATATATTTATTTACGTCATTCCCCGGTTCAAGCTGTGGGCACCGTAGTCGGTTCGGCAGGTGAAGCAGGAAACAATTGACTTACGCGGTCATGTCAGATTTTAAAACATTGGTGTTTTATTTGTAGAAATAAAGAACAAAATTAGATATTTTGTTTTAATTAATATTGTTGTAAGGATTAATTACATAACTGATTTCTCAACTAATTTTTTTGTTCAATAAGTATCTGAACTCTTACTTGCTTCGCAACTGGTCTAAAATTAATTGCGTTATCTAAAAATAATGAAATTGCTTAAATGATCTTTAATGAGGTGAAAGAATTATCATTTGCTCATTTGGGTTTTTATTATCTAATTAAAGGTCATTTGATTTTTGATGGAAAATCCCTAATGAGGAAATAATAATTCTTTCACCTAATTAAAAGTCATTTATGTAATTTTATTATTTTTATATGATATGGAATGCCAAGATCCAATTTTGATGAAACACAAAATTATGAAATTAAAACTTACCTTTATGTAATTAAAATCTTTCTTTTAAAATCAAAAATGAAACTATGATTTTATTTTCGATATTTGAATAAATAAAGAATTTAAAATTAAGAATAATAATTATTTTTCATTTTAATATTTTAAGCTTAATAATAGAAAAATGAAATATAAAAATAAAAGATTGATAATAATGACCTGATATTTTAAAATGATAAATTTTAATTACTAAGTATTGAAAAATATATATTTAATAAATAAATAATTGATCAGAAAATAATGTATCAAGTATAGGGACGAGGGAGAGAAGAAATGAAATTTATATTATTAATCTCCTTTCCCATCTATCAAGCAAGTATTAGAAATGAGTATTAAGGAAAAGAAGAAGAAAATATTAAAACAATTTCATTTGGAGGAAAAATGTTATGAAGAACCAAATAAAACAAAATTTATGCCTATTTATTTTCTTTTTAAATTTTCTCTCCTCTATTTATTTTCTTTCCCTCAAATTTTCTGGGACCAATTCAATGTCTTTAATTTTATATATTTGAAGAAATATAAATAATGAATTTATTTATAAAAAATATTACACTAGATGTCTCTGACAATGAAAAGAATCATATTTATCGTGTTATCAATCATATGGATACAATTGAATAGCATTAGTCTTTGATGGCCAAAGAAACTAGAAGAAATTTTATAGCTTTGATAGATTCTAACGATTGCAACTATCATTCTATTGGTTATCTATATAATTAAGTAAAATTCATTTTAATTTTTAAAAGAACTTTTTTTTTCTTTGTAACATATATAAGCTTATTTATAAATTATAGTCATAATTAAAATTTTATTTTTAGAAAAATTAGGTAGCGAGTTTGATTTTGCTTTGAAAGCAAATTTACTTTTAGCATTAGCCTATTTGTTTTTAACTTTTTCATAATTTATTATTGAATTTTTAAATTTTTTGATCCAATAGAAAAATCCAAAGTATTTGATTTTTTTATTTTTTCTTAATAATTTTTTAAATACTTTTTCTATTAAGAAAAAATTAGATATTAAAATATAAGAAAATCATATTTTTCATGCTAATTAAATAAAAACATACATTTTTTTAAATTTATAAATAAAAATTTATTGCTTCAATGTTTAGATAAAAATTAATTTTTTTTGATTTATTTAGAAAAACAAAACCAATAATACTTGTCTTATTAAAAACATTATTAAGAAAAAAAATGCCACCTTAGAGTTTTTTTAGAATAAAAATGAGAATATGGTTAAACAATCGAAAAGTGATTTGCCATGAACATAACTCATCAGTCATATCTCCAACCCAACCCACCTCCTTACGGTACCTAATAATATTTTATGATGGAATAGCATATAATTATTATAATTATATTGTTGAATTATTGAATTGAATACATAAGCAAAAAAATGGCAAATTGAAAGAACTTTTTTTAATATATTCTTGAAATTTTTTAACACAGATTGGGATAGTTTTTGCATAAGAAAAAAAAAGTGAAGATATAAGTTAAGAAAAAAGTGAGTAATAAAAGGATTTTATAAAACAATTATTTATTTATTTTTTATCTTATAAAAATTTATAAATTTATATATATATATATATATATATATATATAACATATATATATATATATATATATATATATATATATATATATATATATATATATATATATATATCATAAAAAATTAGGTGATATTATTTTTATTAAGATTTAACTAGTCATTTCTTTATTTAAAAAAAAAAACTATGGTGTTTTATTTTTAAATTAATATTACATTCGTGTTTCCATTGGGTAGTATGGTTCATTAGTCTACGAGCTAAGGTGTCTCCTTTGGTATTTGCATGGTGGGCGCCCAGTTGGCCCGGACTCCTCTTTCTTGAAGCCCGAACCCGTCACATTGATCTCTCCACAGAGGTTCTTGATCTTGAAGCGGGTGGCTAAGAGGTGGTGGAAGAGGTGCCCGGTTTCGATCTTCGGGAGCCACATAACGGCGGAGATGTCCACGTCGGATCAGGAATTCAATTTCTTTTTTCAATTGAATACAGTCATCTGTCCGATGCCCGTGATCTCTATAAGGTCCTTGATACTTGGTCATGTCTCTTTTAGGTGGGTTTGTCTTCATGCGAGATGACCATCTTAAAAACTTCTCATGTTGTACCTCGTCTGGGACTTGAGAGATCTGCAGGGTTGTCGGGGTGGCTGGCACGAGAGTCTGGAAGTGGTTGTAGCTCGGGCTAGGGTGGACCCAAGCGCTCCTTGACATTACCTTTTCTCTTTGGAGATCGATCCCTGTCTTCCCTGCCCCTCCGTGGGGATCTATCTCTGTCTCTTTGTCTCTTGGGACTTCAGTCCCTCTTCTTCTCATCCTTGCTTTTCTCCTTCACCGCGGAAGAGCTTCCCCGCTTAGACATAAGGGCCTCCTCGCCGTTGATGTACTTTTCTGCTTTGGCGAGCACCTCGGCCATGCTTACCTAAGGGTTCTTCAAAATGGAGAACATTAGGTCTTTGGATTAGCATGCCCGACCATTTATAAAAGCTGATGATAAGCAAATTTTTCATCGAGGATGTCCACCATAAAGACTCAGAGTTTAACCTGCGGGCGTAGGACCTTAGGTTTCTTGAAAGATGCTTAGCACTACGGTCGGTATGTGGTAGCTCGGCACAGTGCGATCGAGCTCAGGTGAAGTGGGACACGAAGCAATGGGATTCCTTGAAGGGCCGAGGCGAGAAATTTGGCGGGAGCACAGTGAACCGGTGCAGGCGGAGCCTTTAAGCGTGATGGCAAAGGCTCTGCATCTCACGGGATCTTGATATCCATGCAGTTCCATCTGGTTTTTGTAGGTGTTAAGGTGGTCTATGGGGTCTTTCATTCCATTGAAAGCTTGATCTCTGACATTGAGACTTTGTGGAAGGGAAGTGTAGTACCTCGACGTAAGCAGAGTTCCGTTTGTGTGCTGGAGACCTCAGTGGAGGCAGACTCAGAACTTTACCATCTATGTGTGGTGAGCTCTAGTTGGATATCCACGGAACATTTGCTCCCGAGATGGATTCCTCCTTTCCCCTCTGTGGGGGTCAAAACCTCACCTCCATCGTCCCTATCGGCGTTCCTTACATTTGCGGCCCGGAGTCTGCGAAGTGCGTAGGGATCATGCCCTCTGGTCCGACTATTTGCTCCTCCTCCGTCAGTGTCTCGGGGGGCGTCGAGGTGTTGTTGCTCCTCCTGTGGTATGGTATCGCGACCTTCATAGGCCTATTGTTCATCCTGTGGCCGTTGCACATGCAGTGAGTTTGCGACTCCTCGATGCTTCGGCCCGATTGGCGAGACGGAGGGAGGCCTCCATCTCATTCTTGCGTGACGTGAAACTCAAGAGCGTCTCTGGTCGTGGTTGCTCCAGTCGTCCTGTTGATGTTGCGTTCTGCTGGGTTGGCGCGATGTTCAATCTTGGCGGTGAGCCACGTGATCTTTGAAATCAGTTTTTGTAGAAGGAGCGATCGTTCCCATAGGCGGCCTTGGCCCGATGGTGCTTTTTCTCCGATCTGTTTGGAGCCTATAGGAGTTCTTTGGGCGTGAGTTGAAATTTGGATCGTCGTATAACCTGCAACCTGCACTGAAAGGATGATCCGACGGGGGCGTGCCTACTGGCTCTCCGATGCCTAAGTCAGTTTCTTTCTTACGGAAAGGAAAGAATTCAATTGCTGATGGCGTTGTGACTGCGTACCTTTTGTTGGTGGGATTGCTTGATATTTATAGTGGATGATCATGGTGACTTTGCTTGTTGGATGATGATACGACGTCTTCCCCATTGGGTAGGGGATCTTTTCTTCCTTATCGCTAACTGAATATTTAGGGGATAATTAGAGGGTCGTAATCGTGGGGATCCTTCTTCCGCAAGCGATATCGGATACCATTGAATATGGAGTCTTTTCGGCTTCTTTACGGCTGTTAGCGGTCGTGAATATCCTTGTCACCCGGTTCGACTGCGGGCTTAGTTTTGACCTTGGGCTCACGCCTTAGGGGGAACCAAGACATTATTATGGGTCGAGTTCCCTGGTGATGGAGGATGCCAACCGTTTCAAGGCCCGTTCCCTAGGCATGTGCCACACAGGCACCGTGGTATTTTTATTTTAGGCACCGTCGAGGAAAGGCCGCAACATCTTATAATTCATTGATCCTTCAAATTCTTACATTTCTACACATACCGTATAGCCTTTACAAGCCCATTTCTTTCAACTTTTCCCCTTCATGATCCAGAATTTTTACATTGATATTCTTAACAAATTTATTTATTTTATAAGAAAACCTAATATTACAATAATATAACAATCAAGAATTATCTTATTCAATATTCTTTTTGACAAGAGAGTAATCGACTCCACATTGAACTGGATTTCTTTTATCTTCATCTTGTGCGCTTTGTAACTTTTTATTCTTCAAAATATCTTTAACCTGAAATTTTGATATTAATTTATATGTTTTTTTTCTAATCATCACAATACTTTGATACCTAATATTATACTCTGTTTTAGAACAGTCGAAGGATTATCTCTCATATGTGGATGTATGTATAATTTGTCAAATCACATTAAAACGTCATGCATCTATGAATATAGGTATCATCATTCTCTTGCATCGCATGCATCTTTACGTAGATTACTTTATTTTTGTATTTTTGAATTAATATACTCATGCATTTTGCTTCCGCTCTCATACCACTAAGAATCCGATACCCTAAGCCACTTAATCATTCTATGGTAGTACATAATGGAGAGCAAGAAACAGATGGGAAAAAAGAAAAAGAGAAGAACTTTCTTCATGTCACACAAGTTGACAATTTTGTACATTGTATTGTACTTAACTATTTTGACCTAATTACTAGTTGGAGATTATTCTATATATGGGCATGTATTATTGTATCTATTATTATTATTATTATTATTTTGAGGTTTATTGTATCGATTATTAGTAGATGAATGATGTATATTTTCAAGTTTTTCATTTTTGGGTAGATTGATCTAATGTTGATTATAGTTATTGAGATTTGACTCAAATTATTTATGTTATATTTGATAATTGTTTTCTTTAACAATTTTATGTTCCCTAAAAAATAGCAACTAGATAAACGAAGAAATAATTTATTAATCGTAAGAATAAAAATCAGGTACTGTTTTTAGATGGTATCCTAAATTTTTTTAATTATTTTTATGTGTTGTTTTAAGAAAATAATTACAGGAATATGATAGATTACAAAAATATCATCAAATGTTATTTTTAAAATATTAAAACATTTTAAATTTCCAAAATAGATTATTGGGTTTTGTTGAAATAGGTATGTTTTGCTTGGGTTTCCTTTCAAAATATTGAAACCTAAAGGGAGTTTTTTCCTAGAATATTGAAACTTAGAGTTTAACCTTGATATAGGAGTTGTGTTTGTTTTTTTTGTTGAATAGAAAAAAGGAAAAAATTTTAGTTTTTCTATTCATGCAAAAGCACTCTATTAATAATAATTGTAAAACTCGAGTAAATTTAAATTTGTCCGAAAAAGAGTAAAATAGTAAATTGCCACTACAGTATGGACTATAGACCTGAAATTTTCTAAATCTCGGATAGTGAAAGCAGACCTTCTGCGTGGATTAAATGCCATGAAATTTGAATTCACGAAACCCAATTTCATCGAATTACGTCTGATAACATTTTTCCACGTTTTCGAGCCAACGAATGTCAGTGACCAAAGATTTTTGGAAAAATTTCAAATTTTGGAAAATAATTTAAATAAAGTTCATTTAAAATAATTTGAACTTGAACCGGGACGAAATAAATTGTTTCAGGACATAAATGGACCCGACAAGTCGTGGACACATAGCGCAATGTAGGCCAAGTGATTAAAATGACAAAAAGGGGTAAAAAATCAATTTTTGGCATAACATCTCATTATGTTCTGGTTTTAGCCGTGAGAAAAAGAGAAGAGGAGAGAGAGGGAGGACAAAATCCAGCCTTAACCACGATTCCGTTGGATGGAATTCGTCGGGCTAAGAACCAAAGTTCATCATCTCGACGAGGGTTACGTGTGGGTACCAAAAATGAAGGATTTCATCAAAGATTCGAAGAAGGAGATTTGGGGAAATCGGATTTTTCGGGCTTAAGAGATGTTCTTGAGACTTCCTTCGGTTCTACTACGCTCCAAGAGATAGTGATTCTTCATACTTTGGTTTATTTCCACCTTAAGGGTTGTTTTGGTTATATTTCCACCCTTAGGAGCGTTTGGCTCCGTTTTCTGCCCTAAGGGGCTGTTTGGCATGGGTTAAGACGACTTTAATTGCCATTCTGCGACCCATTTGTGGCCGCTTTTGTGTGTTGATTTGTGGTTGTGTGTAATATGTTCCAAAAAGGGTTTATGGACTGTTTGGATTAAAAAGAATTATCCAAATTGTTAATTGATGTCATAAGGGGTTGTTTGACATGTTTTAAAACGACTTTAATTGTCATTTTACTGCCTGTTTGTAGCCGATTTTGTGTGTTGATTTGTGGTTGTGTGTAATATGTCCCAAAAAGTGTTTAGGGACTGTTTAAATTAAAAAGAGTTATCGGGACTGTTAATTGATGCCCTACGGGGCTATTTGCCTTGTTTTAAAAAGACTTTAATTACCATTTTGTGGCCCGTTTGTGGCCGGTTTTGTGTGTTGATTTGTGGTTGTGTGTAATATGTCTCAAAAAGTGTTTAGGGACTGTTTGGATTGAAAATAATAATCCTGACTGTTAAAGGCTTGTTTGACCGATTTTGTGCTTGATTCGAAGCAGGTTTGAAGTACCTTGTGTGGGCTGTTTTTATGGGCATTATATATGCCATAATTGTATGAGGGTGAAGAGGTGTTATTACTTGATTGAAGTAATAGCTGCGGCGATAATTGTTGTTTGATGAATGTTGATATATGTATGCTTATATATTGACATTCAAATGAATGATTGTTTTGGAAATTATATGCATGTAATATAATTGTCCATGATACATGGTTAAATGTATGAGATAAATTGTCCATATGACATTCATTACATATGTGGCATGACGACATCATATGAAGGTACACTACATTACATATGCACGGGAACATAGCATTTCATGAATGTGAGTGCATGGTTGAGATTAACACCACAATGGGTGATTGATGAGTGGGCTTGGTACCGTTGGACGAAGTCCAATGGAGTCGCATTGTTAAACGAAATGGTAAAAACTTGTGTCGGGTAATAGCAAGAAGGGCTAGATACTTCAAGTGAAAGACCTGGATTGGTTCAGACACTCAAATGGTGAAAGTCCTAAAAGTATTGAAGGCATGTTTCATGATGGGACCTATAGAATTTGTCACTCACAAAAGACACATGGTTTAATAAAATGATCATTCGAGGTTTAACATCCAAAGACTTTACTGAAACAAATGATTTTGATTTCAAAAGGATCATTGGATAACCAATGATGACGATGACACATAAGGGCATCGTGATAGTGGTAGGAGTCGCATAAAGACTCTTATGATGAGAGCCTAGAAGACTCCGAGTATGGTATGAGAGTTCATCCCCATTTCATGGCATGACACAGAATTCAACATGATTTCATATTCTTGCATGAAATTGTGAGGTGAATGTGTTTTAACATCGCATGCAGATTTGAAGTAAGTGAAATTTCAAGAATTACTCTTCATAGGAATTATTCTATCAAGTATTACTCCTATACAGAAAAACATTTCAAGTACTGGACTTGTGCCGTGGACTGCTCTCATATGGGGTCATAAGGGTGAAGAAAGTTTGATGGTGTGGCTTTTATAATTACTTTGTAATTATTTTGTAAATAATCTAGAACAAATTATTTTTGGCATGTACTAATATGTAAAGAGTCAAGGGAAATCATATGAACTCGTTTTAATATAGTTCATATGTTTTATACAAATGTGGATAAATGGGCCTAGTGTGGTCAATTTCATCATAAATGGACCTCATATGTCATCAGGTTATATTTGGGCCCTAGATGGTCATGTTGTTGTATATCAGGCTAAGTTGGAAATTGATAGACTCATACGAGAGGGAGACTATGTCCAATTTTGTTAAATTATGGATCCTGTGAATGGGACACACGGCGGGGTATCGAGGTGCTACGATATCCATAAAGCTTTGGTTAATGTAAGGTGATCAATGGACCCTCGGATTTTGGGGCATCACAATAATAATAAATATGACTATTGTGAATTTATCATCCATATATTCAATTTAAATATATTGTTTCATAAAGAATACTTTACGTAATAGAAAAGAAAAAACCTTTCCATTCAACCAAAACCAAATAAGACCTAGAGTAATGCATTAAACATTATGATGGTTCATTAATGAGCATAAATAATGTTGGTTATTGTGACGCCCCTATCCCTGGGGTCCCGTTGACAACCCGTCAACCTGCGGAAACCGGTGGGTGTCGGGTAACCCGACGCCAAACCATCATGTCCCATTTATTGGGATCCATAATTTAACAAAAAATCAGACAAAGTCTCCTCTCTACGGGAAGCTCTATCCAAAATACAAATATGTATGAATGAATACATCAGGTGACCCATTCGTGCTTAATATACCACATCGAAGCCATTCATGAGTCATAGCTGACCACTGGCCCCATCTAACCATGCTACCTTGAATACTATACATGCCACTACATGTATTGATATGTTTACAATAGTTCAATATATAATTTGAGTACAAAATGATATATTAAAACTTATTGTTCTAATATACATATACAAAATATGGTCCAAAGCCACATTCGACTTTCTTCATATGTGCGGTCATGAATGTGGGTTACCAGCTCAGACCCCAATTCACATTTGAAATGAGGGTCCCCACGACGGGTAAGCAAAACCCAAGAGTGATAATCTCCATATGGGTTACTCCACACCTAAGTGTCGCAGCGGTTAATGGTTAAACCAACCCATACACATCCAAGTGAAAATGTCTACATGAATGTCGTACATCACTGGTAGTACCAATGGCACACATATGTCGAGCCCTTACCGGCTCACTAGTACCCAATGCAAGTGCCAATGGGCAACTAATCCCGAGTCAATCCCGACCCCAATTACACAACTCGAAGTCTATGTGATAACCATGACCGTGTGTCTTCTTTGGGTAACAGAACTTTTCGAATCACACCGGGGGTCTCTTACACCACAGAACTTTTTGAATCACACCGCGGGTCTCTTACACCCATGCTCTAGGCTTTCACCTATAAGCCAATAGCCCCCTTCGCCTCCGCCCAACACACATTATTTATATTTCTTTTTATGTTTTAACCGTGAGACATTTATTGGACGTCGTCCAAAGTACGAGCTCACTACCCATTCATCAACACTAATGATGGATGGCCATACCCATGCACACCACCCAATATGCTGATGTCCCCGTATATGTAATATAACGTCACCTAAATTTCATGTCACATGTACGATGCACACTACATGAACCATTCCTCATGAGTCACTTATGTCACTACTATGTAAACATATATCGCAAGCATATAAGTTCCATATATTTCATGCCAATATATATATATATATATATATATATATATATATATATATATATATATATATATATATATATATATATATATATATATATATATATATTGTATCAAGCATATTAGCATCCATCAATCCATGACTAAACAAATAATGTCATACATCCTTCCTTAGGCTAACTCATGGCAATTCCTACTCAATACAATAGCCTACAACATGCCATGCAATGGTCATGTCAAAACCCAACTATTCACAGCGACATAACCAAGCAACTTGCACACTTGGTGCAAAACATAGATTTAAGAAAAGCTATGACCATTCACTATCCTCCATAGGCACATGGCTGGAATCTTGACTCAATGGGCTTTCCATATAGTCTAAGAACACCCGAAACGGAGTTCGGACAAAGAAGTTATGGTCGTCCGTTGGAGGCTAACAATCGGAAAAATGACAATTGTGTCCCACCTGAATTTCACAGATATCATAAAGGTGTGACCGCCTCTAATTTTGAAATTTTAGAATTTATGAGTCCTAAGGGGTAAGAATTTGGATATATCTATTTCAAGGAGATATGTTCTCCTATAAGTCGAGTTTATCCAGAAATTTGAATAACTCAATTTGGATGAGTGATGACCAAGTTATGGCCAAAACACAATCATGGGGTCGAAGGGGAAAATTGGACAACACCTCCCTTGGACACACACAGACATGCCTTTAGACATAAATTAAACCGAGTAGAAGAAAAACCTTACTTCAAATAGCGTGATTTACCTGGACACCTCCTTTTCTCAGTTTCTGTGAAAACCCAAACCTTGGACCTTGGTGAAATCTTGTGATTCCTGGTGATCTACACGTAGCCTCGATGCGCGCAGAAATTAACTCGGCCTACTGTCTCGACCGGCAAAACCTCAGAAATCACCCGGAGAAGCTTGCTTTTTCTCCCTCCTCTCTCTCTCTCTCTCTCTAACGCTTGTTCTGTGAATCTAAATTGTAAGATATTTTTTATTTTAGATATTTTCTTGATATTTATACATGAGACACGTGACTCACATCGCGCCATGTGTCACGCTTCCCCGGTCCGTTTTCACCCCGAAAAAATTTATTTCGTCCCGGTTTAAATTTCATCTATCATAAATGGAAATTATTTAAATATTTGACATTTTTCAGGATTTTTCTAAAAATCCCGTTTTTGGGATCCACTCGATGTTCGTCGCCTCGAAATTCGGGAAAAATCTAACGGTCCTGTAATTCAAATAAATTGCTTCAGTGACTAGATTTTGCGAGATCATCTAATCTGGTGAAACTGCTTCGTCATCCGAGATTTAGAAATTACAAGTTTTTAATTTGTTCCATTCCAAAGAAAATTACTATTTTGCCCTTTCCTAGCTAAATTTAAAATTTTTAACTTTTCCCCTGTAGTTCATATTCTTTCCTTTCTCTTAAAAGAATTTCATCCTGAAATTCCAACCTTCACAACCATATTTGCGTAATCACATGTATATGCAACAAATAATAACGTTACTAACGACTAAAAATTTTCATCCCCAAATAAGAAAGGACAGACGGTACGCATCGTGTCCTCACGCTCTCATGTTGCCTCCTCCACTTCTCGGTGTCGCCATAGCACCTTTACTAGCCTTACAGTCTTGCGTCACAAAACCCGGGTCTCTAGCTTATCCAGACGACTAGTCCCTCTCCTCGAAGGTCCCATCCAGACGACAACAAGCTCGCCCCAACTAATTATATGAGCCGATTTGGAGTATATTTTCGTGAGCATAGAGACATGGGAATACGAACACTCAATAAACCTGAATTTTGTAGCGCCAACTGAGTTAAGCAACTATACCCACCCTCTCGAGTACCTCGAAGGGCCCAATATATCTCGACGATAGCTTTCCCCGCTTGCCAAACCTAATCACTCCTCTCTTAGGCATAACCTTCAAGAAGACATGATCTCCCACCTCAAACTCTAGAGGTCGTCACCGTGGTGTCGCACAGAATCCTTTCGCTCACCTCTAAGCCATGAGAAGATCGCCATGAACAACGACCCACCTTCACCGAGGTGTCACTAATCAACCCTGACTATAAGGATCTCTCCTATCTCCGTCCAACAAACTAGAGATCGGCATGGCCTCCCATATAATGCCCATAGGGCTTATGATACTTCGGTTTGATAATCATTGTTACAGGCTTAACTCACCAAGGGCAAATGCTCTATCCTAGCTACCCTCGAGATCCAAGACGATGCTCTTAGTATGTCCTCTAACACCTAGAGGTCCTCTCTCGACCGACTTCCGCTCCGTGGATGAAAAACAGTACTCATCCTCAACTGTGTCCCAATGGCTCTCTGGAAACTCTTCCAAAAATGAGCTGTAAACCTAGGATCCCGATCTGATACTATGAAGATTGGCACTCATGTAAATCGTAGAGCACTTCGTATGTACAACTCTCAGACCCTCCAAAGGTGAAGGTCATCCGCACAACCAAAAAATGTTCCGACTTAGTAAGCCGATTCACTATCACCCACACCGCATCATGCTTCTGCGATGTCCATAGCAAGTGAGTCACAAAATCCATCGTGATATGCTCCCACTTCCACTCCTCTACCTCTAATGACTGGAGTAACCCTACTGGCCTCTGATGCTCAACCTTAATCTGTTGACACGTGAGACATCGTTGAACAAAATCCCCAACATATCTCTTCTGACCCACTCCCACCGCGATGAAAATCATGATACACCGCAAGGCTACCTGGTTGCACCGTAAAACAAGAACAATGGAATTCCCGAAGGATCTCCTCTCTCAGCTTTGCCAACTGAGCAACCACAATCCGTCCCCTATACCAAAGACTACCATCTGCATGAATGGCCCAACCCTTGTCACCCGTGACTACCAGACTCATCCCCGATAGACACTATCTCGCAGTCCCCATCTGGGACTCAATCACTCTAATTAATAGGAAGCCAAGGAGCCATTTAAACTCTCAAACACCTCGAGTCTGTCTAATCAGACGGCAAGCTGCCGCCTCACAATCTCAAGCATCAACCACTCCCGGAAGCCACTAGCCAAGACTCACTGACTCTCCGACCAGTGGAATCGGCCCAATTACATTTGCCTTACCAAGATGGTAATCGCAGCGAAGTCATAATCCTCTAGATATTCCATCCATTTGCGCCGCCTCATTGAGGTCCCATGAGTAAAGATATACTTGACTTCGTGGTCCAAAAAATAATTTCGAATTGCTCACCATATAAATAGTGGCGCCATATCTTCAAAGTAAAGACTATAGCTGCCAACTCCATGTCACGAGTAGGGTAATTATGCCCGTGGTTCTTCAACTGCCGTGAACCATAAGCTACCACTCTCCTGGACTGCACCAGAACACATCATAGTCCGCCCTTCGAGGCATCACAATATACCATGTGCCATTGTCCCCTTTTTGGGACTATCAGAATAGGAGCTGATGTAAGCCTCCTTTTTAACTCTTGGAATGCCCTCTCACATAGGTCATTCCACTCATACTTGACCTCCTTTCGGGTCAATCTAGTCATAGGCGCAGCTAATCGGGAGAAGTCCTCAATAAACCTCCTGTAATATCTTGCTAGTCCCAAGAAACTACATATCTCGAAAACTGACTTCGGTCTCTCCCAACTCATAACTGCCTCGACTTTCTCAGGTCCACTAACACACCTGAAGCCGACACTAGGTGTCCCAAAACTCACCTCGCATCCAAAACTCGTGACTTACCTAACTTGACGATAACCCGATGTTCTCGCAAACCTAGAGGAATAATCCTCAAATGATCATCATGCTCCTTCCCGTACTAGGAGGTATCAAGATGTCACTAATAAGGTGCTTGGAAACACCCTATTCATGTAGATCCATGAATAATACCGGGCGTATTCTGGCAATCCGAAGGCATCAATCAGAACTCAAATGGCCATACCGGCCCCAAACTGCCTTAGGGATATTTGCCTCCTAACTCAATCGATGATAACCCCAAGACGGAGATTCATCTTGGAATAGACTTGTGCCTCTCTCAACTGATCAAATAAATCATCAATCCTCGGTAATGGATACCGATTCTTGATCGTAACCCTGTTTAACTGTCGGTAGTTGATACACAAGCAAAGGGTCTTATCCTTCTTTTCACAAATGTAACTAAGAAATGCCTCAAGGTGAAGCACTCGTCTAATGAAACCCTCATTCAATAACCTCGTGATCCGACCTCAGTCTCGTGAACTTAACCGGGCGCCATCCTATGAGGAGTCATAGAAATGGGCGACGTATCAAGGTGTAACTTAATAACAAAGTCTACATCCTTGTGCGGAGGTAATCCCGATAGCTCATCAGGAAAAACATCCTCGTACTCTCACAAACCACTGGGAGGTAGACTCAAACTGCCTCATCTTGCCTCTAAAGGTAAAGGTGGCTTCATACCAACCCATCAATCGGTCCGTGCCACCCGGGAGTGACACTGCTCGGGTAAAGCATCATGCTTATCCCCTGAACATGCGCAACACAACTACCATCCCGTGGTGTAGGCGCAAGAACCTCCCACGATCATACCGACATGACGACTTGATGTGTCGTCAACCAATCCATGCTAATAATGACATCAAACTCCGACATGTCCATAACCCGAAGGTCCACCATGGAATCCGAGATCTCAGTCACAATCCCGACATATCTGATCAACCCTCACCCTAATCCTAGGGGAGAAC
Source organism: Tetrastigma voinierianum (assembly GCA_016808115.1). NCBI lineage: Eukaryota > Viridiplantae > Streptophyta > Magnoliopsida > Vitales > Vitaceae > Tetrastigma > Tetrastigma voinierianum. The sequence continues at coordinate 80,269 of JAEQBH010005008.1, read as the reverse complement.
TCACATGCAAATCCACTCTTTCCAAGGCCTCAACCTCTGCTTCCAGTTCTTTCACACACAATGCAATAATGAATGAATGAAATGCACCAGAATCAAATAAAACTCGCCCATAAATGAAAGAGCAAGAAACTACCCCCGTATCACCGACCGGGTTCGCTTATCCTAGTCTACGGGTACGGCGACTTCTAGTCCCCAAAATTCAACATGTGGGCCTTGTCCTCGAATTCGACCTTACAACTTAGCCTCTCTCTAAATTGCCTGTGAAATTGAAGGTGCTCAGGAAGCACCCTATACGACACTGCTCTCCGACCATGCGAGGGAACAAACTGTCCGTAATCGGTTCCACCGATGATTGGGACCGGTGGCATTCTAGTGTAACCCTCGATCTCGCCTCTATGGGCAATCCTCTTCATATGTTCAAAGTTGCTTGTTGGCAAAAGAAAAAGGCATCCGCCCTGCTCCTGCTGTGCTCTACCCCGGCCTCGTCCCGCAGCCCCGACCTCGACCTCGTCCCGACAACCTCGGCCCCGGTCCCAGATCCCCTGGGAAACAGGTCCTCGTTTCTTCTCGAACCGAAGAAGGCCGACCTCCTTCCCTCTTACTGTAGTATCTCGCATCTCTGGATCCTCTCTGAAGATCAACCATTCACCTCTGTTACGGCCATAACCGTCCCAACCATGTAGTCCACATTCAGGAGAAGTCCCACACCCACCCGATGGACAAGCCTCCTCGCATCATCCCTCAATTTCTCCTCACCTTCGCCAAATCTGTGGCCACATAGTCATCTACAAAACAGGCTAGCTTAGTAAACCTAGCCACGTACTCTGGTACTGTCATGTCTCCCTGCCACAAGTCTAGAAACTCTCGAGCCTTGACATGCCTGGCAAAGTTGGAAAGAACTTGCTCATAAAGAGCTCTCTGAAATCTACCCAAGTCATCGCCTCCACATTTCTGGAGGTCTTCACCCAATCCCACCATATCAGGGATTCACCAGCTAGCTGAAAAGCCGCTAGCCTGATCCGTGTAGTAGTAGAGGTGATCTCCATGGCCTCCACTACCCTCTTAATCTGACGGAACCAATGGTCAGCTACCAATGGGTCCCCTCCTCCCCTGAATGTCAAGGGATGATGTGCCCTAAACCTTTGGAGGTTACTCATTCCTCCTTGACCCTTGCTACACCAGCCTTTACAATAGTGGCGGCTGTAGCGCCCATGGTCTCCATAAAAGCCTATGGATCAAAACAAGTGTGGGCCAATGCCTGCGGACAACCTTGCGTCCTCATCCGCGACAGAAGGCTAGCTTGGCACCGGCTACACCAAATCTAGATTTCAGGCCATATGTCGCTCAGGATTCATGATGCCAACCACTAATAAATAGTAGTTCCCGAACACCAATGATCATGCTCTCTAACTCTAGTGTTCTTTGTTTTCCATAGATATCCAATCATTCATAAATGCACACAACATGAAACACACATCAAGTTATACACCAGCACATTACAAAAACACAATGCGTGCAAAGAGCCCTAATCTCATCCCGTGATCGGCCTGGTAATCACATACCTAAACCTCGACATCAGTTGCGATGCTCATATCGCACACCAATGACCACACGCCTAAAGTCACATCCTCGTGCTTCCTAGGTACCGCGGTACCATGCCCGATACTGGCCGCGGGACAAGTCAAGAGTATGGACCATGCCCTTCGCCCGTGTAATCGCAACCAAACTTTGATGCCAAGTCGTGACGCCCCTATCCCGGGGGTCCAATTGACAACCCGTCAACCTGCGAAAATCGCCATGTCCCATTTATCGAGACCACTTAATAAAAATTCCACAAAGTCTCCCTCTCGTGACGTGGGAAGCTCTATCCAAAAATACAACCTGTATAACAATACACTACATGACCATCCAGCTCAATATACCTTTCCACACCGAGTCATTCACAGGTCATACACCACTGGCCCCATTCAACCATACCGAATATTATACATGCAACTACAAGCTGATATGTTTACAAGAGTTCAATTATACACCCTTATACAAAATGATATATTAAAACTAATTGTTCTAATACATATGCTAAAATATGGTCCACAAAGCCACATCCCGCTTTCTTATATGTGTGCGGGGGTCCTAATGCAAGCTACCGCCGCACCTCGACTCCAGACTTGAAATGAGTGGTTCCACGACGGGTGAGCAAAGCCTAGTAGTGATAATCTCCCAAGCGCGCGGTTACCCCCTGTCCAAGTGCTCATACAATGGTCAAACCAACCCATACACATCCAAGTGAAAATGTTCACATCGAATGTCAGAGCGTCATGCATGCTGAATGTCTTCATGCCCATATCTTGAGTCATTCACTGACTCCCTCACACATGCCTATGACAAGTGTGACAATCTTCTCAATCGGTTTCCGTATCTAATGACACATATCGAAGCCCCATCACTCACTAAGATCTAACGCAAGGTGCCAACGGGCAACCAATCCCGAGTCAACCTACCCCCATCACACAAACTCAAGTCTATGTGATAACCATGACCGCGGTGTCTTCTTTCAGGCAACGTAACTTTTCTGATCACAATCGAGGTCTTTACACCACAGAACTCGAATCACAATCGCCGGTTCTACACCCATGCTCTAGGCTTTTCACCTAAGGTTAATCTGGCCCCTTCGCCCGCCAACACACATTATTTCGTATTTTTATGTTTTAACCCGAGACATTTGTATTTTGACGTCATTCAAAGATGGTACTCTCACTCCCATTCATCAACACTGATGATGGATGACCATACCCATTCACACACACCCAATATGCCGATGTCCCTGTGCATATACAATGCTAATGTCACCGTAATTTCTTTGTCACGTATGATGCACACCACGGCATGAAATCCATTCTCAAGGCGAGCTGTACTTCATGTCAATTACCATGCAAACATATATCGCAAGCATTTAAGTCTATATATTTATGTCAATATATATATATATATATATATATATATATATATACATATATATATATATATATATATATATATATATATATATATGTATATATGATATCGTATCAAGTATATTAGCATCCATCAATCCATGAATAAACAAATAATGTCAAACAGCCTTCCTTAGGCTAACTCATGGCAATTCCTTACCTACAATAGCCTACACATGCTCACATGCAATGGTCATGTCAAAACCCGGCTATTCACATCGACACAACTAAACAACCTGCACACTTGGTACAAAACATAGATTTCAGCAAAGTTATGATCACCACTATCCTTCAAAGGCATATGGATGGAATCTTGACTCAATGGGCTTTCCATAGAGTCTAAGAACACCCGAAACGGAGTTCAGACGAAGAAGTTATGGTCGTCCGGGGTCGAGTTCAACAATCTAAAATGACAATCGTGTCCCACTCCGATTTCGCACACATAACGTGCTGCCCCACTTTGAATGTATTTCTGAGTCCGAGAATTTGGATATACCTATTTCAAGGAGATATATTCTCTTATAAGTCTAATTTACCTCGTAAATTAATCACTCAATTCTGATTTAGTTGATTTGGTCAAGTTATACCAAAAACACGGGCCATGGGGTCAAGGAAAAACTCGGACAACACCTCCTCGACACACACACACACACATGCCCTTAGACAGAAATTAAACCGAGTAGGAGAAAACCTGGCTCAAATAGCGTGATTTCTCTCAGACATCTCCTCTTTCTCGCTCTCCGTGAAAACCCCAACCCTGACTCCTTAGCGAAATCTTGTTATTCCAAGACCCACGCGTAGCTCTCGCCAGTGAGTAGCTTTAACTCTCGACTCACTTCAGTTCCGACCCGCAAACCTCTTAAATCGCTCTCTGGTGTTTGCTTTTTTTCTCCTCCTTCTCTCTCTAACGCTTTGTTTAGACCAAATTGTGAGATATTTTATTTTGTGATATTTTCTGATATTTATACATACGAGACACGTGGCTCACATATCGCGCCCACACGTGTCACAGCATTTCCCAGACCGCTTTCACCCCGAAACAATTCTTATTTCATTTCTACAAATTCCCATTCATCAGAATGGAATTATTTAAATATTGGACATTTTTTAAGATTTTTCTAAAAATCCCATTTTTGGGGTCCACTCGACGCCTGTCGTCTCGAAATTAGGGAAAAATCCACTGGCCTTGAATTTCTAACAAAACCGTATGGGTGACTAGGCCAAGTAAAGACGCATTTCAACGATGAGTCCATTCGTCATCCGGCATCTTAAAAATTACAAAGCTTTTACTAGTCCCATTCGACAAATTACCATTTTGCCCTTCCTAGCTAAATTTTAGCAAATTTTTAGCTTTTCCTAGGTTCACAATTATTATATCTGATAAGTGTTGACTGATAATGAAGCTAGTAAAATAGGTTTAGTAATTGGATTTCCAATTAGTAGTAATTTGAATATATTGTTAGTGAAGCTAAAGGCAATCATCTTATTGTACGATTTATATTTATATTAATAAAAGGCTTCTTCATCAATATGGTATTCATACATTAAATTGATAGTGATATTTAATCAATTAATGAAGTCTTTGATACATAACATAGCATGAAGGAAATCATGATAATGAGATTACTATCATATGTAATTATGTTAGTATTTAAATTATCCTTAGTCATAGAATTAACAAGACTGGACATTGTTGATCCGAATAGACTATCACATGTTATACTTCTTGATTGGATCAAGCAATAGATCTCATAAATTGTAATCATGGTGATTATTAAAGTTAACATGTGAATGTTTGCTAAAAGTTGCCAAGTACATTGGATGACCTGCTATGAGACAATCATATGGATTATCTACTCAAATATCAATGATAGTCTTATCATAACAATGGTGTATGTATCCTTAGACTTAAGATGCTCAAGGATATCTTGAATATTGATTATGTACTTTGACCTCATTCCTTGTTGCTTCCCGAGGCTGCTCATGACTTGGATACCAGAGACACTTAAGTTTATTAAATGAGTAGTCAACAAAGGATTCACCACTTTCGATAGAAAAGCGGTATACCCGCGGGCCTCTGTAAAGATCATTACTGGGAATCTTTGGACCCTATAATGGAAATGCTCATAAAAGTCTTCGTGGCATGTCTAATTGGAGTAATGAGTTCCTGAGACAAGAAACAAATATCACTTGACTAGTGTGATCAGAAGGCTTAGTGGGGAGCGACACAGTCCACGCCTCGAACAGAGTGGTATAAAGGGGTGGAATGACAAATTGAACATATATTGTTTATGGAAAGGTTCGCAGTCAAACCATTGACTCTCCTATCAATTAGGGGTCACGATGTGTTGCTAGATACCACTCATTAGTTGCTCAAGATCAATAATTGATTAGAGTGGACAACATAATCAGAAACCTAATAGGTCACACACTTTGAAGAGTGATGAAGGAGCAAAATGGTTTTTGATTGGATCTAAATAGAGGAAAAACATTTTGGGCTTTGCAAATGAAGGAACGATCAAGTTCCGAGGGACAAAAGGTTTTACTATGAGCCTTAGGCTCAGCTTTAGGCTTAAAGCCCATGGGAAAGTTGGCCATGCATGGGCTTACATGCCTTAGCCGCCCCCTTCACTTAAGTGAGGAGCCTTTTAATCCTTTTGCTTGCAAGGGCTGATATATAAGTGATATATCAAACCTTGGCTATAGAGATTTTACCTTGTAGAGCAAGATAATCGTCAAAGAGAAAGAGAGAGAGAACAATGGTTGTTCACCCTCTCTAGTCGTCCCCCCCTCTCTTTTGATCCATATTTCAACTAGCACCAAGCTTAGATCAAGCCATTCCCTTGTACTTCTTCTTCCTTTGTGAATCACCATTTTCCTTCTTCCCCTTTGTGTGAATCACCATTGGAAATGTCCAACTACTGGTTGTTATGGTTTTGTTGTTGACCTACATCAAAGAAAGTCGAACACACAAAAAGGGATCCAAAGGTATGAACTTTCTATCCTCCTATGCATTGTGATTGGTTTTTATGATCCAAGATGATGCCTTGGCTTGGGTTTTTCGATTTTTTTAAATATTTTTTTTGTGCACTCCATTAGATGGAGTTCGAAAACCCTATAGTGGTATCAGAGCCTGATAGGCTAGAATATGTTATATAAAATGTGTGTATCTACATGCGCAAGTGCACGCGTCATATCAAGTAGGACAGTGATGAGTGATGTGCATCATCCCACGAGGATTAGACTACTAAGTACTGAAATTAGAAATGTCCTATCTTTATTTGGATTAACACAAGGGAAGGAAATGGAAACAAACTAAAACTAAAGAAATCCTAAACTATGCCTAACATGCAAATAGAAAACTAAAGCTTAGAGTTTGATTTCATCTAACAAATTCGTGGGTGAGATTCAAATGGTCCCAATGATGCCTAAATCATATACATACACGGCGAACTTCACCTAACATGTTATTCTTTTCAAGCAAAAACAATCTATCATCGGAAAGGTTATATTGTATCTCTACCTCAAACTATCATAACTAAGGATGCATTAAGTAATTGAAATCCAACAAACCACATGTAACCCACAAATATCTCTATTCAATGGTAAAACACGACATTCCATTCACGGTCTAACCTAATTATTGTTTCTTAACCTCAAATTAGGTCACAAATCATGTTAATGGTGATCAATCATCAACAAGCATGAGAAATTGAATAGAACATTTAATATATATATATATATATATATATATATATATAGTCCAAAAACATCAAAGATTACAAATCAAAGCAACACCATGATTCATTGTTTAGACTACATCAAAACCCTAGAAAATGAGATTAGCTCATGGAGGGGAGAAATGCAACCATAGAAAATGAAGAAAAGCAAGAAAATAGGAGAAGAGTGTAGATGAAACTCATTTCTTCTCTTCAAATCTCATTTTTCTTCTTTTTCAAGGCAAAGAATCGATTTCCCCCAAGAGAGATTTGCCTTTGGGTGTTTCCACCCAAAGGGTCTTCCCTTTTGCAGCCAAGAGAACCCCTTCTAAAAAGCCTTAATTTCATTCTCTTATATGCCAAAATCGAGAGGGAGAGGAGATGGGCTTCAGCAGAATATTGGGCCTCGACATCCACGCTATAGCGTGGTAGATCTCGACTACGGCGTGGCAAAAATGTGGAGTTTCTACAGAAAACAAGGCCATTTCACGCTATAGCGCGATGCACATCACGCTACAGTGAGAGTGTGCTCATGCTAAAGAGTGAGGGCACTCATGCCTAAGCCAGCTTCTTTTCTCCTTCACTTCCCGATGTCATATCTTTCTCATCTAGACTCTAAATCGCTCGATCTTGGTGTCCACAGAAAGCCCTCAAAGTCTAGAATGTGCTAATTCCAATGAGGGGAAGGACACCACGTAGATGAAAGTATCACATGTTTGTTGCGGCTGCATAATGAATTTGAATATTTTTCTTTGATTTCGCTCATTTCCGCTCAATGATTGGCCTAATCACAAAATTGAGAAAAGAGATCATTACACAATTTACTTATCTTATAAACTACTAAAACTAAGGTAAACATAGATAAAATGAGTATTTAAGATACCATCACACCTTAAATTTGCAAATCTTGCTTCATTCCCTACAAAGGAAAAGCACACATATATACAAAACACTAAAATAGATAATATGACTAGAGAATGGTGCTAGCAACAATAGGAGAAAACCATGAAAAAGTTCTATGGAACATGTACTCACACGATCCCAACAACACATTTAAAATCTTTAAAGACAAGGCATCTATATGCATTGTGACCAAGGCAAGCTTTGCCCTCAATTTCTCAATGAACCCTTCCTAAGGAAACTCGGTGAAAATGGTATGCTAAATCTCAAATGTAGACAAAGGTTCCAAGGCACTTTTCAACCAAACTCGACTCACTCTTTTTGAAATTGATTAACAAAAAACAGGCTGAGAACACACCTTTTATTCAATACTTAAACTAAAAAGTAGGATGCAATGCTAAGGCGCTCTAGAAAAGTGTCCATGTAGTGGGGATCCGTTGGTGACCTCACTAATCAAGTTATGGCATCAGTATTAAGTTCCCCCGAGCTTCACCCCAACCCCAACTAGAAAACCCAAAGCATCCCATTTCCAGAAACTCGACCATCCTCTATCCTAGGTAATAGACAATGAAGTCAATGACTTCTAGCCAATTGGCTTAGGGCATTAGGATTTGGAAGGCCCCTTAGACTATGCCTCGATCCGATTTAAACAAATTTCACTATTTCTCTTTTTCTTCTTTTCACATTTTTTGCTTTTCTACTTCCTTTTCTTTCTTTTTCTTCTTTTCTTTTGTTTTTTCAATTGTGGGGCTCATTGGACCTCTTTATTGAGGTGTCCCAACACTATGGAAGTTAAAACCTCTCAAGGTAAGTTTAGTTTGAGAAGAAAAGGCCGAAACCTCGGTGTACAAATGAGATCTAGTGTGTGTGTGTGCACGAACACTATGAAGGGTTCCTCAAAACACGTAAGGCTCTACAAACTAAGCTTTTCTCATAACCACTAGATACACTCAATCTTAGATCACATAAATGTGATGGTATCCCAAGTTTTGGCCAAATAAAACAAACGTTTGAAACACAATGTCAAAGCATTCTCCAAATAGTTATTAAGCACCAAACCAATTCATATGAGACACAAAACAACAAAAAGAAAGAAATAAAAACCACATGCAAAGACGAGTTCAACAAAGTAACCAACTAACCAAACTAAACTAAACACAAACACAAACATGTATAACACAAGACATTAAGGAAATCAAAGCTGATTCTACCACAATTTGTCCCCCCCAAACTTGAAAAACATTCTTCAATGAAATAGCATGAAAATGAGGAGGGAAAGAGGACTCCTCAAGTGATCATCCCATTCTGCCTTGAACCAACTTAGACCCCCTAAACCTGAAGAGAACAACTAAAAACAAAACAAAACAAAATCAAACAAGAAAAGTTAACTAAAAACAAACATCAAAGGTAACTAACAATACATAATGGAAAGGAAACTTATTAAACTTGGGTTGCTTCCCAAGAAGTCGCTTCGTTTTTCGAGTCCAGCTTGACTCTACCAACTACGGAACACTTAATGATTCTTGTCCTCATCCTTCTCTAGGAAGGAGTAATAATGCCCCTTTAGTAGCTTCAGCACATCCTCTTCAAATGATTTTATCGCTATGTCCACAATGGAGGTTCTCTCAATCTCATGCCATGAAACTATGGGCTCTTCTACCTCCAAAATGTATGGTCTATCTTCACTTGGAAACTCCTCTTGCACAAAGGCCCAAGGAGTCATCTTCGGAATTGTCTCAACTTCTTTATTCTTCTTTTCCGGTTCAAGAAGTTGACTCATTTTCATTCTTTATTTGCTCAATTAACTCTTCATCAACCTCTTCAACTTCCTCCTTTTCATTTACCTCTTCAATTTCTCCCCCACTTCTCAAGGTGACATCCTCATGAACTTCTAAATCTTCTTCTTGAGGATTCTCTTCAATGGTGCTAAGAAAATTTCCATGTAAGAGTGACTTGTTAACCTTTTGCTCAACATTATCCATGAATTTGGCATGAGCATTAGCCATTTCCGCTATACTTAGATTTTCTCCTTCTTGAAGTTAGGGTGGTTGAGCTTATGCAAATGGATTCTCCATTTGACAATCTATGCTCATATGAGGCCCATTACAATACCTACACAAGGGAGGGTAAACTAGAACATTATTGGCCTCAAACTCAACATTTTGAAATTGTGCATTCTGAAGTTGTTTGGTGGGAAAATTCAATTGAGCTTACAACTTGGCAAGAGTAGCTTGAGTAGATGAATCAGTGAAAGAATCCATAATGAGTTAAGCTCCTACAAAAAAAAATAAAAAATACAAATCCAAAGTAATATAGAAAATGAAAATAAAACAAGACTAACTATATCCAAAGTAAAGAAGGACTACTTGGTATCAATATTAGTAAAAGCACCAATCCCTGGCATCGGCACCAAAAACTTGGTAGGCTCAAAATGTGCTATGTAAAATATTTGTGCCTATATGCTCAAGTGCACACGTCATATCAAGTAATAAAGTGATGAGTGATGAGTGATGAGTATGGTCCCACAAGGATTAGGCTACTAAGTACCGAAATTAAAATAGTCCTATCTTTATTTGGATTAACACAAAGGGGAAGTTGAAATGGAAAACAAACTAAACTAAAGAAATCCTAAACTAAGGTCTCTAACATGCAAATAGAAAAGTTAACTACAAGAAAGTTAAGAGTTTGATTTTATCTAACAAATTCCTGTGGTGTGATTCAAAATGGTCCTGATGATGCCTAAATCATATATTAATGACGAATTTCACCTAAGCACATGCTATTCTTTCTCAAGCTATAACAATCTATCGTCAAAAAATGTTATACTATATCTCTACCTCAAACCATCATAACCAAGGATGCATTAAGTAATTGAAAACCAACACGCCACATGTAACCCACAAATATCTCTATTCAAAGGTGAAACACGACATTTCATTCATGGTCTAACTTAATTATTGTTTCTTAACCTCAAATTAGGTCATAAATCATGTTAATGGTGATCAATCATCAACAAGGATGAAAAATAAAAAATTTAATATATATATATATATATATATATATATATATATATATATATATATATAACTAAACATCAAAGATTACAAATCAAAAGTTAAACACTCATGATTCATTGCTTAGATAGCATCAAAACCCTAGAAAATAAGATTAGCTCATGGAGGGGAGAAATACAACCATAGAAATGAAGGCTAAATCAAGAAAAGAGGAGAAGAGTGTAAATGAAACCCATTCTTCCTTCTTCAAGGCCAAGAATCGATTTCCAAAAGGATTTGCCTTGGTTGTTTCCACCCAAAGGGTCTTCCCTTTAGCAGCGCCAAGAGAATACCACACCCCTCCAAAAGCCCTAATTTCAAGTTATCTTATTTGCCAAAACCGAGACAGAGTGGAGATGGGCTTTAGCAAAATATCATCTCTACATCCACGCCATAAATAAGTGGCAGACTTGCGTTATGGCATGTAGAAAATGTGGAGTTTCTGGATTTCATGTCATAACGTGATGCACATCTTGCTACAATGTGAGTGTGCTCACGCTAAAGAGTAAGGGCACTCACACTAAAGTGTGAGAGCACTCACGCCTAAGCCAACTTCATTTCTCCTTCACTTCCTGATGTTGTATCTTGCTCATCTGGAATTCGAATCGTGCGGTCTTGTTGTCTACGAAAAGCCCTCGGAGTCTAGAGTGTGCTTATGCCAATGAAGGAACCATGGAAGGACACCACGCAGAAGAAAGTATCATATGTTTGTTGCAGCTGCATGATGACTTTGCCGATTTTTCTTCAATTATGCTAATTTCCGCTCAATGGTTGGCCTAATCTCAAAATTGAGAAAAAAGAGCATTAGGACACTTATTTATCACATAAAACTACTAAAAACTTAGCAAAACATAGGGATAAAATGAGTATTTAAGATACTCATCAAAGCCACAGTTGGAGTCATAAAAAATCAAATCTCGATAGAAAGCATGCAAATTTTGGGTTCTAGGGTTCTAAAGGAAAAAAAATTGTTTTTTTAATTTGTAAAAATTCGATCTTGATGATTTTTCTTCGTATAATATGGGCATGTGATGTTTCTTAATGATTATACGGACTAATGATATTCAAATGATCAAAATCGATTTTTCAAATGAAGGTTGCCGAAATCTAGGGTTTTGGAAACCCTAGATTGCGTTCTGTTTGATCTTGTTCGTTGATCACTTTGTTCATGCAATTTGATCACGAAATTTTTTTCCTTGAACTCCTTAAAATGTGTTTTTAAGGTTCTAGAAATTTTTAGAAAAAACCAATATTGGCTCAAGCATAAATTTTTTTTGAGGGACTACCGAAATTCACCAGTCTGGGTGTGTTGTGCGTGTAGAAATTTTTTGGCCATGTTAGACTTGCTGTTTTTGTAATTGGATTACAAGATCAATTAGAGGACATCTTAAAGGAAATTTTAAATTTTGTTTTTAGTCTAGCATTAATCAAAATATATTTTTGAAATAATTTTGAATGACAACGTGGCGCAATGCTAGCCATGTGATGCACCAATAGCCTGATCTTGTTAGATTTTTTTTCAAGGCAAGTAAATCTTGGTTTTAGCATCTCCAAAATAGCCGTTTGGAAACTTTAGGATGTTACCTAAATCACTTTCTCAAAATTTAAATAATTTTCTTGAAATTTTTCCTTAAATGACGCATTCTGCCATAGCAAAATTGTGGACAGCATGCTAGTAGTTTAATCTTGAATGTGAATTGTTCAAATTGACATCTTTGAATATGATTTGAATGTAGATTAATTTTGAATTAATCTCTGGAACTATGGGCCTTAAATTATTGCGATTAAATTTAAATCTATATGGGATTACTTGCAAAAGTATATTGGCCAAGAGCACACAAGAAAGAAATCTTAGTTCAAGAGTTGAACCGGGTTTTTGTTTTAAAATTTTGGAATCTAGAATGCTGATATCTATTACATTTATTTTTGCATTAGATAATGCAAGCTAGGGGTATGAATAGCATGATGGATGGTTATGGACAAAGACCCAATGTGATTAACCATATGCATATTTATTTCTTTTATGGTAAATAGGGCATATGGGTCCCTGCCTCTCTCTATATCTCTATTGTCTTCTTTTCTCATCTAAATCCCTTGAAATGTAACTTGAGGCATTCTTCAATGTATGTAATTAGATTACATGGAATTAGGATAGATCAAGGAGCAAAGGAGAAAGAAGGAGGTGGCACCATGAAGAAGGAGACCCTAAAAGAAGAAATGTGATTTGGAATTGTAATTTATTTTTCTCAGATTGTAATTCATGCATGTTGTTGGTTTGACCTAGTCAATTCCTTCATGGCTCAAGGAATTGATTTTAGAAACTCCATAATCATGGCATATAGTTAGTGTAAATGTCTTTTATATTTCATGTGATGAATGGATAAATAAAAGCATGCTATTATAATGATGAGACCTAAATAAAACAACCCCTCAATAAATAAAATTAAAGCTTACGTCTTCCATTAATATGGTAAGAACCAAAGTTCTTATAGAGTTGAGGTTGTTGAAAAAACCCAAGCCCACTCTATAAGAATATGTTCAAACCATGGAAATGAGATTTCTCGACACGGGCCGTTTTAATAATAGTTGTTAGCAAACCCATGCCAATGAGAATAGAGACGATAACTCAATGATAATGCACACATGAAAGAGTTGATAGCATTGGATTCGATAGTTGCATGTCGATGTAATTGGTATGAGATTGATACCTACCTTTGGAACCAAGGTAGCTTGTTTGGTAAACCCAAGGTCATTTAGTTGATATTTGATATTGACCCACTTGGAGAACTTCCATATAAGTTCTCTTGTATTCATAGTAAGGGCTATGGGTTCGTAATAAACTAGTGGGAGCAATAATGCATTTATTAAAGACCTAAAAATCAAATTTTAAGTACATAACTATCATGTTCTTTTTACAACTACGTTGTTAGAATCATCACCATGTCATCAAATGTGAATCTATGATCTATTTTGGATACAAACAAATTGACGAAGCCTAATTTTCTTGACTAGCTAAGGAACTTGAGAATTATTCTCAAGGTTGAGAAAATAGCTTATGTCCTAGATGAGCCACTTCCCAAGTCCCTAGCTATTGATGCCTCTGAAGGAGTTCGGGAGGGGAAGATCATAAGCATCTAGATGGCACGAGATGACTGGGTATCATGCCCGCATCCATGTCACCTCGAGCTTTTAGAAGAAGATGAGGCTATGGATGCACACCATGGTTCATTCGTTAGATTAATTTTATTAATTATAGATCAAGCACATAATCATACGTCATTTAAGGGATGGTTTAATATTAACTGCTATAGCCCATGGTTCTATCTTTCTCCCTTGCTTTAGTAAGCCCATTTTTCCCTTATGCTATATATATATATATATATATATATATATATATATATATATATATATATATATGAGTACATAGAGTCCTAGAATTTTACAAGGGTTTGGTATAACACACTTTGGGGAAAAAGAAATATCCATCTTCAACCCTAACTTTTTTTTGATCTCATCCCTTGCAGATTTTGGAGACTAATGACTTGGAGACTAATGATAGCCAACATTTCCGGATTCATGGCAGGTATGTTTTCTACCTAGTAAAAATTGATATGCTTCTTTGTTCAATAAAGTTATTATTTTGTAATGTATTTATTGAGTTTTTTTTATTGTTGATCAATTGTTTTTGGGATCAATAAATACTCTTGGTTTTTACAGAAAATAATCCAGCAATTGGTATCAAAGCAACTTTAATTGATATTGAAGCTATCAAATTCGTTTTTGCGTTTTTTGGGTTTTATTTTTTGCATTCATCAACGTAATCTTGTTTTAGTTTTATGAATGCTTGGTTTTATTTTCGATGGAAAGTTTCGGTCGTTTGGTGATATAAAAGACAAAATCATCAAGCTTCATTTGGTCAATCTCAGAAATCTCCAAGAATCATGGAAAGTCTCCATATATTCTAATATAATATTCTCCTACTGGTATGATAAAAAAAAACGTTAACATCCATTGTCAATCATCTATTCACGGTTAGAGATGATTGATTTAACAATCATCCATTGTCAATAATAATAATAACAAAAAAATTAATTCTTTTTTTTTTCTTTTTTTTTGACAATCAATGCCACTTTCTTTGATTGATTTGACAATCATCCATTGTCAATACTGTTTTACATATTATTCATTGATTGATAATGACATCTTCGACATTTCTAATAGAAATAATCTTTCTAAGTGATCTATTCATTTAATTCTCATGTATGGGAACTCCAGTTTTGGTACAAATTGATTTTTTTCTTTTCTTTTTTGAATTCTTGTTTCATTGATGGTCGGGGGATTTCTAAAAGGGAAATATAATAAAATATTGTCCGATTTTGCTTATTATTTTCATGTTTTTGGGATTTTTTTATGGGGTAATTTTTTTTTTTTTTAAGCCAAAAATTATGTTTTTGCCCCCATTTTTGTTTTTTGTCCCATTAAACAATAAATTTGGTTATGAAACAACAATAAAAAATTTACCCAAAATTTGCAATCTTTTCACTGTTTTTTCACATATTGCTTTAGCAATTTATGTTTGTGCTATTTGTAATTATTCATAGCATCATATTGTGAATGAAATGAATGCTATGAACTTGGGTAAAAATTGAGAAATATTGAATGCTTATGAACTTGCCTCTCATGAGTCTGAGCATGTCAGATATTCTCGAAATTGATGTTACAACTGTTATTTCTCCTGTCTTACGCATCAATTTTGCTAAGATCCATACGGATAGAGAAGTTTTTCTATTGATGACTTTATTATTTGGTAGGATGCTTAGTTTGGTGAAAAGATTTCACTAAGTGTCATGAACCGCACAATTTTACTACTCTATTGGTGGGAAATTGACGCATTTGGTTGTGATAACTGGTGAATTGCTCTTAACGGTGTATGAATCTTTTTATATTTTATAGACTAGCATTTTGTGACCACTTTCAGGTCATTCTAAGTGAAGCCAAAGAATGGAGCAATTTGTACGCCCCGTTTACATGTATTTTTGACATTGCTCTATTGTTTATTCTTCAACTTTGAGCTTTCCTCAGTTCTCTGCCATCATGAAACTTAATGGGACTAATTACAAGAATGGGAAATATGAGCTATTCGATAATCATTGGGTGAATGTTTGTTTTGAATTCAATATCATTGATGTGTCATCTAATACTTGGTGGTTAGATAGTGGTGCTACCATTCACGCCATACCCTATGCAAGCCGGCGATATGCGTAAGGTCCTAACCAATAAGAGCAAAGACGTGTTCATGGAAACGATAATAATAGTTCAAGTTGCTTTTGTGAATTATTTATCGCATCCAATATAAAAAAATTACTTTTTTGCAAAATGTGGCGTTCATACCCTCTATTAGAAGAAATTTAATATCTATACCTATTTTGGATAGACTTGGATATAATTTTCTTTTGAAAGCGGAAAAGTTATTTTATATTGAGCCTCTTTATTGATTGGCAATGGAACACTTTATGAGAATATTTACTGATTAGAGTTGCATAGTTTGCTTTCTTTTTCTCCTACTGTTAATACTGTTAGTAGGACCAACCATTTGAGATTTAAAGAAAAGTCTTCTATTCTCGACAGCAGCTGGTGCCAGGCTTCCAAAAGACTGAGAGATTGATTAAGGATGAGATTCTTTCTCTGGATCTGATTTCTCGCTTTGACACTCGTGCCTGGGTGAAGTTTGTTCCACATCAATATGAGCTATGGTTAATGTAAGAAGCCTAGTCTCTCATTACTTCCAGTACAGCTGTTGGAAGTGAGACCGCTCTAACCCCGCAGAATCCAAGAAACTTGATCCAAAGACCACGCGGGTACTTTATCAAGTTATCGTGTGGGATCAAGAGGTTCTAGGTTTTATTGTCTGCCGCACACCACTAGGAATGATTGAGCTTATTTTATTTTGAGAATGATATTGGCATGTAAGCCAAGGGCCAAGAGAACAGGCTCAAGGAACATCCAGTTCTTATTCCTATGCCTATTACTTCTGCTTCAATCTCTAGCCCTATTGTTTACTAGCATCTAATAGCCACTCCTGATAATGAACCAATTGAGGAAGTAAACCTAGAAGGTCCAAAAATTCATTTATAATCTAAAGCAGGCTTCCAGATAGTGTTATCTCAAGTTTGATGAAGTTGTCACCGCCTTTGGTTTTAAGGAGAACATCTTTGATCAATGCATATATATGAAGGTCAGTGGGAGCAAATACATATTCCTGGTTTTATATGTTGATGATATTTTGCTCTATGAACAAATGATACCGACCATTGGTCGAGACAAAGCAGATATTGTTTAGCCATTTTATATGAAGGATGTTAGGAAGCATCTATGTCTCTGGGGCATGGGGCCAGATACTCTCCACGATGTGACCTAGTGACATTTCAAGATTTTCTCAACATATGTATATTGCATGCATTCTGAAAAGGTTCAATACATAATTATATTCTTCTGGTAAGGCACCAATTGTAAAGGATGACAGATTTTCCAAAGGTCAATGTCCTCAAAATGATATCGAGAGAGATCAGATGAAAGCAGTCCCTTATTCTTCAATCAGGTGTACCTCGATGTACACTCAAGTACACGCCCGATATTGTTTTATTGCCGGCGTGTTGGGTAGGTACTTTGAACGATCCTCACAAAACCACTGAAGCAAAATTTAAGAAAGCTTTGAGGTATCTTTCGGGTACCAAGGACCTCATGTTGACATATCGGCATACCGACACTCTTGAGGTGGTTGGTTTTAGTGATTTCCATTATGCAAGCTGTGTGGAAGATAAAATGTTCACTTCTAGTTATAACTTTATGATGGTTGAAGGAGTTGTTTTGTGGAAAAGTGTCAAGCAGACACTTATAGCTTTTTCTACTATGGAGGCAGAGTATGTGGCGTGTTTTGAGGCTACTTGTATTGCAATATGGTTGCGGAACTTCATTTCATCTTTGGAGGTTGTTCACTAAATTTATAGACCCTAAAATTGTTTTGTGATAATTTTGCAATAGTATCTTTCTCTAGGAACACTAGGAGCACTTCTCGCTCCAAGCACATTGATGTAAAGTTCTTTTTTGTGAAAGAGAAAGTTGTAGAGTCCCTCATTTCAATTGAGCACACGCCTACGACAAGCATGTTGGCAGACTCTCTAACCAAAGGCTTACCTATTTGTGTTTTTCTTAAAACATTTCAAATTTATGGGATTGGGAGGAGCCTTATAATCTTTGTTTAGTGAGTTTTTCCTTTCATGTATTTGAAAGGAAAGCCTATGTTTTTCAAGTATTACATGCAAATTCTGACATTTTTGTCATTATCTTATGATTTTGTGTCATTTGGACTCGCATGAATGACATAAGTATGTTTTTCTTTCTATTGAATCAATACTCTTTGTCATTCAAATGCTTCTAGACTGCAGCGCTCGATTATGTACGATTATGCATCATCTCAAAGGTATTAATTGTATATGATTGGTTATGACTAAGTGTGAATATCTGCTGGTTAATGGTTATGATCTTACTAGTAAGGTCTGACATAGCATTTCCATTTATAATCATACCCAGTGCGTTAATTGTATATGATTAGTTATGACTATGTAAATCTATTGAGAAAACATTTGAGTTATGATTATGCCGTCCAAGTGGGAGAATGTTAGATTAATTTATTAATTATAGACTAAGTATAATCATATTACAATTTTAATTGTATAATTGTGCATGTTAATTATGGGTCATTTGCATGGATGGTTTAATAATCAAGCAGGGCTCATGGTTCTATTCTTCTCGCTTGGTAAGCCCATTTATTCCCCTTATGCTCTATATATATAAGTAAATATCTATGGTGTTTGGCAGCACCACTTGGGGAGAAAGAAAGATCAATCTTCAACCCTAACTTTCGATCTCTATCCTTTATAAGAAATTGTGGGAGACTAATGGCAGCCAACAATTTTGGATTTATGGAAGGTGTGTTTTCTACCCAGTAAAAATTGATATGCTTCTTTATTTTAAAAAGTTATTATTTTGTAATGTATTTATTGGGTATTTTGATTGTTAATAAATTGTTTTTAGGCTCAATAAATCCTCTTGATTTCACAAAATAATCTTCAGACTTTAATCAAAGGAACTTTTAAATGAGTAGGCTAGACTACAAAGGTTCATGGTCTCAAGATGCCAGCCTCTAAGATGTGTGAGGGGACATCACCAAAGGTAGCATACATCAAGATGAATGGGGTATATTGAGCGTCAGACAACTAGAATTTGTGATGGATCATGAATTAAGTATCGACCTAATTATGACTAGTTTGTCATATAGTGTTGCACAGTTTGTGCTTAACTATAGAATGAACAACATCAAATCCCCCATTCCCAAGCTTATCAATTTAGTCAAGACAGTTGAACCTGCTCTAAAGGACAAGGGTAAAGCTATGATGGTTATGGAGTCTTTAGGTTCTAAGAACAAGAAGAAAAAGAAAACCACAAAGCCTAATAGAGGTGTGGCTAAGAAAAAGGCCAAAGAGACTACCACCAAAGGGGCTTTCTCCTATTACCATAAGGATGGCCATCAGAGGAGGAACTGCAAGGCCTATTTGGAGTCCTTGAAGAAGAAAGCATTGATGCCCTTTTACTTCGTATAAGCTCATTGAGGTTAATACTATTTCTAACAGCAACCTATGGATATTAGATATTGGTTGTGGTTCACACATTTGCATCGATGTGCATAGACTAAAGAACAATAGACAACTCAACAAAGGAGAGTCACACTTGCAAGTTGGCAATGGGGCAAGAGTTGTCGCTTACCTACGTGGGACTTATGTTTGACCCTTCCTAGTAATTTATTTAAATTTGGATGATTGTTATTATGTACCACCTTGACTAAGAATAATATTATTTTTAGTTTCTTATTTAAATAAGAATGGTTTATTTGAATTTTAAGAACAATAGTTGTCTATGAATGTTGAATGATATTCTTTATGCTAGTGTTACATTATGCAAATGGTATATACATATTAGATATGTTTAATCCAATTTAACTGCTCATGACAATAAGAGATAAAGAAGGACATATAAAATTATCTTACTTATGCCATTGTTGTCTTGGCCATATAAATGAGAGACACATGGTTAAGCTACTCAAAAGTGGAAGCTTAGGGTCATTTGATTATGAATCATATGACACATGTGAATCTTGCTTGTTATAAGATGACTGGTTACCCCTTTAAGGGAAAGGGTGAACGTGCTAATGGGTCATTAGACCTAATACATTCGGATGTATATGGTTTGATGTCCATTCTTGACCAAGGTGGTTTCATATACTTCATTACCTTTATTGATGATTATTCACAATATGGGTATTTGTATCTTATGAAGTACAAACTGGGGTTTATGAGTGTTCAAAGAATTCAAATGAGTGGAGAAACAGCTTGGCAAAAGTATTGTAACACTTAGATCAAACTCCATGTGGTGAATATTTGAGCTAAGAGTTTCAAGATTACCTTTAGGGATAACGGATATTATCTTCAATGGACTCCACCTTACAGCCACAACACAATGGTGTGATGAAAGGATAGGGGTCTAAACCTCGTTGACATCGGTGAAGGTCTATGATGTGGGTTGTGCGAATCGCACCAACCCTCTTAGGGATATGCACTACAGATATTGTTGCTTGCATTTTAAACAAAGTCTCATCAAAGTTAGTTGATGTTACTCCATATGCATATGACCACCAAGAAACACTAGCTTTCTCATATGAGTATCAATGTCCGAATTTATGAAGTAGATTATGTCGATAAATCGAAGCCAAACTGATAGTGTTTGTTTGTAGGATGTCCTAAAGAGATAATTGGATATCAGTTCTACAACTCTTTAGAACAAAAGGTGTTTGTTTGAAAGCATGTTTTTCTTTAGAGAAAGAGTTTCTAAAAGGAGACAATGGGGAGTAAGGTTAAACTCGAGGAAGTTCAAGATGCTCAAGTAGACGTAAATCAACTCCCCTAAGACCTGCTATTCATGAGGATGAAGTACAACTAACCAAGCACAAGTGTTTACAGATCAAGTAAGATACGCACCGCTTTTGGTGGGATATATGGATTTCATTAGTGAACAAAATGACGACGCTTCACGGATGATGAACCTACAAGCTACAAGGAAGTTTTACTGTTCAAAACTAATGTGATGGCTTCAGAGCCATGACGTTAGAAATGGATTCCATGTATGAAAATCAAGTACGGCCTGGTTGACCCACCCGGAGGGATAAAACCAATAAGGTGCAAGTGGGTTCAAGAAGAAGACCGACATGGAAACTAATGTAGTTACCTATAAGGCTAGGCTTGTAGCTAAACGTTATCGTCAAAGACAAGGATTTGACTATGACGAGAGTTTAGTCCTGTAGCTATACTTAAATCCATATGATACCGCCTATCGCTATCATTACAATTATGAGATATGACAAATGGATGTGAAGAGGACTTTCCTTAATAGAAACCTAATTGAGGATGAGTACGTGACACAACTAGAGGGGTTCTCATCCAATGATGACAATAAAGTATGCAAGCTTCAAAGAACCATTTATGGATTGAAACAAGCATCAAGAAGTTGGAATATCAAATTTGATGAGACAATAAAAGAGTTTGGTTTCTCAAAAAATCCGGATGAGCCTTGTGTGTACAAGAAGGTCAATGAGAGTGCAGTCTTATTCCTCGTGTTGTATGTGGATGACATACTACTTATAAGAAACGATGTCTCTATCTTATAATTTATCAAAATTTGGTTATCCATGAAAGACCTTAGAGAAGCAACCTACATTTTGGGGATAAAGATCTATAGAGATAGATTTAGGAGGTTGCTTGGTCTTTCTAAGTCTACATACGTAGATAAAATGCTAAAGAGAATCCAAGAGAGTATTCATTCCCATGACCCATGGGATTTTACCCCCGAAGTCCATGTGTCCAAAGACACAGGATGAGAGGACACACATGAGTATGATCCCTTATGCTTCCTTCATAGGATCAATAATATATGTTATGATATGTACTAGGATGGATGTATCATATGTTTTGAGTGTCACGAGTAGATACCAGTTGAACCCCTGAGGGGCCAGGGTCGCCAAGAATATCCATAAGTACTTGATAACTGTTGGGTTTTCATAAAATGTTTCCAAAGTAAAGGGAAATCACAAAATTTTCTTCAAAACTCTCCAAGGATCCCCCTACATTGAAGTCGATTCGAGCTGGGGCAGGGTGCAAGATTTTTACCTTGTGCCTATTAACCTATCCAATGGCCGATGCAGCAAAGACCGAAGCGAATCAAGTCTTAGATTCACCTTTAACAGTATCCACACAAAGAGTGGAGCCGATAACCTCCAAGGCAACGGTCTCGAATGAAGTCCAAGTGCTAGCCAAGTTTAGATCCAAAGAGGGAAACTAAAAACCAAGGATTCTACTCTCAAATCACACCAACATTGGGTTAGTCTTCAAGAATTCTCTCTTTAACTCAAGAACACTCTTCTTGAGAAAAGTGTTACAAGATGGTTTACACATGGTTTCATAAGGTCCTTTTATAGGAAAACTTTTTCCCTTGAAATGTCCAAAGTGCCCCTTTAAGACATTACGATAGGCTACACGCATCCTTTTGTGTTATATGTCTCTTATGTCTGCCCATGAACAAGCCTAAGCCTACTTTATCTCTTAGTGAGGGCTTTTGATCCTGGGATTCAACTAATCTCATGACATTCTATTCTCAAGATTGATCTCCCTCATATTAGGATCATATCCAAATTTGTTCTATATCAGCCCTACACTCTTCTAAGTGTGTAAACCATTAGGTTCCCGGTTATGTTTGCCACTTGATTCAACTATTGAATCAAGCAAGTCATGAGCGATATCTAGCAACACATCACTCCCAATGGTCTGACTATTAACCCCCTTCCATAGACAATTACAGAGCAATTCATCCTTTTACCAATCTATACTGCACTCGATTCGAAGCATGGAACAAGTGTAGCTCCCACTAGACTGGCTATGTCACATCTAGCCCAAGTGATATAAGATATTGTCCCCAAACTCATTACTCTTCAGTCATGCACCTAAAGACACTCTTCATGGCATTTCCACTATGGCCAAAGATTCCCAAGTAATGATCCTTACAAGAGGCCATAGGTATACTCTTTTTTTATTAGGAGTGGCGAACTTTGTCAAGCAATTTCAATTACCTTCTAACACCTCAGCCGACCCGAATCACCCTACGAGACCCCTAAAAGGTAACAAGGAATGAAATCAAAGCACATAATCAGCATCTAAGATATCCTTGAGCACCTCAACTCTAAGGATATTTCAGACCACAGTTAGTGATGAGACACCATCTACATATAATGTATAATCCATGATCACACATAAAGTGTGTCTCCGATGTACTTAGCTACTCTTAGCAAGCATCCACATGTTAACTCTAATCAATTCATGATCACGGTTTATAAGATCCACTACATGATCCAATCAATGAGTATGACATATACTGCTCTATTTGGATCAACAATGTCCAATCTCGTTGATCCTATGACTAGAGATAATTTAGATACTAACATAATTGCACGTGATAGGAATCTTATTATCATGATCTCATCATGATTTCCTTCACGCTATGTTAAGTATCATGCACTTCATTAATCCGATTGAAGAACTAAATCAATTCAACTTATGAATATCAAATTAATGAAGATGCCTTTAAAAGTAACCTAAGACGTACAATAAGTGCTAAGGGCGATTTCCTTTAGAGCACTTCTCTAACATTGTCCCACTTGATCTTAAGCCAATTGCCTTTGTATCTCATACCTTGGGCAAGTAGATGTGAATCATACTTCTTTTGGGGAAGTGGCTTAGCCAAGAGATCATACACATTTTGATGAATGAGCATTTCTCTATCTTAACATCATGATCACCAAAGATTTCTCAAATCAAATGGTATCACCTTGAGTACTAGTTTTGACCTTTAATGAAATCGTGGTTCCATTTTATTTTGCAATGGCCCCATTGTTATTCCAATATAATAATATCGAATCAACAATGCTAGGGACCACCTGGGCTCATAAATTAACTCCCTTTGTCCAAACCTCCCGCTCAGAGGCCGCGATCGAAAAGCAATGATGTACTTTGATTTAGTTGTAGAAATCGCAGTCATTTCCTATTTGGAACTTTTCCAACTAACTGTACTACCATTCAATGTGAACACCTAGCCTGATTGCAACTTGGAGTCATCTATATTAGATTGGAAGCTAGCATCTTACCACAAGATCCCCATCTCCATAAATCAATAACCTATCCTAGTGCTTCTATACTGAGGATATTTTGCAAACACCCAACGACCTCACCTGGGTCTAACTGGTATCTGCTCATGACACTCAGAGCATATGATGCTTCAAGTCTAGTACATAACATAGCTTACATGATTGATCATATAACCAAAGCATACTGGATCAAACTCATGTGTGTCCTCTCATCCCTTGTCTTTGAATACAAGGACTTCAAGATGGTAATCCCATGGGTAATGGGAATGAACCCTTTTTTAGACTACTCCATGCTAAACCTTTTAGCATATTGTTTATGTACGTAGACTATGAAAGATCAAGAAACCTTTTATATCTATCTCTATAGATCTTAATCCCCAATATGGAGGTCGCTTTTCCGAGGTCTTTCATGAAGATATTCTTAGATAACCAAATTTTGATAGATTGTAATGTTGAGACGTCGTTTCCAATAAGTAATATGTCATCAACATATATAATACTAGGAACATGACTGCACTCCCACTAACCTTCTTGTACACACAATCTTCATTCGCATTTTGTGAGACACCAAACTCTTTGATTGTCTCATCAAATCGGATATTCCAACTCCTAGATGTTTGCTTCAATCCATAAATGGATCTTTGAAGTTTGCATACTTTACTTCCATTTTCATATTTGAAGCCTTCTGCTATGTCATGCATTAATTTACTCCGATTGATTTCCATCGAGGTGTTTCATCTTCACATCCATTTGCCATAGTCTCAATCATAATGAGCAAAAGAATGGCTATGAGCATTCTTATGTATTTAAGTAATGGCCATTAGACTAAAAGTCTCACATAGTCAATTCCTATCTTTTGACAATAACATTTAGCTACAAGCCTAGCCTTATAGGTAATCACATTACCTTCCATGTCCATCTTCCTTTTGAAGATCCATTTGCACCCTATGAGTTTTATCCCTTCAGGTGGATCAACCAAAGTCCATACTTGGTTTGTATACATGGAGTCCATTTCTAACTTCATGGCTATGAACCATTTTTCAGACTCCGAACTATTCAAAGATTCTTCATAGGTAATAGGCTCATCATCTTCTCTGAGCAATACGTCCTTTTTTTCATTGATGAGAAATCCATACCTCTCTGGAATAGTACGTATTATACTTGTGTAACGAAGCACTTTTGCTTTAGAAGAGTCAACTGCTAATTCATCATCATGAATTACAGCTTCAGGTTCAGTCAGATGAGACGCATATGTGAGAGCATCTTAAACTTCACCAAGCTTAACTTTGCTCCTACTGTATTCTCTTAGAAGAAATTATTTCTCTAAGAAGACAACATGCCTTGAAACAAACAGCCTTTGTTCCAAAGTGATGTAGAACTAATATCCAATCGTTTCTTTAGGATAACTTACAAACAAACACTTGTCAAACTTAGCTTCAAGCTTATCTAACACTGTCCACTTCACATAAGCAAGACAACCCCATACTTTAAAGTAAGAAAGATAGGGCTTCTTCTTAGTCCATGTCTCATATGAAGTAACCTCAACTGACTTGGATTAGACCTTGTTTAACACTTAAACAATAGTCTCACGTGCATAACCCCAAAAGGATTTGAGTAGGTCCACCTTTCCTATCATAGACCTTACCAAGTCCAACAAGGTTCGGTTTGTCCTTTTAGCCACACCACTTAATGTGGTGTGTAAGGTGGAGTCCACTTGGATAAAGTCTCATTATCCTTGAGGTAATCTAGAAACTCTTGGCTTTAGTATTCACCACCTCAATCTAATCTAAGTGAGTTAATACTTCTCCAATGCAGTTTCTCCACTACATTTTTGAGTTCTTTGAACTTTTAAAGGATCTCAGACACCCGTATCCTCATCAGATACGAGTACCCAAATCATGAATAATCATTGATAAAGGCCATGAAGTAGATGAAACCATCCTCGACATGTAGGACCACATACATCTATATGAATTAGGTCTAATGGTAATGGA
The DNA here is from genome assembly GCA_016808115.1 of Tetrastigma voinierianum. Lineage (NCBI taxonomy): Eukaryota > Viridiplantae > Streptophyta > Magnoliopsida > Vitales > Vitaceae > Tetrastigma > Tetrastigma voinierianum. The sequence continues at coordinate 54,307 of JAEQBH010005008.1, read as the reverse complement.
AACTTGATCATCTTTGCCTAACAAGCAAGATTCACATTTGTCAAATGAATCACAATCAAATGAACTTAAGCTACCACTCTCGTAACTCCTGGCCATGCATCTCACTGTGATGGCCAACAATAACAATGCCAAGGAGTATGATGATTTCAAATTATCCCTTGGCCTTTATCGCCATTAATATTTAAAATTGATCGAGATATTCAATATGTTAATTCATCGCTTAATGTATCACTAGCATAAAGATCGACATTCAACTAATGTTCTCATAATGCTAGTCCATAAAAGTAATCGTCCAAATTTAAACAAAGATCACTAGGGAGGTTCAAAACATAAGTCCATATAGTAATTCTACAACTCTTGCACCATTGCCCACTCGAAGGTCGAACTCTCCCTTTGTGAGCTTCCTACTGTTCCTTAGGCCCTACATACCAATCCATATGTATGAGCAACAACTGGTATCATATACACATATGTTGTCAAGAGAAATAGTATACACCTTAATGACATAAATACCTGAAGTAGATGGAGCATCACATGCCACCTCCTTCCTGGACTCTAAGTAGGCATTTTTGTTCCTCTTCCAATGGCCAACTTGACCATAATAGAAGCAAGTCTCTTTCAGGGCAGTCTTTGTGGCCTTCTTCTCATCCAATTTTCCCTAAGTTATTTTGAGAAAGTTGATAAGGTTAGGTATGGTGGACATTATGTGGTTCATCCTATAGTAAAGCACAAACTATGCAAAATTATCGGGTAAACTATCCAGACTCAAGTCTATACTCAATTCAAAGTCCATCTAATAACCCAATTGATTTAACCTCTCAATATATTCACACATCTTCAATCCATGTCGCACAGTGGATGTCCCTCCTCCATCTTGAACCAAAACAGCTCGCTGACTTCAACCTTTCAATTGTCGCCACTTCATTATAGAGTTCCCTTAGATGGTGTACTATGGAATATGCATCCATAGTCTTATACTGCTTCTGAAACTCAAGTGACATGGAGGTGAGGATAATCAATCTTGCCCTCGCACTATCAACCAAGCGCTTCTGATATGCCCTTTGAACTATTTCAAATGCATCAACAACTAAGGATTGAGAGAGTGGCTCAACAAGGACATGCAATCTTTCCTTTTTGAGAACTATTCTCAAATTCTTTAGTCGGTCTAAGAAGTTGGGCTCGGTCAATTTGTTGGCATCCATTATTGATCACGAGTTCACAATTGTTGACACGATTTGATTTTAACAATCTAGATGTAAAAGAGATCATGTAAGATTGTACTTAAAATGCACGATTATTACATCTTGATAATTACACATTATAGATCCCACTATTTTATTGCGAATCAACAACCCTCACTATTGATATGGGAGAACCTATATAGAAGTTCTCCTAGTGGGTCGATATCTAATATCACCAAGAATGACCTTGGGTTTACCCAACAAGCCACCTTAGATCAAAAGGTAGGTATCTTGTCCATACCGATTGCAATTCCATGCACCTATCAAATCTAGTGCTATCATTTGTTGATTTATGCACTATCATTGGGTTATCAACTCTTGATGTGTGTACATCATATGTACATCTATCCAACTGTGTCTCTATCCAACATTAACCTTGGGTTTACCCAACAAGCTAACGAGTCTAGTTAAGGCGAGCCCACTAATCAAGAAAACTCATTTCCATGGATAAAACATATCCTTGTAGAGAGGGTTTGGGTTTACCCAACAACCACAACTCTAGAAGAACTCAGGTTCACACTATATTAGTGAAAGAAGTTGGCCTTAGTATATTTTAATTGAGGGGTTTCTTTAAATTAATCTCATCATTGCATTAGCATGCTTTATATGTACACATTCATCTCCTGAAAATATAAAGATAGTTATTCTAACTATATGGCATGATTATGGACATTCTAAAATCAATTCCACGAATCAAGATAGAATTGACTAGGTCAAACATAAGGATATGCATGATTATTATAACCCATGAAAATAAATCAAATTTAAATTTCAAGGTCTTCTTTCTTGGCTCCTCCTCCATGCTTCTTTCTCCTTTTGTATCTCCACAAACTAATCATAATCCTATGTAATCTAATTACATACATTCTTAAGAAGAACTTCAAGTTACATTTGAGGGGGATTTAGATGAGAAGAGAAATACATCAAGAAATAGAGAGAGGTAGGGACACACAAGCCCTATTTACCCAAAACAAAGTAACCATGCAATATGCTCAATCACCATTGGGCATTGTCCATAATCATCCATCACGCCAACATACACCCTTAAACATGCATGCTCTAATGCAAGACTTTGAAAGTAATGAATAATGTCACCCCATGATTTCAAAAGCACATGAAAAGGTTTCAACCCTTGAACTACATTGATCCACAAACCGATTCAACCTTTGAATCAAAAACCAGATTCAACTTGAACTGTAACTACCAAATGGTGTTATTTTTGTCCAATGTTTCTTGAAAGCAATTTCAATCATGGTTTTATAATTTATTCAAATCTCTTTAAAAATCCATGATTCTAGAAATTTAATGTTGAACACTTCAATCTCAATTGCATATTTCATCTTAGTCACACTAGAGATGATTCCTCAAAATAATGCAAGTGTAAATAAAAGAAAAAGAGCAAAAACCCAAACTGCAGGTCTTCACATTACGAAGTGAGGAACTCACGTCGTGACGTCGACTGCTTGGGAAGAATAACAAATTGTGTCACCTCGAGACGTGACTCAAGGGAGCCTTCCACATTGTGATGTGGAGACCTAAACATTGCAACGTCGCTTGGGCTTCATAAGCTCCACGTCACAACGTAGGCACTCGAACGTCATGACGTTGCCTGGGCTCATCACCCACGTCGCAACATGACCAGCTCACGTCAGAACGTGAGTTAGGTTCCAACTTCGGCAAATTTGGTAAAAATCCTAACCTTTAGAGTTTCAATCTCATTGAAACGGTTTCTTCTTCACTATAATCATGTTTGATCATCTCATGACCAGATTACATGAAGAAGAACACTAGATCAAGTATTTTCAAAAAAAAATTCTCATTTTTTAACCTTTGAAAAACATGGGTACCAAAAACCGAAAACTCTCAACATAGAACCGATTTTGATGCACATAAGTGTACTCTGATACCACTGTTAGGTTTTGAAGGTAGCAATGGTTGTCATAGCAATGGAAACAAAAAAAAAATTCTTCAAAAACTCTCCAAGGATCCCTTAAAGCATCAAAGTCGGTTCAAGCTAAAGAGGGTGCGAGATTTTACATTGTGTCGACATTTTGCACTGATCCATTGGCCAGGCATCAAGACCGCGGATCAAGTCCCATTCTGCCTCTTAATAGTATCCACATGAAGAGTGGAGCCGATAACCTCCAAGGCAACGGTCTCAGATGAAGTCTCGGTGTTAGACAAGTCTAGATCTGAAGAAGGAAGCTTAAAACTCGAGGATTTGACTCTCAAATCACACCAAGAGTGGGTTTTCTTCAAGAACACTCTCTCTAACTCAAGAACACTCTTCTTCAAAAAAGTGAGCATAAGATGGCTTAGGGTTAGGGTTTTCCATAAAGGTCCTTTTATAGGAAAACCATTTCCCTTAAAATGTCCAAAGGGCCCCTCTCTTTAAGAGATGATAGGTTACACGCATCCTTATGTGTTTTAGTGTGTTCCCTCATGGGCCTTAAGCCCATGGACAAGCCCAAGCCTGCTTTATCTCTTAGTGAGGGCTTTTGATCTTTGGATTCCACTAATCATGTGACATTCCATTCTCAATATTGATCTCCCTCATATTAGGATCATATCCAAATCCATTTTATATAAACCCCACACTCTTCTAAGTGTGCAAACGGTATCTAACAACACATCATGACCCCCAATTGAATGGAGAGTCAATGGTCTAACTGCTAACCCTTTCATAGATAATAACCTCGTAATTCATCCTTTCACCAATCTATACCGTACTCGATTCAGAGCATGGACAAAGTGTAGCTTCCACTAGACTGGCTAAGCCACATCTAGCCCAAGTGATATTAGATCTTGTCCTCGAACTCATTACTCTTCAATCATGCATCTGAAGACACTCTTCATGGTATTTCCACTATAGCTAGAGATTCCCGAGAAATGATCCCGACAAGAGGCCATAAGTATACTCTCCCTTTATTGGGAGTGGCGAATCCTTTGTTGGCTACTTAATTACCTTCGAACACCTCAAGTTATACCCAATAATCACCATAAGAGCAACCTCGAAAAGGTAACAAGGAATGAAATCAAAGTATAAAATCAGCATCCAAGATATCCTTTAGCACCTCAAGTCTAAGGATACTTGCATCATTGCTATGATGAGACAATAACCTACATATAATAGATAATCCATATGATTGTCTCATAATAGGTCTTCAATGTACTTAGCTACTCTTAGCAAGCATCCATATGTCAACTCTAATAAACTCATGATCATAGTTTATAAGATCCACTGCTTGATCTAATCAAGGAGTATGACATATACTAATCTATCCGGATCAACAATGTCCAGTCTCGTTGATCCTATGACCATGGATAATTTAGATACTAGCATAATTGCGAGTGATAGGAATCTTATTATCATGATCTCATCACGATTTCCTTCACGCTATGTTACGTATCATGGACTTCATTAATCCAATTGAAGATCTAAATCAATTCAATGTATGAATATCAAATTAATGAAGATGTCTTTAATAGTAACCTAAGATGTATAATAAGTGCTAAGGGTGATTGCCTTTAGAGCACTTCTCTATTAAGCAGGACTAAGGATGGATTCTTGATATATGGAGATAGGAGTCTTGCCATGAAGGGGTATACAGTTTCCAACTTCCAATTTGATTAAGATGACTCCAAATCTCAATTAGGTTACATATTCACATTGAATGGTGTGCCAGTCAATTGGAAGAGTTCCAAACAAGAGATGACTATTGATTCCACAACCAAAGCAGAGTACATCGCGGCTTCTGAGGCAGCAAAGGAAGCAATTTGGATAAAGAATTTCTTAACAAAACTATAAGTGGTCCTTAGCATTGTTGATCCAATACCATTATATTATGATAACAATGGAGCCATTGCGTAAGCAAAGGAACCACAGTCTCATCCAAGATCCAAACATGCTCAAGAGATACCATTTGATTAGAAAGATCATTGGTAGGAATGATGTAACCATATAAAAAGTGCCCACTGATCAGAATATTGATGATCCCATAACTAAGCCACTTCCCCAAAAGAAGTATGACTCATATGTACTCGCCTATGGAATGAGATATAAAGGCAATTGACTTTAGGTCAAGTGGGACGTTGTTAGTGAAGTGCTCTAAAAGCAAACCTTTATCAATTATTGTATGATTTATATTTATATTAATAAAAGACTTCTTCATTAATATGGTACTCATACATTGAATTAATAGTGATCTTTCATCAATGAATGAAGTCCTTGATACATAACAAACCGTGAAGGAAATCATGGTGGGATCATGATAATGAGATTCCTATCATGTGTAGTTATGTTAGTATCTAAATTATCTCTAGTAATATGATCAACAAGATTGGACATTGTTGATCCGGATAAACTAACACATGTTATACTTTGATTGATCAAGTATAGATCTCAAATCGTAATCATGGTGACAGATTAAAGTAATATGTGGATGCTTTCTAAGAGTAGCCAAGTACATTGGAGGACCTGCTACGAGACAATCATATGGATAATCTACTCAAATATCAATGATAGTCGCATCATAACAATGGTGCATGTATCCTTAGACTTGAGGTGCTCAAGGACATCTTAGATAATGATTTTGTGCTTTGACCTCATTTTCTTGTTGCCTCACTGAGGTTTCTCGTAGGGTGATGATTGGGTACAACTTGAGGTATTCAAAGGTAATTGAGTAGCCAACAAAGGATTCACCACTCATGGTCGAAGGAGGGTATACCCATGACCTCTTGCAGAGATCATTACTTAGGAATCTCTGGTCATAGTGGAAATTTCATGAAGAAAGTCTTCAGTGGCATGTCTAATTGAGTAACGAGTCTCGGAGACAAGAACAAATATCACTTGGACTAAGTGTGACGTAGTCAATCTAGTGGGAGTAGATACATAGTCCATGTTTTGAACAGAGTGGGGTATAGTGTGGTGGATGGACAAATTGTGTAGATATTGTTTATGGAAAGGTTCATGATGTATTGCTAGATACCGCTCATGACTTGCTCAAGATCAATAGTTGATTTGAGTGGCCAACATAACCGGAAACCTAATGGGTTACACTCTCTGAAGTGTGATAAAGGAGTAAAATGCTTTTGGATTGGATCCAAATAAGGGAAAAACATTTTAGGCCTTGAAAATTAAGGAACTATCAAGTTCCGAGGGATAAAAGGCTTCACTATGAGCCTTAGGCTCAGTTTTGGGCTTAAAGCCCATGAGAAAGTTGGCCATGCATAGGCTTACAAGCCCTAGCCGCCCCTTCACCTAAGTTATAGGCCTTTTCATCCTTTTGCTTGCAAGGGCTTATATAAAAGTGATATATCAGACCTTAGCTACATAGATTTTGCCTTGGAGAGCAAGTTAGCCATCAAAGAGAGAGAACAAGGGTTGTTCTTCCTCTCTGTCGCCCCCTCGATCCATATAGTTCAAATTTAGCACAAGCTTGATCAAGCTGTTCCCTTGGTAAGTTTCCTTCTTCCTCTTTGTGTGGATCACCATTGGAGACGTCCAGCTGTTAATCTACATCAAAGAAAGTCGAACACACCAAATGGGATCCAAAGGTATTAACTTTCTATCCTCCTATGCATTGTGATTGGTTTTTATGATCCAAGATGATGCCTTTGCTTCGGTTTTTCGAATTTTTTAAATATTTTCATTGTGCACTCCATTAGATGGACTTCGAAAACCCTACATATATATGCATGAAATTCTTGGTTAATTTGGTGGTGTTTTTACCACCAAACATGTAGGTGAGATGGTCGTGGTCTCTCATAACTTAACCAGTGGTCTCGAGTTCAAGCCCTGTGAATGCAGTTATGTTATGTGGTAGAGCTTTATTGCCCTTGTGGTCCATCCCGGCTCTAACGGGGATTAGTCTAAAAATGGCATGACTTAAAAGTGTCTTCCATGTGTGCACAGGCCCACTCGGGACACCTCATAATCTGACAAAAAAATGGTAGTGTTTTTTGTGTTTAAAATCTTGCTTATAAGGGAGATAATTTGTAGATTTTTCTCTTCAATAATATTTGTAAGTTTAGTTATAGAGCAAGCAATCTCAATTAGATTCTTCTTCATTGAGGTAGTTCGGATCATTATAACAAGTATGGTCACAAACGAAAGAGATTAAGTGCTTTGACTAGTCATTATAACAAGCATAACCACGAAGAATTCCTATGAGGGAAAACTCAAGCCTATTTGGTTACAATTTTGAAAACTATTTTTTGTTTTGAAAAACAAAGAAGAATAAGGAAAACATGAATAACATGTTTGATTCCCTTTATCTTTTTGTTCTGCAAAACACGAAAAACACAAAAAACACTAAATTCAGAGAACGTGAATAGTTTTCAAAGAACACAAAAATGGAGTTCTTGTATTTTTAAAAATTGTTTTCAATAATAGTTTTCAAAAAGGACAACCAAACAGGCCTCTTTATTCCTCACCCTTAAAAGATTGAGTTGGTAGTTGAGTCATATTTATTTTGCTCTTCTACTAATATTAATGAATGAACATCCCTTGAGACATGGCTCAAGTGGTAAAGAGGGTCGAGTGTACAAGAGGTCCCATGCTTAAGTCGCTATAGAAACAATGTACTACAATAATGTAATGCAAAACGAATAAATGTAAAAAAAAATGTGAAATCACCAATTAAGTCCAATACGAGGTGATTCTCCTCAACTTGTAATGAGTGAGAAATCCAAATACTAGACTACATAGAAATGAGCTAGCAGTAATCTTGTCATTTTTTTACTTAGTGTTGAATTAGGCATAAGTCCAAGGACAAAAATTTCGAAAATATCGACTGGCACCAAAGCAAAATTGAAGACCGATAGTCGGATTGAGGAAAATCATTACACATCGAGCACATGTCGATATTTCCAAGAAAATACCAATATTTCTTTGCTAAATTTGTCGATTTATTGGATCAATTGACTGGTCAATTGTGGTTAGCTTCCTTAAAAACTAGTTGCTAACGGGGTTTTGAACCTTGGCCAAGAATAAGGAAGTTCAACTGCTCTTCCATCGATCCATCTTGTTGAATGTTAGTATTCTGCAACATTTTATAACTTATTTTAACTTTAAAATATAAAAATTAAATTTTAAAAATTAGAAATAATCATAATTTGTTTCATGATATTTCAATACATTTAAATAAAATAAATTGTAATTTTATTAATGAAATAATATTTTATAAATTAAAATTAATTTTGATAAAATGAAGGGCTTAATATAATTTACAATATTTGATTTTTTTTTTTTTGAAGAAAGAAATCTTTTTCATTACTAAACCGAATTGATTACATCGAAGGCAAGCCTATCCCTTATGAAAAGAGGGGCTTTCAGCCAAGATGAAGGATTGAGGAGATTACTAGCTGCCTTTGCTAGGATGTCAGCGATTGCAATGACTTGTCGACAAACGTGGCAGGGTATGAAGTTCTGGGATTGGAGCAGTGCCCGACATTCTTCTATTATCATACCAAACTCATATATATCCAGGTTTTCAGAATAGAACGCATCACAAACTAATTTCGCATCAAGCTCTAAGATGACGTTCGAAACCTGCATGTCTCATAACCATCTAGCCGCCTCTCGTAATCCCACTGCTTCGGCCTCTTTTGAGGGGTATAAACCATTGATAAACTTGCTTTGTCATTGCAGAACAACACCTTGCTCATTTCTGAGAATCATGCCAAACCCAGTTATCTGTTTAGCTTCACATAATGCAGCATCGACGTTATATTTTAACCAGGATGATAGTGGTTTAGTCCCTTTAGTTTGTCTACTGGTGGTGCTTGTAGTAAGATGTTGGGCTTTCAATGTTGCAGCAACCCAGTTCCTTCTATAAGAAAAGCTCAGCTGAACTCTTTTATTTGGGGAGAGAATAATATTATTCCAAAGGAGTGAGTTGCTACTATTCCAAATCCCCCACATGATGGCTCCCATACAACTCAACCCTTCATTGTCTCCCAATCCAAGCATCATCAAGAACCATTCTAAGAATGAGGAGGCACCCTAAGTTGATATTTGTATATTCGCATAATTCCAGTAGGCGAAAACATAAGGGCAAGATAAGAAAAGATGCATGGTATCCTTAGTTGCATTACCGCCCAACACACAGCAGTCATGGAGAGGTTGTTGGAAAATAAACACAAGACTAAATATTTTTCCCTTGTTGATTTAACCTGTTATGAGTCAATAAAATGCAGCCAAGAAAAATAATATGCCAAGGAGATAATCACAAAAATAACAGAGAGAATTTTAACGTGGAAAACCTCCCCAAAGGCAGAAGAGTGAAAACCACTGACCTTGTCTGAGTCCACCCAAATATCCACTATAATAATTTAGGTACAAACCCAATTCTAAACAAGGTGATCCCAAAGTGATGAAATCATCCAAATATAAGTGAATAAAATAATAGCAAATCTAGCCTCAAATCAAGACAGACATTTAAGATCTCACCCAAATCGTCCTAAAATCCCTTCTACTCGCCACCCGCACAAATCCGCCTCCGCTGCCTAAAATTGGCTGAATAAAAATTTCTGTCGCAAATAAAACCGCCACGCAAATTTTCGCCTCCGCAAAAACGCCACACTCTCCTTTTGCTCCAGAAAACGCACCAACCCGCTCCGCTTTCTCCTCCAGAAAACCAAGACGCACCGGCCCTCAAATTTTTATTTTAAAACATTCGCTGTCAGAAATTTAATCCGGGCTTGGTGTAGGTAAGTGGGTCACTAAAATTGGGCTGGACTCCACATTACAATCTCCCTCCGTACCCCAACATAAGGGGAGATAACACTCTAACAACTCACAATTAGAGTCCATGCCTACTTTAGACCGAATAATAAAGTTTCCTGCTTCTCTCCTGCAACAACTTTCATCATATCGAGGGATTAAAACTGCGGTGAATTTTCTTAAGCTTCATGTTCTTTTCCAACGACATCCGTGAACCAACGACATATCTCACATCACCCGCTTGTACGCGACGAGACGGCATTCTTGCTCAAGTCCATAGCACTCGACTATCACAAAACACAACATACTCATCTTGCATCAAACCCAAACTCGACAAATCTCTTCATCCATAACATCTCGCCGCTTCGCTTGTCGCTATATATTCTACCTCGCAGGCATTTCTGTGCGACACACTTCGTAACTTAACTCCGCTATGAAACAAATTTCCTCAAGAAAAGTGAATAAAAACCGTAAGTTTCCACTTTCTACCATCAAGGTCACCCGCTATATCAAGATCCTGTAAAACCTTCTGGGACTCCATTAACCCCAAACTCAAACACACTCATACCTCAAATATTCAAGATCCATTTTCCCAATGCTCCTTTCCGATTTGGCAGAAATCTACTCACCCGCACTAACAGCATGTGCACATCGTGCCTTGTACAAACCATACAATACATAAGACTCCCCACTGCCGAGGAGCAAGGAACAGAGCCATCTTTCCTTTCATCCTGGCTGTAGGCATGCTTCCGCTGGGCTAGCGATCGTGGCTGTAGGCGTGCTAACTCGACTTTCAGCATTTTTCATTGAACCTTTCAAGCACACGCTCAACATACTTTCCCGTGACAACCAACCCTGCCTTCTATCTCGGTAATTCGCATACCCACATTTGTTCCTTTATGTGCCCTAAGTCCTTCATGTCAAAGGACTTGAACAACCTCTTCAACTTGCCAATCAATTTTGAATCATTCCCGCTATTAACATATCATCAACATAAAGTAAAAGAATAATGAAGTTACCATCCTGTGAACTTCCGGCGTAAACACAATGATCTCAACAGACTGTCTTTCTTATACTGGCTTACCATAAAGAATCAAACTTGTACCATCGCTTCAAGGCTATTTCGTACTTCATAAAGACTTTCTTTAATTTGCAAACCATGTGCTCCTTACCTTTACTTCTTCAAACCTCAGTTGTGACATGTAAATTTCTTCATCCAAATCACCATGAAGAAAAGCAGTCTTCACATCTAACTGTTCAAGCTCGAGGTCTAAACTAGCAATTAAACTCCAAAACAACTCTGGTAGAAGACATTTTCACAACTGGAGAGAATATCTCATCAAAGTCAATACCCTTTTTCTGCCCAAAAACCTTTTACTACCAAACGAGCTTTATACTTCAAAGAATTTTCCATCACTATTATCTTTCTTCAACTTGAACACCCATTTGTTCCTTAATGCCTTCGCCCTTTGAAGTTCCACCAACTCATAATCAAGGTCATTCTTTAAACAAAGAATGTGGCTTCTTCCGCATACCATCCGTGCCTACCTTATCCGCATGAGTCTGCATTTTGAAAATTCCCTCTCGCCCTCATCGCTAATCAACACATAATCAAGGAGGATACTTGATGATGGATCACTCTCCTATTAGTCCTTCTAATTTGAGGTCTCAAATGACTTGTCAGGAGGCCGCCCCGCTCAATGTGCTTTGATCACTCTCCGCATCCCATCATCAACCACTCGTCGGTGCTTCATCACCGGGCCATCTCTCGCTTCCCCATCTATAGTATCGCAAAAGGAATATGAATAACTGTAGGATCAATAACACCATCACTGATAGCTTTAACCTTTTCAGTCTTCTCACAATCTGAAATAGTCCGATCTTCATAAAATATCACATCTCTACTTCTAAAAATCTTCTTTTTCACTGGATCCCATAATCTGTACCCAAACTCTTCATTTCCATAGCCAACAAGGATACATGGAAAAGCTTTGTCAAGCTTTGACCTCTGCTCTTTAGGGACATGTGCAAAAGCCTTGCACCCAAAAACCTTAAGATGATTGTAAACAACATCTTTTCCCCGTCCATACCTTCTCCTCGGGAATGTCAAACTCCAAAGGAACTATGAGACCCATTTATCAAGTAACAAGCAAGACGTAATAGCTTCACCCCAAACACTTTGGGTAGCTTTGCCATTTTTAGCATGCATCTGACCTTTCTCAACAATAGTGCGGTTCATCCTCTCTCGCAACAATTATCAGGTTGTGGAGTACCAGAACCTGCCTTCATGTCTAATACCATGTGCCGAGCAAGAGTTTCAAACTCCCTTGATGTACTCACCTCCATCAAGCCAAGATGTAAGACACTTCCAAAACTTTCCGCCTCTCTTCAACTAAGGCATGAAATTTCTCGAAAACTCGATACACTTGATCTTTGGCCTTCACGTATAAAACCCACACCCTTCGATGCATCATCAATGAATGTGACAAAATATCTATTTCACCCAAGGACTCCACCTCAAAGGGACCACAAACATCGACACAAACTAATTCCAAAATATTAGGATTTTCTTTGAAGATTTAGAAAAAGAAACTCTACGATGTTTTCCAAATAAACACAATCACAAGGGTTAAGATCGTTACCTTAGTAAAGGAATGAGAGCCTTTTCGTCTAGTATATTAACTTCACTCATGAATCTAATCTCAGGCTATAAATTTGGGGAGGAACCATCTTCGCTGCATTCAATTCATCTCCACATATTTTCACAACTGCCCGTAAAGTGTGCTTCTAACCTTGCCTCTAGCAAATTACTAAAGAACCTTTGGTAAGCTTCCATTTGGTCGCTACTGCGACCACATATCCTTCGATCCAAGGCAACCTGTAAATAAGATTAAGACGTAAGTCAGAACATGCCGCACATCTCTGCAAAGTCAATGAACAACTAACGCCCGGTCTCAGATGCAAACATCACCAATACCCACAATCTTGGAGTAGCTGGTGTTACCCATCTTCACAGTACCAAAGTCTCCTGGCCTATACGATGTGAAGAACTCCTTATTAGGAGTAACGTGATAAGAGGCTGCTGTATCAATAATCCACTCAACCTCATTATCCGTAATGTGCAAACATTCTTCATCTCCCAAAAATAACCGCCGCCATCTTCGATAGCAAATTAGTATTTTTATTTTCATCTTTCCTCTGATTTTTGCCTTCTTTTTGTTCCCGTTTCCAAGCATAACAATTTCTTTCATATGTCCTTCCTTACCACAATGATAACACTTTCTTCTTTCACTAGACTTTCCTCCGATTGCGACCGCCTTTGGATTTACCTACGACCCTTAGGTTCTCGGCTTTACCTCTTCCCCGTTTCGGACAAGACTCGGTCTCGTAAGATATTCCTTGTTCCTTCCTTCCTGGGCTTCTTCATTAAACAAACTGCCTTTTACCATATCCACGGTTAAATTGCTATTAGGAGCTGAGTTACTAAGTGAGATAACTAGAGTATCCCAACTATCTGGCAGAGAACTTAAAAGTAACAATGCTTGCAACTCATCTTCAATCTTCATCTTCATAGCATTTAACTGGTTCACCAACCCTTGAAAGTCACCGGTGCTCGCTACGGTGCCCATTTTTATACTCGCATTTACTAGCCTTCTAACTCAAAGTGGCTTATTCTCGTGCGCCTTCGCTCAGACATGGATTCTAATTTTTCCAAAGCTCAAGAGCATTAGTCTCCGACACATGATGAAACACACTCCGTCTACCCAAACGACCGCTGGACAGAGCTACTGCTTTCTATGCATGATCTTCCATTCGTCTTCGATATATCTTTGCTTACTTTATCCCCATCAATAGGCGATATAAATCCTTGCAATAAAGAATATCTTCCATTCTGCTTCCCAGATAGGAATAATTAGACGAGGTTAGTCTAATCATAGCTGCCCCCAAGATTCCTCCATTTTTAAACCAACACCAACCACAATACCCGTATTACCGTAATCCGTTCGATACTCACTATTGGAAATAAACACAATACTAAATATTTTTCCTTGTTGATTTAACAACTCGTTATGAGTCAATAAAATGCAAATCAAGAAAAATAATATGCCAAGGAGATAATCACAAAAAATAATGTAGAGAATTTTAACGTGGGAAAACCTCCCCCAAAGTGAGAAGAGGAAAACCACTGACCTTTGTCTGAGTCCACCCAAATATCCACTATAATAATTTTAGGTACAAACCTAATTCCTAAACAAGGTGATCCCAAAGTGATGAAATCATCCAAATACAGTGAATAAAATAATAGGCAAATCTAGCCTCAAATCAAGATGATGATGAAGATCTCACCCAAAACCCGTCCTAAAAAATCCCTCTCATCGCACTCGCACAACCGCCCCTCCGCTTGCCGGAAAATTGGCTGAATAAAATTTCACGCAAATAAAACTGCCGCAAATTTTCTCTGCTCCAGAAAAACGCCCAGCACCCCCTCCTCCTTTTGCTCCGTAAAACGCAAATTTCGCCTCCGTTTTCTCCTCCAGGAAAAACCAGCACGCACGGCTCCTCAAATTTTTATTTTAAAATATTCATTGGTTGTACTCTAATGGCTTTATGAGGTAAGTGGGCCGCCTCTAAAAATTTGGCTAACCCATTACAATCTCCCCCTCTAGCCCAACATAAGGGGAGATAACACTCTAACAACTCAATTAGAGTCCATGCCTACGACCAAGACAAAGCCACTCGGTAACAACTTTGTCATCAATGGTCAGAGAGGGATTAAATCATAGGAATTTTCTTAAGCTTCATAAGCTCTTTCCAATGACATCTCGTGAACTGTCGATATCTCACATCAATGTGCTTTGTACGGGAATGGTACGAAGTATTCTTGCTCAAGTCCATAGCACTCTGACTATCACAAAACACAACATACTCATCTTGCATCAAACCCAACTCTTGGACAAATCTCTTCATCCATAACATCTCTTTTTACGTCAGCCACGCTTAAGTATATTCTTGCCTCAGTAGTAGACAAAGCGATTACACTTCGTAACTTAGACCGCCATGAAACAAATCTCCCAAAAGAAAAGTGAATAAAAACCTGTGTTTCGACTTTCTACCCAAAAGTGATTAAGGATGAGATTCTTCTGGATCTTGATTTCTCAGTTTTTGACACCTGTGCATAGTAAGTTTGTTCCTAAGACTCAATATGAGCTATGGTTAACAGAAGAAGCCTAGTCTTCGTCACTTCCATGTTTGGGGCTACAAGTTGGAAGTGAGACCGTTCAACCCCTGCAATCCAAGAAACTTGATCCAAAGACCATCAGTGGGTACTTTATTGGTTATCGTGTGGGATCAAGAGGTTCTAGGTTTTATTGCCCGTCGCACACCACTAGAATGATTGAGCTATCTATTTTGAGAATGATATTGGTACAAGCCAAGGGCCAAGAGAAATTGTGTTCAAGGAACATCCAGTTCTTATTCCTATGCCTATTACTTCTGCTTCAATCTCTAGCCCTATTGTTTACTAGCATCTAATAGCCACTCCTGATAATGAACCAATTGAGGAAGTAAACCTAGAAGGTCCAAAAATTCATTTATAATCTAAAGGTGTTTCAGATAGTGTTATCTCAAGTTTGATGAGTCATTACCGCCTTTGGTTTTAAGGAGAACATCTTTGATCAATGCATATATATGAAGGTCAGTGGGAGCAAATACATATTCCTGGTTTTATATGTTGATGATATTTTGCTCGCAACAAATGATACTGACCTGTTGGTTGAGACAAAGCAGATATTGTTTAGCCATTTTTTATATGAAGGATGTTAGGGAAGCATCTTATGTCTTGGGCATACAGATACTTCACGATAGACCTAGTGACATTTCAAGATTTTCTCAACATATGTATATTGCATGCATTCTGAAAAGGTTCAATACATAATTATATTCTTCTGGTAAGGCACCAATTGTAAAGGATGACAGATTTTCCAAAGGTCAATGTCCTCAAAATGATATCGAGAGAGATCAGATGAAAGCAGTCCCTTATTCTTCAATTGTGGGTAGCCCGATGTACACTCAAGTAAGTACACGCCCTGATATTGTTTTTATTGTTGGCGTGTTGGGTAGGTACTTGAACGATCCTTGTCAAAACCACTGGAAGCAGCTAAGAAAGTTTTGAGGTATCTTCAGGGTACCAAGGACCTCATGTTGACATATCGGCATACCGACACTCTTGAGGTGGTTGGTTTTAGTGATTTCCATTATGCAAGCTGTGTGGAAGATAAAATGTTCACTTCTAGTTATAACTTTATGATGGTTGAAGGAGTTGTTTTGTGGAATAGTGTCAAGCAGACACTTATAGCTTCTTTTACTATGGAGGCAAATCGATGCGGGCGTGGTTTTCGAGGCTACTTGTATCGCAATATGGTCATGAAATCCCCATTTCATCTCTGGAGGTTGTTCACTAAATTTATAGACCCTAAAATTGTTTTGTGATAATTTTGCAATAGTATCTTTCTCTAGGAACACTAGGAGCACTTCTCGCTCCAAGCACATTGATGTAAAGTTCTTTTTTGTGAAAGAGAAAGTTGTAGAGTCCCTCATTTCAACCGAGCACACGCCTACGACTAGCATGTTGGCAAACCCACTAACCAAAGGCTTACCTATTTGTGTTTTTCAAAAACATTTCACCCGTATGGGATTGTGAGGAGCCTTATAATCTTTGTTTTAGTGGGAGTTTTTCCTTTTCATGTATTTTGAAAGGAAAGCTCATGTTTTTCGTTATTACATGCAAATTTTGACATTTGTCATTATCTTATGATTTTGTGTCATTTTGACCAGATGAATGACATAAGTATGTTTTCTCTTTCTATTGAATCAATACTCTTGTCATTCAAATGCTTCTAGATCAGTAGCGCCTGATTATGTACGATTTATGCATCATCTCAGTGTATTAATTGTATATGATTGGTTATGACTATGTGAATATCTTGTTGAAGCATTTAAGTTATGATTTTGATTAGTAGTGCCTGATTATGTACGATTTATGCATCATATCGGTGCGTTAATTGTATATGATTAGTTATGACTATGTAAATCTATTGAGAAAACATTTGAGTTATGATTATGTCGTCCAAGTGGGAGAATGTTAGATTAATTTATTAATTATAAACTAAGTATAATCATATTACAATTTTAATTGTATAATTGTGCATGTTAATTATGGGTCATTTATGGGATGGTTTAATAGTAACTGGCTATGGGCTCATGGTTCTATCTTTTCCCTTGCTTTGGTAAGCCCATTTATTCCCTTATGCTCTATATATATAAGTAAATAGAGCCCTAGAATTTTATAAGGGTTTGGTAGAACACACTTAGGGGAGAAGGAAAGATCAATCTTCAACCCTAACTTTTCTTTGATCTCATCCCTTACAAATTTGGGAGACTAATGGCAGCCAACAATTTTGGATTTATGGAAGGTGTGTTTTCTACCCAGTAAAAATTGATATGCTTCTTCTTTATTTTAAAAAGTTATTATTTTGTAATGTATTTATTGGGTATTTTGATTGTTAATAAATTGTTTTTAGGCTCAATAAATCCTCTTGATTTCACAAAATAATCTTGCACTTTGATCAAAGGGAACTTTTTAATGAGTAGGCTAGATCATAAAGGTTCATGGTCTCTAAGATGCTTTTCAGCTCTAAGATGGGTGAGGGGACATCACCAGTGTAGCATACATTGAAGATGAATGGGTATATTGAAAGGTTAGGACAACTAGAATTTGTGATGGATCATGAATTAAGTATCGACCTAATTATGACTAGTTTGTCATATAGTGTTGCACAGTTTGTGCTTAACTATAGAATGAACAACATCAAATCCCCCATTCCCAAGCTTATCAATTTAATTTCAAGACAAATAACCTCGCTCTAGCGACAAGGGTAAAGCTATGATGGTTATGGAGTCTTTAGGTTCTAAGAACAAGAAGAAAAAGAAAACCACAAAGCCCAATAGAGGTGTGGCTAAGAAAAAGGCCAAAGAGACTACCACCAAAGGGGCTTTCTCCTATTACCATAAGGATGGCCATCAGAGGAGGAACTGCAAGGCCTATTTGGAGTCCTTGAAGAAGAAAGCATTAGATGCTCCTTTTACTTCAGGTATGTTTGTCATTGAGGTTAATACTATTTCTAACAGCAACCTATGGATATTAGATATTGGTTGTGGTTCACACATTTGCATCGATGTGCAGAGACTAAAGAACAGTAGACAACTCAACAAAGGAGAGTCACACTTGCAAGTTGGCAATGGGGCAAGAGTTGTCGCTTTAGCCACAGGGACTTATGTTTTGACCCTTCCTAGTAGACTTATTTTAAATTTGGATGATTGCTATTATGTACCACCTTTGACTAAGAATATTATTTTAGTTTCTTATTTAAATAAGAATGGTTTTTATTTGAATTTTAAGAACAATAGTTGTTCTATAATGTTGAATGATATTCTTTATGCTAGTGTTACATTATGCAATGGTATATACATATTAGATATGTTTAATCCAATTTTAACTGTTCATGACAATAAGAGACAAAAGAAGGATAATATAAAATTATCTTACTTATGCCATTGTTGTCTTGGCCATATAAATGAGAGACACATGGTTAAGCTACTCAAAAGTGGAAGCTTAGGGTCATTTGATTATGAATCATATGACACATGTGAATCTTGCTTGTTAGGCAAGATGACTAAGTTACCCTTTAAGGGAAAGGGTGAACGTGCTAGTGGGTCATTAGACCTAATACATTCGGATGTATATGGTTTGATGTCCATTCATGACCAAGGTGGTTTCATATACTTCATTACCTTTATTGATGATTATTCACAATATGGGTATTTGTATCTTATGAAGTACAAATCTGAAGTCTATGAAAGGTTCAAAGAATTCAAAAATGGAGTGGAGAAATAGCTTGGCAAAAGTATTAGAACACTTAGATCAAATCCATGTGGTGAATACTTGAGCCAAGAGTTTCAAGATTACCTTAGGGATAATCGGATATTATCTCAATGGACTCCACCTACGCCACAACACAATGGTGTGGATGAAAGGAGAAACTAAACCTTGTTGGACATTGTAAGGTCTATGATGGGCCAGGCGAATCTACCCAAATCCTTCTAGGGATATGCACTAGATATTGTTGTTTACATTTTAAACAAAGTCTCATCAAAGTTAGTTGATGTTACTCCATATGAGACATGGACTACCAAGAAACACTAGCTTTCTCATATGAAAGTATTGGGCTGTCCGACTTATGTGAAGTAGATTATGTCAGATAAATTGGAAGCTAAATCTGATAGGTGTTTGTTTGTAGGATGTCCTAAAGAGATAATTGGATATCAGTTCTACAACCCTTTAGAACAAAAGGTGTTTGTTTGAAAGCATGGTGTTTTCTTAGAGAAAGAGTTTCTTCTAAAAGGAGACAATGGGAGTAAGGTTAAACTTGAGGAAGTTCAAGATGCTCAAGTAGACGTAAATCAACTCCCTAAGACTGTTATTCATGAGGATGAAGTAATAATCAACTTTCACACAAGCAAACATGGGTATCATAAGATACGTGACCGTTGTGATATATGGATTTCTCATTAGTGAACAAAATGACGTATTGCTCATAATGGATGATGAACCTACAAGCTACAAGGAAGTTTTGCATTGTTCAAAAACTAACAGATGGCTTGTAGCCATGACGTTAGAAATGGATTCCATGTATGAAAATCAAGTACGGTCTTTGGTTGACCCACCCGAAGGGATAAAACCAATAAGGTGCAAGTGGGTCTTCAAGAAGAAGACCGACATGGAAACTAATGTAGTTACCTATAAGGCTAGGCTTGTAGCTAAACGTTATCGTCAAAGACAAGGATTTGACTATGACGAGAGTTTAGTCCTGTAGCTATACTTAAATCCATAAGGATACTCCTCGCCATTGCTACTCATTACAATTATGAGATATGACAAATGGATGTGAAGAGGACTTTCCTTAATAGAAACCTAATTGAGGATGATGATACTGACTAGAGGTTCTCATCAATGATGACAATAAGTGTGGCTTCAAAGAACCATTTATGGATTGAAACAAGCATCAAGAAGTTGGAATATCAAATTTGATGAGACAATAAAAGAGTTTGGTTTCTCAAAAAATCCGGATGAGCCTTGTGTGTACAAGAAGGTCAATGAGAGTGCAGTCTTATTCCTCGTGTTGTATGTGGATGACATACTACTTATAAGAAACGATGTCTCTATCTTATAATTTATCAAAATTTGGTTTATCCATGAAAGACCTTAGAAGAAACAACCACCTACATTTTGGGATAAAGATCTATGGAGAAGATTTAGGAGGTTGCTTGGTCTTTCTAGGTACATAGTAGATAAATGCTAAAGAGAATCGAGAGAGCAATTCATTCCATGACCAGCAGGATTTTACCCCGAAGTCCATGTGTCGAAGACACGGATGAGAAAGGACACACATGATATGATTCATATGCTTCCTTCATAGGATCAATAATATATGTTATGATATGTACTAGGATGGATGTATCATATGTTTTGAGTGTCACGAGTAGATACCAGTTGAACCCCGGTGAGGGTCATTGGGTGGCTGTCAAGAATATCCATAAGTACTTGATAACTGTTGGGTTTTGAAGGTGGCATTGGTTTCCAAAGTAGTGGAAACGACAAAAATTTTCTTCAAAAACTCTCCAAGGATCCCTTGAAGCATTGAAGTCGATTCGAGCCAAAGAGGGTGCAAGATTTTACCTTGTGTCGGTTTTAGAACCTATCGATGTGATGAGCGAAAAGCGAAGCAGTCGAGTCTTAGATTCACCTTTAACGAGTATCCACACAAAGAGTGGAGCGGAGTAACCTCGAGGCAACGGTCTCGAATGAAGTCAAGTGCTAGCCAAGTTTAGATCCAAGAGGGAAACTAAAAACCAGGGTTCTACTCTCAAATCCACGACATTAGGTTAGTCTTTAAAATTCTCTCTTTAACTTTCGAGAACACTCTTGAGAAAGTAAGGCATAAGATGGCTTAAGGTTATGGTTTTCCATAAAGGTCCTTTTATAGGAAAACTTTTTCCCTTGAAATGTCCAAAGTGCCCCTCTCTTTAAGACATGATAGGCTACACGCATCCTTTTGTGTTATGGCGTGTTCCCTTATGGGTCTTAAGCCCATGAACAAGCCTAAGCCTACTTTATCTCTTAGTGAGGGCTTTTGATCCTGGGATTCAACTAATCTCATGACATTCTATTCTCAAGATTGATCTCCCTCATATTAGGATCATATCCAAATTTGTTCTATATCAGCCCTACACTCTTCTAAGTGTGTAAACCATTAGGTTCACGGTTATGTTTGCCGCCAGTTCAACTATTGAATCAAGCAGTCATAGGCGATATCTAGCAGCACATCGCTCGATAGTGCGACTATTAGCTTACTGGAGCAATTACAGAGCAATTCATCCTTTTACCAATCTATCTTTTTCGATTTGAGCATGGAGCAAGTGTAGCTCCCAACTAGGCGGCTATGTCACATCTAGCCCAGTGATATAAGATATTGTCCCCCGAACTCTCATTACTCTTGGTCATTACACCTAAGACACTCTTCATGGCATTTCCACTATGGCCAAAGATTCCCAAGTAATGATCCTTACAAGAGGCCATAGGTATACTCTTTTTTTATTAGGAGTGGCGAATCCTTTGTTGGCTACTCAATTACCTTCTAACACCTCAAGTTGGACCCGATAATCACCCTATGAGAGACCTCGAAAAGGTAACAAGGAATGAAATCAAGCATAAATGGCATAAAGACCTCGCCCAGGCACCTCAACTCTAAGGATACTTGCACCATTACTATGATGAGACAATCAGCTACATATAATAGATAATCCATATGATTGTCATAGGTCTGAATGTGCCTTCTCTGGCAAGCATCCACATGTTAACTCTAATCAATTCATGATCACGGTTATAAGATCCACACTATGATCAATCAATGAGTATGTGCCCTCTTTGCTCTATTTGGTCAGCAATGTCGATCTACGTTGATCACATGACTGAGATAATTTAGATACTAACATAATTGCACGTGATAGGAATCTTATTATCCTTGATCTCATCATGATTTCCTTCAAGCTATGTTATTAAGTATCATGCACTTCATTAATCGATTGAAGAACTAAATCAATTCAACTTATGAATATCAATTAATGAAGATGCCTTTAAGTAACCTAAGGCATTACAATAAGTGCTAAGGCGATTTCCTTCCAGAGCACTTCTCTGCTGCATTGTCCCTTGATGTAGCCTTGAAATTGCCTTTGTATCCTCATACGCGGAGCCGTAGATGTGAATCATGCTTCTTTTTGGGAGTGACGTAAGGGAATCATACATTTTGATGAATAGGCATTTCTCTATCACCAACATCATGATCACAGATTTCTCAAATCAAATGGTATCACCTTGAGTACTAGTTTTGACCTTTAATGAAATCGTGGTTCCATTTTATTTTGCAATGGCCCCATTGTTATTCCAATATAATAATATCGAATCAACAATGCTTAGGACCACTCCTAGTTCATAAATTAACTCCCTTGTCCAAACCGCTTCCGTAGCTGCCATCGAAAGCAATGATGTACTTTGATTTAGTTGTAGAAATCGCAGTCATTTCCTATTTGGAACTTTTCCAACTAACTGTGCTACCATTCAATGTGAACACCTAGCCTGATTGAGACTTAGAGTCACCTCTATCATATTGGAAGCTAGCATCTTACCATAAGATCCCCATCTCCATAAATCAATAACCTATCCTTAGTGCTTCTTAAGTACTTGAGGATATTCTTGGCAGCCACCCAATGACCCTCACCTGGGTCTAACTGGTATCTGCTCATGACACTCAGAGCATATGATGCTTCAAGTCTAGTACATAACATAGCTTACATGATTGATCATATAACCAAAGCATACTGGATCAAACTCATGTGTGTCCTCTCTCATCCCTTGTCTTTGAATAAGGACTTGAAGATGGTAATCCATGGGTAATGGGAATGAACCGCACCAGACTACTCCATGCTAAACCTTTAGCATATTATTGTTTGTATATGCGTAGACTATGAAAGATCAAAAACCTTTTATATCTATCTCTATAGATCAATCCCCCAATATGAGTCGCACTCAAAGGAGTCTTTCATGAATATTCTTAGATAACCAAATTTTGATAGATTGTAATGTTGAGGCGTGTTTCGATATTGATAATAATGTCAACATATATAATACTAGGAACATATTTGCCTCCCACTAACCTTCTTGTACACACAATCTTCATTGCGCATTTGGCGGACACCAAACTCTTTGATTGTCTCATCAAATCGGAGGAGAGGAGGAAGAAACTTGATGATGAGACTCCTAGATGTTTGCTTCAATCCATAAATGGATCTTTGAAGTTTGCATACTTTACTTCCATTTTCATATTTGAAGCCTTCAAGTTATGTCATGTACACTTCATCGGATTGATTTCCATTGAGGAAAGCCATCTTCACATCCATTTGCCATATCTCATAATCATAATGAGCAGCAATGGCTATGAGCATTCTTATGTATTTAAGCATGGCTACTAGACTAAAAGTCTCGTCATAGTCAATTCCTTATCTTTGACAATAACCTTTAGCTACAAGCCTAGCCTTATAGGTAATCACATTACCTTCCATGTCCATCTTCCTTTTGAAGATCCATTTGCACCCTATGAGTTTTATCCCTTCAGGTGGATCAACCAAAGTCCATACTTGGTTTGTATACATGGAGTCCATTTCTAACTTCATGGCTATGAACCATTTTTCAGACTCCGAACTATTCAAAGATTCTTCATAGGTAATAGGCTCATCATCTTCTCTGAGCAATACGTCCTTTTTTTCATTGATGAGAAATCCATACCTCTCTGGAATAGTACGTATTATACTTGTGTAGCAAACACTTTGCTTTGAAAGAGTCAGCGCTATCATCATCTGGTCACGACAGGTCGATCGGATAAATTATATGTGAGAGCATCTTAAACTTCACCAGAAAGCAACTTTGCTCCTCTTTTGTATTCTCTTAGAAGAAATTATTTCTCTAGGAAGACAACATGCCTTGAAACAAACAGCCTTTGTTCCAAAGTGATGTAGAACTAATATCCAATCGTTTCTTTAGGATAACTGTGACACTTGTCCCAGACTTGGCTTCAAGCATCTAACCTTTGTCCATTCACATAAACCTGCAAGACAACCCCATGCTTTAAGTAAGAAGATGGGCTTCTTCTTGATCATATCTATACCTGAGTAACCTCAAGCGACACAGGATTAGACAGCGATTTAACATGGCGATAGTCTCCGCGTAACTGAGTTTGAGTAGGTCCACGGCACCTATCATAGACCTTGCAGTCCGACAAGTTCAGGTTTGTCCTTTTGGCCACACCGCACTTAATGTGCATGTTGTATGTAACCAGAGGAGAGAAGAGAGAGAGAGGAAGTTGTGAGTAGCCAAGGTGGAATCCATGGATAAGTCTCATTATCCTTGAGGTAATCTAGAAACTCTTGGCTTTAGTATTCACCACCTCAATCTAATCTAAGTGAGTTAATACTTCTCCAATGCAGTTTCTCCACTACATTTTTGAGTTCTTTGAACTTTTTAAAGGATTCAGATTTGTATCTCATCGAATCACAGTGCAAATCATGATAATCATTGATAAAGGCCATAAGTAGATCCAAACCATCTCGACATGCTTGAGGACCACGCCATCTATATGAATTAGGTCTAATGGTAATGGAAACTTGATCATCTTTGCCTAACAAGCAAGATTCACATTTGTCAAATGAATCACAATCAAATGAACTTAAGCTACCACTCTTGTGTAACTCGGTCATGCATCTCTCACTTGTATGGCCAACACAACAATGCCATGAGTATGATGATTTCAAATTATCTCCCTTTGGCCTTTTATTGTCATTAATATTTAAAATTGGATTGGAGATATCTAATATGTTAATTCATTGCTTAATGTATCACTAGCATAAAGATTGACATTCAACTAATGTTCTTGTCAATGCTAGTCCATAAAAGTAATCGTCCAAATTTAAACAAAGATCACTAGGGAGGTTCAAAACATAAGTCCATATAGTAATTCTACAACTCTTGCACCATTGCCCACTCGAAGGTCGAACTCTCCCTTTGTGAGCTTCCTACTGTTCCTTAGGCCCTACATACCAATCCATATGTATGAGCAACAACTGGTATCATATACACATATGTTGTCAAAGTAGTATACACCTTGTGACATAAATACCTGGAAGTGGGATGGAACATCATGCACCTCCTTCTGGACTCTAAGTAGGCATTTTTGTTCCTCTTCCGATGGCCCGACTTGACCATAATAGAAGCAAGTCTCTTTCAGGGCAGTCTTTGTGGCCTTCTTCTCATCCAATTTTCCCTAAGTTATTTTGAGAAAGTTGATAAGGTTAGGTATGGTGGACATTATGTGGTTCATCCTATAGTCAAGCACAAACTATGCAAAATTATCGGGTAAACTATCCAGACTCAAGTCTATACTCAATTCAAAGTCCATCTAATAACCCAATTGATTTAACCTCTCAATATATTCACACATCTTCAATCCATGCTGCATTAGGGATGTCCCCTCCTCCATCTTGGAACCAAAAAACAGTTCAAGGACTTTGAACCTTTCAATTGTCGCCTACTCATTATAGAGTTCCCTTAGATGGTGTACTATGGAATATGCATCCATAGTCTTATACTGCTTCTGAAACTCAAGTGACATGGAGGTGAGGATAATCAATCTTGCCCTCGCACTATCGGCAAGCGCTCCGATGTGCCAGCTGAACTATTTCCGATGCATCAACAACTGAGATGAAGTGACAACAAGGACATGCAATCTTTCCTTTTTGAGAACTATTCTCAAATTCTTTAGTCGGTCTAAGAAGTTGGGCTCGGTCAATTTGTTGGCATCCATTATTGATCACGAGTTCACAATTGTTGACATGATTTGATTCTAACAATCTAGATGTAAAGAGATCATGTAGATTGTAAATACCTGATTATTACGTCTTGATAATTACACATTATAGATCCTTTATTTTATTGCGAATCAACAGCCTCACTATTGATGTGGAGAATCTATATAGAAGTTCTCTAGTGGGTCGATATCTATGTCACACCAAGAATGACCTTGGGTTTGCCAACAAGCCACCTTAGATCAAAGGTAGAATTATCTTGTCATAGATTTACGATTATCTTTATCAAATGTACTATCATTTGTTGATTTATGCACTATCATTGGGTTTATCAACTCTTGATGTGTACATCATGTACATCTATCCAAGCTGTGTCTCTATCCAACATTAACCTTGGGTTTACCCAACAGCCTGCCAATGAGAGTCTAGTTAAGGCGAGCCCACTAATCGAAAACTCATTTCCATGGATAAAACATATCTTGTGAGAGGGTTTGGGTTTGCAGTGTCTATCTAGAAGGAGCTCGGGTTCACGCTATATTAGTGAAAGAGAGATTTGGCCTTAGTATATTTTAATTGGGGGTTTCTTTAAATTAATCTCATCATTGCATTAGCATGCTTTATGTACATTCATCTACGAAATATGAAGATAGTTATTCTAACTATATGGCATGATCTACTGACATTCTAATCCCAATTCCACGAATCAAGATAGAATTGACTAGGTCAAACATGGGATATGCATGATTATTATAACCCATGAAATAAATCTAAATTTAAATTTTACGGTCTTCTTTCTTGGCTCCTCCTCCATGCTCCTTTCTCCTTTTTGTATCTCTCCTGAAACTAATCATAATCCTATGTAATCTAATTACACATACATTCTTAGAGAACTTCAAGTTACATTTGAGGGGATTTAGATGAGAAGAGAAATACATCGAAATAGAGAGTAGGGACTAAGCCCTATTTACCCAAAACAAAGTAACCATGCAATATGCTCACCATTAATTGTCATATCCATCAAATAACATACGCATAAACATGCGTATAATAAGACTTTTGAAAATATTAATGGATAATGTCACCCATATTTCAAACACATGAAAGGTTTCAACCCTTGAACTACATTGATCCACAAACCGATTCAACCTTTGAATCAAAACTGGATTCAACTTGAGTGTAACTACGAATGGTGTTATTTTTTGTCGATGTTTTAACAGAAAGCAATTTCAATCATGGTTTTATAATTTATTCAAATCTTTAAAAATCGCAGTTCTAGAAATTTAATGTTGAACACTTCAATCTCAATTTGCATATTTCATCTTAGTCACACACTAGAGATTGATTCCTCAAAATAATGCAAGTACAATAAAGAAAAGAAGCGAAAACTGACTGAGGTCTTCGCATTCTGAAGTGAGGAACTCACGTCGTGACGTCGACTGCTTGGGAAGAATAACAAATTGTGTCACCTCGAGACGTGACTCAAGGGAGCCTTCCACATTGCGATGTGAAGACCTAAACATTGCAACGTCGCTTGGGCTTCATAGGCTCCACGATCGCGTGGTATCGAGGGCGTCATGACGTTGCTGGAGGGCTCATCACGCGTCGCGGCTCGGCTCACGTCAGAACGTGAGTTAGGTTCCAACTTCGGCAAATTTGGTAAAAATCCTAACCTTTAGAGTTTCAATCTCATTGAAACGGTTTCTTCTTCACTATAATCATGTTTTGATCATCACTTGACAGATTGAAGAAGAACACTAGATCAAGTATTTTCAAAAAAAAATTCTCATTTTTTAACCTTTGAAAAACATGGGTACCAAGCGAAAACTCTCAACATAGAACCATTTGATGCATAGTGTACTCACGATACCAACTGTAGGTTGAAGGTAGCAATGGTTGTCATAGCAATGGAAACAAAAAAAAAATTCTTCAAAAACTCTCCAAGGATCCCTTAAAGCATCAAAGTCGGTTCAAGCTAAAGAGGGTGCGAGATTTTACATTGTGTCGATTTTAGAATTGATCCATTGGCCAGGGCATCAAAGACCGAAGTGGATCAAGTCCCAGATTCGCCTTTAATAGTATCCACATGAAGAGTGGAGCCGATAACCTCCAAGGCAACGGTCTCAGATGAAGTCTCGGTGTTAGACAAGTCTAGATCTGAAAAGGAAACAAAACTGGTGACCAAATCACTTTTAGTGGGTTTCTTCAAGAACACTCTCTCTAACTCAAGAACACTCTTCTTCAAAAAAGTGAGCATAAGATGGCTTAGGGTTAGGGTTTTCCATAAAGGTCCTTTTATAGGAAAACCATTTCCCTTAAAATGTCTAAAGGGCCCCTCTCTTTAAGAGATGATAGGCTGCATCTTATGTGTTTTAAATTATTAATTTCCCTCATGGAACCTTAGCCCATATGGATTAAACCAAACCTGCTTTATCTCTTAGTGAGGGCTTTTGATCTTTGGATTCCACTAATCATGTGACATTCCATTCTCAATATTGATCTCCCTCATATTAGGATCATATCCAAATCCATTTTATATAAACCCCACACTCTTCTAAGTGTACAGCGGTGTCTAACAGCACATCATGACCCCCATTGAATGGAGAGTCAATGATTACTTGCTAACCCTTTCTGCCAAATGTAACCTGTTAATTCATCCTTTCACCAATCTATACGTGTACTCGATTCGAGCATAGACCAGTGTAGGCTTTCACTAAAGTGGCTAAATGATCTAGCCCAAGTGATATTAGATCTTGTCCTCGAACTCATTTACTCTTCAATCTCATATCTGAAGACATATTCATGGTATTTCCACTATATTTAGAGATTCACAGAAATGAGTCAGACAAGGGTATAAGTATACTCTCCTTTATTGGGATGGCGAGATCACTGTTGGGGTAGCAATTGCAATGAGACACCTCGAAGTTATACCCGATAATCACCATAAGAGCAACCTCGAAAGGTAACAAGGAATGAAATCTAGAAAATATAAAATCGTATAGAATATCCTTTAGCACCTCAAGTCTAAGGATATTTGCATCATTGCTATGATGAGACAATAACCTACATATAATAGATAATCCATATGATTGTCTCATAATAGGTCTTCAATGTACTTAGCTACTCTTAGCAAGCATCCATATGTCAACTCTAATAGCTCATGATCATAGTTTTATAAAGTCCACTTGATCTAATCAAGGGTATGACATATACTAATCTATCCGGATCAACAATGTCCAGGCTCGTTGATCCTATGACGAGATAATTTAGACTAGCATAATTTTGAGTGATAGGAATCTTATTATCATGTCATCCACGATTTCCTTCACGCTATATTTACGTATCATGGATTCATTAATCCAATTGGAGATCTAAATCAGCTAATGTATGAATATCAAATTAATGAAGATGTCTTTAATAGTAACCTAAGATGTATAAGATTACTTCAAGGGTGATTGCCTTTAAGTACTTCTAAATAAGTAGGACTAAGGATGGATTCAGTATGGAATAGGAGTCTTGCCATGAAGGGGTATCTGAGTTTCCAAACTTCAATTTGATTAAGATGACTCAAATCTCGGTGGAGTTACATATTCACATTGAATGGTGTGCGATCAATTGGAAACCCAAACAAAGAGATGACTAATAGTTCCACAACCATGAAAGTACGCCGCGGCAAGGCGACAAAGGAAGCAATTTGGATAAAGAATTTCTTAACAAAACTATAAGTGGTCCTTAGCATTGTTGATCCAATACCATTATATTATGATAACAATGGAGCCATTGCGTAAGCAAGACCTGATCTCATCCGAAGATCGAACGTAACAAAGAGTACCATTTGATTAGAAGATCATTGGTAGGAATATTGATGTATTAACCATATAAAAAGTGCTTGCAGTCGGAATATTGATGATCCACTTCATACTTCCCCCAAGAAGTATGACTCATATGTGCTGCCTTTATGGAATGAGGATATAAAAGTGATTGACATGAAATTCGAGTGATGGGACGTTGTTGATGAAATTATCATAAAAACTGAAGCCTTTATCAATTATTGTATGATTTATATTTATATTAATAAAAGACTTAACTTCATTAATATGGTACTCATACATTGAATTAATAGTGATCTTTCCAATGAATGAAGTCCTTGATACATAACAATCCGTGAAGGAAATCATGGTGGGATCATGATAATGAGATTCCTATCATGTGTAGTTATGTTAGTATCTCTAGGGTCTCTATTAATATGATCCAACAAGATTGGACATTGTTGATCGGGATCTTAACACATGTTGTAATACTTAACTTGATTGGATCAAGTAGTAGATCTCGTAAACTGTAATCATGGTGATGATTAAAGTTAACATGTGGATGCTTTCTAAGAGTAGCCAAGTACATTGGAGGACCTGCTACGAGACAATCATATGGATAATCTACTCAAATATCAATGATAGTCGCATCATAACAATGGTGCATGTATCCTTAAGCTTGAGAACCCGGGACGTCTTAGATAATGATTTTGTGCTTTGACCTCATTTTCTTGTTTTGCTTTCCTTTGAGGTTTCTCGTAGGGTGAGTGATTGGGGTGGCAGATATTCAAAGTGCAATTGGAGGTAGCCAACAAAGATTCACCGTCATGGTGAAGAGTTATCTCGTGGCGCATAACGCAGAGATCGTACTTTGGAATCCTACGGTCTTAATTGGAAATTTCATGAAGAAAGTCTTGAGTGGGCGTGAATTGAGTAGCGAGTCTCGGAACCGTGAAATATCACTTGGACTAAGTGTGAGCGTAATAGTGTCCCAGTGGGAGTAGACCATGATCATGTTTTGAACTTGAGTGGGGTATAGTGGTGGATGGACAAATTGTGTAGATATTGTTTTATGGAAAGGTTCATGATGTATTGCTAGATCTAGCTCATATTGCTCAAGATCAATGAGTTGATTTGAGTGGCCCAGCATACTTGTAGAGCACAATGGGTTGCATGAAGTGTGATAAAGGGTAATGTCTTTTGGATTGGATCCAAATAAGGGAAAAACATTTTAGGCCTTGAAAATTAAGGAACTATCAAGTTCCGAGGGATAAAAGGCTTCACTATGGGCGTGGAAACATACTGATTTTTGGGCTCAAAGCCATGAAGAGAGTAGAGCCATGCATGGGCTTCAAGCCTGTAGTCGCCCCTTCACCTAAGTTTATGGTAGCACTTCATCCTTTGCTTGCAAGGGCTTATATAAAAGTGATATATCAGACCTTAGCTACATAGATTTTGCCTTGGAGAGCAAGTTAGCCATCAAAGAGAGAGAACAAGGGTTGTTCTTCCTCTCTAGTCGTCCCCCCTCTTTGATCCATAGTTATTCTTTTGAGCTTGGATCATTTGTTCTATGGTAAAAGTTCCTTCTTCCTCTTGTGGATCACCATTGGAGCGTCAGAATTTGTTAATCTACATCAAGAAAGTCGAACACACCAAATAGGATCGAGTATTAACTTTTGTCCTCTATGCATTGTGATTGGTTTTATGATCCAAGATGATGCCTTTCTTGAGTTTTTGAATTTTTAAAATATTTTTCATTGTGCCTCCATTAGATGGACTTGAGCCTACATATATGAAATTCTTCGGATTTAATTTGGTGGTGTTTTTGCAGCTTGTATAGAGTGAGATGGTGGTGGTGTAGCCAAAGCAGCTTGATGGTCTCGAGTTCAAGCCACAGTGAATACGGTTATGTTATGGTAGAAACTTTATTGCCGCTTGTGGTGAAGTAAGAACTCTAACGGATTAGTCTAAAAATGGCATGACTTAAAAGTGTCTTCCATGTGTGCACAGGCCCACTCGGGACACCTCATAATCTGCCAAAAAAATGGTAGTGTTTTTTGTGTTTAAAATCTTGCTTATAAGGGAGATAATTTGTAGATTTTCTTAATAATATTTATAAGTTTAGTTATAGAGCAAACATAGTCATAGATTAGATTCTTCTTCATTGAGGGTAGTTAGGATCATTATAATAAGTATGGTCACAAACGAAAGTAAGTGCTTTGACTAGTCATTATAAGCTATACGAAGAAATTCCTGAAGGAAACTCAAGCCTATTTGGTTACAATTTTGAAAACTATTTTTTGTTTTGAAAAACAAAGAAGAATAAGGAAAACATGAATAACATGTTTGATTCCCTTTATCTTTTGTTACGCAAAGCAAACTTACAAAAAACACTAAGTGAGAGAACGTGAATAGTTTTGAGAACACAAAAATGGAGTTAATATTTTCAAGAGTGTTTTTTGATAATAGTTTTCCAAAGAATGACTAAACGTTATCTTTATTCTCACATAAAAGATTGAGTTGAGTTGAGTCATATTATTTTTGCTCTTCTACTAATATTAATGAATGAACATCCCCTTGAGACATGGCTCAAGTGGTAGAAAGTCGAGTGTCTGAAGATTATGCTTAGTCGCTATAGAAACAATGTCTTACAATAATGTAATGCAAGAATAAATGTAAAAAAAATGAAATCACCAATTAAAGTCAATGCGAGGTGATTCTCCTCAACTTATAATAGTAGAGAAATCAAATATAGACATAAATGAGCTATGACCAATCTTGTGTTTTTACTTAGTGTTGAATTAGGCATAAGTCCAAGGACAAAAATTTCGAAAATATCGACTGGCACCAAAGCAAAATTGAAGACCGATAGTCGGATTGAGGAAAAATCATTACAATATCGATAATATTGCCGATATTT
Source organism: Tetrastigma voinierianum (assembly GCA_016808115.1). Taxonomy (NCBI): domain Eukaryota; kingdom Viridiplantae; phylum Streptophyta; class Magnoliopsida; order Vitales; family Vitaceae; genus Tetrastigma; species Tetrastigma voinierianum. The sequence goes on along the minus strand of JAEQBH010005008.1, from coordinate 21,586 downwards.
CAAGAAAATACCAATATTTCTTTTGCTAAATTTGTCGATTTATTGATCAATTGACTGGTCAATTGTGGTTAGCTTCCTTAAAAACTAGTTGCTAACGGGGTTTTGAACCTTGGCCAAGAATAAGGAAGTTCAACTGCTCTTCCATCGATCCATCTTTGTTGAATGTTAGTATTCTGCAAATATTTTATAACTTATTTTTAACTTTAAAATATAAAAAATTAAAAATAATCATAATTTGTTTCATGATATTTCAGTAAATTTAAATAAAATAAATTGTAATTTTATTAATGAAATAATATTTTGTAAATTAAAATTAATTTGATAAAATGAAGTATTAATATAATTTTTTACAATATTTGATTTTTTTTTTTTTTTTTTTTTTTGAAGAAAGAAATCTTTTCATTACTAAACCAGATTGATTACATCAGGCAAGCCACATATCCCTTATGAAAAGAGGCTTTCGCCAAGATGAAGGATTGAAGAAGAGATTACTAGCTGCCTTTGCTTTCGTGTCAGCGATTGCAATGACTTGTCGACAAACGTGGCAGGGTATGAAGTTCTGGGATTGGAGCAGTGCCCGACATTCTTCTATTATCATACCTCACTGTATAGTTTTCGCGACCGAACGCATCTGTTGTTTCCGCATCAAAGCTCTAGATGGCGTTCAAACTGCATGTCTCATAACCATCTAGCGCCTCTGTGTCCTGCTTCAGCCTCTTTTGGTGCAAACCATTGTCGGCTTTGCTTTTATTAATTTACAGAATATAACACCTTGCTCTAGAATCATTCCATTGATTATGTTTAGCTTCACATAATGCAGCATCGACAGTTATATTGCTCAGGATGATAGTGGTTTTAGTCCCTTCATTTGTCTGGTGGTGCTTGTAGTAAGATGTTGGGCTTTCGTGTTGCGTAAACCCAGTTCCTTTATGAAAAAGCTGAACTCTTTATTTGGGGAGAATATTGTTCCAAAGGAGTGAGTTTACTATTCTGATCCACACATGATGACCATATAGCTCAACCCTTCATTTGTCTCCCAATCCAAGCATCATCAAAGACATTCCTAGAATGAGGAGGCACCCTAAGTTGATATTTGTATCAGTGCATAGTTTAGTAAGAGGCGCACAAGAACAGATCAAGAAAAGGTGCATGGCCCATCCTTGAGTTGCATTACCGCCATGATAACATTTTTATCACGGGGATAAGGCTGTGTGTTAACCAGGAAGGCATCTAATACTAATTAGCAAGAAAGTGTTTCATTTTGAGAATAGAGAGTGCCCTTAGTTTCTTCGCCTTTGATACATGTTGATGAAAGATTATCTGGCATGGAGTGTCGTTTCTCAGCAACTGTGCCCAGATTTCACTGTATAGAAGCCACGCTTATCAAAATGCCAGAGTAGTGTGTCCAGTTGGGGATTCGAACTGAGGGTGGTACTAGCAATGGCATGGGCATATCTGGTTGAGAAAAATCTCTTGGAGTAATTCCACATCCCTCCCTGTCCGGATCAGGTCAAACCTTTGTGCTTCAGAACCATCACCTGCGCCTGCAACCTTCCACAAGTCAGTTTTGTCGACCAATGCCTCTTAGTAAAACAGGATGATGGCCCAGTTTTGAGAAGAAGGATTGACTCCCATAGTATCTTGCTTTGAGTATTCTGGCTACCAACAAATCTGGCTTTGTGAGCAACTTCCACCCTTGCTTTCCAAGCTTGGCCATATTAAAATCTCTTAAATTACTAAACCCCATGCCACCTTCTTCTTTTCTTCGGCTAAGCTTATCCTAACTAAGCCAAATTGGTGCCTCTTGAATTCTATCAGCTTTGGGACCCCACAGAAAAGGAGTTCATCATCTTTTTGCAATTCCGCAATCAAGATAAGGAGTAAGAGGAGATAATGCTTATGCAATAAACAGATTATAGCCCGACCAGCTACTTTGATCAAGATTTTCTTTTCAGCTTAGGAAATGGTTTACTCTCTTATGTATGCAGTCATACAGTCTGTCTCTAGAAAGAAGAATTGAAAACAATTTCTTTATTCATACCTATTAGTGGATGGGCTGAGTGTTTTCCCAAGTGTTTATTGGGTGAGTACCAATAATATCCGAGATAGAATGTCTGGTATTACCCTGAGCTGCAATTTTTTACTTAAAAAATACCTGATCTGGCTTTGACAGTTTATAAGGTTGAATGGATTCTGACTGTGCTTTACTCAAAATATTGTACATGACCCTCGTCTCAGGTCAAGGACTCATCCACACCTGAAAAGAAGAAGAAACTATCGTCGGAACACATGGAGTGGGGCATTGGGACTCTCATTTCTTCTGCAATATATATTTACCTCTATCTTGATTTTAATGTGTGGGACATAATCAGGCTGATAATATTATAAATCGATTAGTTGAACTTTGTATTGAGCCTTAATGGTTTGAAACATAGTATTGTTTGGTTGCATGGGGCTCACTTTAATTTACTTGGTAGTGAATTAAGTCGAGTGGTCCGTAGTGTGATATACATGTGAAGAGATGTGTGGAGGAGACATGGATCCCATTTCTTGTGGGCACGGATCTTTCATTTCGGTTGGGGTGAATCTTGGGAGAAAAGGAAGAGCTCATTGATCCCTCATTCTGGATGAATCCTGCATGCCGGGCATTGGGGAGTGCTCAGTGTGGGTGAAGGGATGGGCTCTCATTACGGCGTCAAATCCCGGTAACCATTTCGTTTCTGTTAGTAACCCTTCGTGTTTGGCATATGATCTATCTGTTTAAATGTTTATCAATTAGTATAATTGCGCCAGGAAACATTTAGTTACCAATTTTGGGGATCTTTAATTCGTTTTTTAGTTCTGAAGCCATTTTTTCCAGTTTAGTGCTATTCTTGGTTTGACCCAGATTGAGGTTGGATCACGAGTAGAGAATGTTGTTTGGAGCAAAGCGAAAATCACTTTTTGTGGTTTGAGCTTATCTTGTATTTGAAATTCAGGCTTGTTTAGTTCCTTCTTATTATCGCGTGTTTGGTTCTTGTTTGGGCATATCTTGGCATTCTTGGGTTTGTATTGAAGGAAATTTAAGTATTTAAGTATTTCAGTTCAAAAAAAAAAAAAAATTCCAGAACCAGTCGAGTTCATATGGAGGAGAAGATAAACAGTGACATGATGATATCGTGGCGTCATATGATATAATTCAGTGAAAAACCATTTTTTGTTGTTTGTTACCTTAGTATACTTGGATTGATTATGCATTTATTTAAAAATTGAATTTTACTAGGACAATTATTATAAGTAATTGTTTTTTTATGAACATAATTTTTTTTATAATAAATGTTGTCAAGATCAAATTTAAATTAATTATTTAAATTTATTATGACAACTGAACACTTGTGTGTGATTGCCTATCGCAATTCCAAGTGTGTCAAATTGTCTGATCGTATTAAACATATCATGACAATAATTAACATATATGTGGTTTGCCTAATGTGACCTATATATGTGTTTTCTTGACTCCACATTTAGTTGTTTTGTTATTGTGATTACTAAGTCATACGGGTATTTTAATTGTCCTATCGATGATAATAATGCTTGGTAGGATGTAGATTGATGAAGGAAATTAATTGTATATTATGAGCTAAGTACTAATTTTCTTTTTCCACTTCAATTAAATAAATTATTCCATCTTAGTTTGTAACTCATTGTTAGTTATGTATCGCCGTGGAATTTTAATTCCAAGCTATTAAATTAAGAAATTATGGAAACTAGCAAATGCATGATATTGTAACAACATGCATATTGTTGAATTTTGCTATTTCGGCTACAAGCAATCTAGCATTTCTCTACGCAATTATGCATATCAAACCTCTTCATAAATAATTTGAAGAATGGTTTGAGTCCTTTAACATGCATATGACTCTTGCAAAATGGACTTGGCTTTTGAGGGTTGATGAACCAAGTAAGCCAGCTAATAGGAACTCTACGGATGAAGAATCATTTTATGAAGGATGGGGCACTCAATGGAGGTACATTTGGCGATGAGATACACTATGGATAAATCTATCAAAGAATGCGTGCCAAAAAACGGAAGGGCCAAAGACTGCTTAGAATATGTAAAGGCCAAGTATACCAAGGTTGATAAGGCGAGAAATGGCGGCTTCATTCAACTGCACAAGCTACAGTTATATGATGAGTCGGTGGGTTGAGATCATATCATCAGCCCTAGGCACTACTTCAGCAAGGCAAATAGGATGAAAGTGGAGTTGGTGAAAAATTTACGAAATGGTTGATACTTGAGTCTCTTCCTGTTCATTTGATGCAGTGAAGTTGACATACAATGCCTTGAAGGAAGAATGGACTCTGGAAGAGTTGATGTCTATTGTAGTGCAACATGAAGTCTCACTGAAGAAAAATGAGACTCACTCCCTTGCTCTTTATGACGGTCAGTGAGTAATGTGAAAAACCTCTACCTGAGAATTTTGGAGGCTTTGCGGTTCGAGAAAGAATTCAAATCAAGGAACCTCTAATGCATATGCTTCTTCAATACGCAAAGAGTGAGAAATTCAAAGGAAGTAAGGCTTTTCTAACGTAAGATTAGTAGCAATGGTGATTCTTTAAATTTAAAAATTGGCTAGAAAAGAAAAGGTGAAATTGTTGTTATGATTAAGTTGAATGCAAACATGGTTGGAGACAAATATTGTTGATGTTATTGTGTCAATTCTTGAGTGATTAGATCTTGAATTTCTTATTAAATGTGTCACTAATTCTTTGCGAGGAGATGACAAACGGAAGAGGCCCGAATCAAAGCATGAAGAATGTGTGTATATGGGTGTGACAAGTAAGTGAGATTTTTGGCATGATTGATCACGCAAAGGTTTGTTGTTACACAGCCAGCGGCACATGCCCTCACTTGGAGAATCGATTTACGTGTCTTCTTTGGATAGACTTGGTTATTCTTTTCACTTTGGAGATGGAAAAATTAGATATTTTTACCTTTCGAAATTAATGGGTAATGACAACTTTGTTTGAAATCTTTATTGTCTCGGTTGCATCATGGTTTGTTATGTGATTCATCTTCCCGATTAATTACGTTGTTGGTTGCAAGCGTGCTAGAATGGTGGTTCCTTCCATGTTGTGGCACAAACGCCTAGGCCATATTTCTGAGCAAAAGATTAGAGAGATTGAGTAAAAGATGGTGTGCTTTCTAATCTTGATTTCTCAGTTCCCAAACTTGTGTGGTTTGCTTAAGGGGAAGATGGCAATGAGACGAGAAAGAAGGAGAAGATTGGCAGGTGTGAAAGTACTTTGGAGCTTGAGTCCACACGGATATCACGGGTCCTTTGACACCAACTGCCTTAGGGGGTTATAAATATTTCATCACTTTCATTGATGATTTCTCTGATTTGGTTATGTTGAACTAATCCGCTGAGAAATGACTCCTAAATGTTTTAGAGCATTTTTAAGGCTAAGGTGAGTTGCGAGTTAGGAAAGCCCATTAAGTTGTAAAATCTAATAGGGGTGGCGAGTATTATGGAATATGAGTAAGTGGAATGAAATCTGGACCGTTTGCTAAGTTTACGTTGGAGTGTGGCGTGTCACACGAGATATACAATGCCCGGGCACTCGCCAGCCAGAATGGGGTTGCGAGAAAGGAGAATCGCACATTGTTAGATATGGTGAGGTGCATGTTGAGCAATTCCTCTTTCTGCCGTTCATGGGGTGAAGGCTTTAGGGTGCGGCATATATTTTTGAATCAAGTGCGGTAAGAATGCGAGACACCTTATGGCATGAGTGAGGAAAGAAACCCGAGTCTTCCATTTCCCATGTTTGGGGATGTAAAGGCAGAGTTGTTGCTATAACCCACTGATCAAAGAAACTTGATCTAGAACCGTACAGTGGTTTCTTTGTTGGCCCAGTGGATCGAGGGAGCTGGGTTTTGTGTCATCGCGCCCACCACCGGGATCATTGAAGGTCGGACAAAATTTGTATATTTTGAGAGGATGAAATTGATGCTCATCAAATTTTGTGCCTCATTGAATACCTCTTAGAAAAGAGCATGTTGTGATTCTTTTCCTCGTCTCATATTTCCATATGTGGATATTTCACTGTTGTCCAACTGACAAGCCACTAATCAAAGGAGAACCTCAGTGATCGAATGGAATACAGCCTTCCTACCCAGATGGCTTCTTTGTTAGTGAGATTCCTTGAGAAGATCCTGAGAGAGAGAGTTCGTAGGCGGCTATTGTCTTCGGATGATTATATATGGTTTATTTGGGAGCATGGGGTGTGATGGTTATGATGCTTTTGATCGATCACTTATCGAGAAGCGATTCATTGTCCTCGATTCGCACTTCTTAGGAAAACCATGGATGATGAAATAAATTCTATGCATATGAATGGTGTTTGGGACTTAGTTGAACTGCCACATGGTTGTAAACCAGTTGGGTGTAAGTGGATCTTTAAGACCAAATGCATTGATTCTAACGGGAAAATGAAAGATATAAAGCTAGACTTGGTTGAGGTTATGGCAAGAGAAGGAATTGATTTCAAGAAACCTTCTCACTGTGTCGACGAACTCTTTTAGAGTGATTATGGCCATAGTAGCTCATTTTTGATTTGGGCTACATCGGATGGATGTCAAAATGGCGTTCTTGAATGGTGATTTGGATGAGGAGGTGTATATGGAGCAACCTCTTGGGTTTTGTAAAAGTTGGAAGGAGGAAGATTTAGTTTGCAATAGAATGCCATTTATGGTCTTAAACAGGCTTCGAGGCAGTGGTATCTAAAGTTTGATAAGATTATCACCCAAAATGGCTTTAAAGAGAATACAGTTGATAGATGCATATATTTGAGGGTCAGTGGGAGTAGTTACATATTTCTTGTTTTATATGTTGATGATATACTACTCGCATCAAATGATCCTGACTTGTTGATTGAGACAAAGCACATGTTGTCAACCCATTTTGACATGAAGGATCTTGGTGAGGCTTCTTATGTTTTGGGCATAAAGATTCTTCGTGATAAGGCAATGGAGTGCTTAAATTATCTCAAAGAGCTATATTGAAAAGGAAGGATAATGAAGAGTTAATATAGAACTGTAAATCTACTAGGCGCGATTGTGAAGGGTGATAAGTTTTCCAAAGGCTCAGTGTCCCCGAAAATGATAGTAGAGGAAATGAGGACCATTCCTTGATTCATCTGTGGTGGGCGACCTGTGTATGCTCAAGTATGTACCGCCCGATGTGCTTTTGTTGTGGGCTGTTGGAAGGTGCCAGGCAATCTGGGGTCGACATTGGAAGCTGACTAAAGGTCCTTAGGTATTTGCAAGGCTAGGACTTAATGTTGACTCTCTCGTTTCCGACACTTGATATGAGATTGGGTTTGTGATCTCTTGTTGTATTTGCATAGATAAGAAATCCCTTCACGAGTATATTTTTATGATGGCGGGGGTATCTTGGAAGAGTGTCAAGCCGAGCACTTCTGACATCCTCGGCTATGGAGCGAGTATGTGGCATGTTATGAGGCTTGTTGTCATCTGCTCTTGTGTGGATGCGGAATTTTGTTTACCGACTTTAGGTTATTTGACTCCATTTCTAGACCCCATTTGAAAGTGTGATAATTCATGAGCTATTGCTTTCTCGAGAACACTAGGGTATTTCTGCATTAAACATATTGATCGTAAGTTCTATTTTGTTAAGGAGAAAGTGAGAGTCTCTTATTGATATTGAATACATGTCCCTGAGGTATGTTGGCGGATCCATTAACAAAGGCTTACCCATGCTTCGTTTCGAGACATGTATATCTCGAATGGGGTTGTTGGAAGCCTAGGTTGTATTATTAAGTTAGTGGAGATGCATTTTGGCGTAATCTATCTTGTGTTGGAAGGATTGCTATTATTGTACTTGCTCTCTATAAATCAAGCAATGAAGCATGTATGATTGCTTTGATTATTTGTTTTGATGAGATTACATGAGACATTGATTTATGATTATATGTATGTTGTGATGTTTGATTATGTAGTCAAGTGGGAGAATTGTTGAATTTTTATGTGTGGACTTACATAATCAACTTGATATTATAAATCGGTGTTAGTTCATTGTATTAATGAACCATAATGAGGTGGAAACATATTATTGTTTGATTTTATGGGCTCATACTGATTTGTAGTGGCCCATTAAGTCGAGTGGTCAGTAAAGTGTGATATATAAAGAAGTGTGTGAGAGGGAGAGAGGCATGAATCGATTCTTGTGGCTTTGGGAGTCTCTTCCATTTCGGTTTGGACTGAATCTTGGGGAAAAGGAAGAAGCTCATTGATACTGTTCTGGAATTAATCCTTGCCCAGAACTGAGCTTGGAAACATCAGTCTTGAGATTGAAGGATGGGCACCTCATTACATCAATCCGAATTAACCATTTACCGTTTTTTACATTGAAATCGTCTTAAATGTTGGCAATGTGATCATATCGCATTTATGTTCCATCACTTTCTTCTACCTGTTTCATAAGAGAAGACAAGCCTTCAGCACAAAGGATAAACAAATATGGAGAGAAGGGATCACCCTGGCGGAGTCCCCGTTTTGGAGTGATAGGGTCCACAAGTTATCCATTTACTGAAACATAATAGGATACTGTAGAAACACACAACATAATGCATTCAATCCATCTTGTGTGGCCATTTGTCAGAATAAACTGCAAAAGATACCTCAACTTGCCCTATCACTTATGCTTTACAGATATCAATTTTCAATGCCACATCCCCGAATTTTCCACAGGCTTTCCTCTTCATATAATAAATTAGCTCAAAAGCAGCCACCACTTTGCCTGTGATTGCTCTGCCCGGAACAAAGGCGAATTGTGACTCGCTTATCAATTAAGGGCAAGATGAAACTCGGGTGTTGAAGGTTGAAATGCACAGGCAATAGGACAGAAGTCCTTCGTGGTGTTTGGGTGGTTAGTCTTCGGGATCAGAACCATAGTAGTGCCATTTGTGAGAGTGAGTGATGATATCTGATAGCCATGATAAAAACTAGTTTGAAGAACGTTGTTACCAAAAATGCTAGAAGAAAGCGGGGTTGAAACTGTCCAGTCCAAGGACATTTGCATGATTGCCTTTGTGAATTCGTCATGGGAGAATGGCGCTACCAAACTTGCATTTTGATCCTGTGATACTGTCTGTTCAACATAATCTAGATTCTGCATGGCATAGTCAGAAGTTTTATCAAACAAACTTTGGAAATATGTCATTACCATATGAAACAAGTCAGATTGATTCTCCCTCCTTGTCCCATCCTCCTCCTAGAGCTTTGTGATTCTGTTTTGTCGTTTACGTGTACTAGCCATAGCATGAAAGAATCGAGTGTTCATATCTCCTCTTTGTAGCCAATAATTTTTTGCTCTTTGCTTCCAATAGATTTCTTCTTGGAGAGTTCCTCCTTGTGTAATTTTAAGGCTTAATTTACAGTCAGCTAGCTGACCCCCTTCTCTTTCTATAAAACTGTATCTTCTGTCGAAGGTGAGTGCACATGGTCTTTAAATATGAATTCGTAGCTTCGACCCCACTTATTCAGTGTTGTTGACGAAGAACAATTCCAAGACGTCATCCTCCTTAAGCCATTCATTCTCAAAGCCAAACCTGTATTTACGGATGGGTGAGTAGTCGTGTCATGGAGTCGTGTTCGTATCGTGTTGTGTTAATGTACGGATCGTGTCAATGTGAATCAGCCTCATCGATTATCAGTAGATTTGGTCCCCTGGCATATAGGAGTAATTGACTAAAATAATTAATTATAAATGATGTCAATTTTTCAATTTTAGTGCCTCAATTTCTTTTGTTCAATCAAATCTGTGAATTCATAATTTTTGTTCAATTAAGTTGTCATTATCAACCTAAGCTTATTAGGATGCTCGATCATAAAAAATTGAAACTAGGTAAGCTTCTCGTCGTATAAAATAATGAAATTGCTTATATAACCTTTAATTAAGTGACAAAACAATATTATTCTTTCCTGTTAAGGTTTTTACTATATATTTGTTTCTATACAAAAAGAAAGTAATAAAATTGGCTATCAAGATGAAAATATAAACTTTTTCCTAGAAAGGAAATATGACATTTAAAAAAAAAACAATTATTAATTATTTTCTATTATTTTTACCTATTTTATAAACTAATAACAAACAAAATAATTATATATGAATAATTAAAAATAAAATAACCAAGTAATTTTAAAATAGTATTTATTATCAATTTCTTTTTACCCATCACAAATAGTACAAATTCTAAGGTTATTTAAATAATTTCATTATTTTATATGATGTGTAATGTCATATAAATCCGATTTTCTTATAAACTTTAATCGGTTGGGAATGATTGAACAGAAATTGGGTTTGACATGAATTAAAAAAAATTGAGACACAAAATAAATTTATTAAAAAGTTAGAGACATTGTTTATGTAATTAATACACGTGAAGAATCCAAAATTCAGTGGTCAAAATTTTGAAGGAGTTCTATTAAGGATTTAATTTATGTTAAGTATGTGAGCAAGGTGGCCCAATTACAGGCCCAAATATATATATATGGGCCACTCCTTCAAAATTACAGGCCCATATATTTATTGATAGGCTTTTGTTAGAGAGAGGAGCCGAAAGCCTCCTTGATTAAGGAACATTTTCGGACTGTAGTCTCCCCCTGTTTCTCTCTTCCCTTCACAGTCAAGAAAAACCCTCTGTTTCTCTCTCCCCCCGAAACCCTAACTCTCTATATCTAAACCCTCTTAATGTCGTCTGCCAAGGTTGAGTAATCCCTCTTTCGTTCTTTCCCTTCTCTTTCTTTGCTTTCTGTCTGTGTTTCTCTCTCTTTCTCTCTCTCTCTCTCTCTCTAAGCATGTATATACGAAAATCCACATAGAGTTATAGTTGTCCATTGGGTGCTTATGTATGCGATTTGATGTATATTTCAGAGCATAAACTTCTGTAAATGCTTTTGTTCTACAAGTTTTTCGTGTTCTGATCACTTCATGATGTTCATATTTGTATTTATCTACTCTTTACTATTTATGATGATTTAGTTATTGACATGAAATTGGTTTCGATTTTGTTCTTAAATAGGTCAAAACAATGGATGTTGGATCAAAGATCGAAGCAGTGGTATGTTCATTTTACCATGGTTTTAATTTTGGGCAGTGTGATGTCCTCCTTTTTTTAGTTATTATTTTTATCATTTAGTATTGTTGGTATGACAAAGAACAGTTTGGTTGCTGGGAAAAAAAAAGGAGAATAAAAGAGAATGAAAATTTTAAGTCCTGTCTCATCTTTCTCTTCTGTGTTTGTGTGTGTGTTTTTCGTTTTTGCTGGAGCATGTGGCTCAGCTATACCAAAATGTTAAATTGGGTTTCTTTGAATAAGTGCCTTTAATTCTCCAATTTAAAAAATATGGAAACAGGGGATCTCTTTCTAAAAATGTCCACTATGTTCATGTCTAATGTAAGGGCTTGATGGGAAGCCTTGGCTAATCTACTTCTCTCTCTAATATCTTGATAACCATCTCTCAAATTCTTTACTAATTTAACTTATGTGTAAATACTGTGTAATTTTTTTATTATTCTTTAAACCTTATGTCAATTGCTTAATTATGAAACATAGCTTCCATGGTGGATCCTGCCATGAAAACATTGTTTTGTTTCCTTGTTCATGTGTCAGTATTTGCTCAGTTACTCTTTTTGGAAGTTTTGTGGTGTGATTTACCAGGTTTATTTGCAAAGGAGTTTTGTGTATTTTAGCCCTTAAGGCGTGGCTCAAGTGGTAAAGGGTTGGGGAGGGGATATGGGAGGTCCTAGGTTCAAATTAGTAGACAAAGAAAAGAAAAAAAATTACCTATCAAAAAAAAGATAAAGTTTGTGTATTCTACATGTCCCCACCTTTTTTTGGTTTAGGTGTCATAAGCTTTCCCTCTGTTGCTTGCAAATGTATATGCAATATTTACTCCACAGTATCTGAGGCCAAGCAGTAATATAAGTGGATTGTAAAGTTGATGCTCGATCCGCAGGGAATGGAATATAGTGTTTGATTAATCAAGTACCTTAACTAATTGGACTCCTCACTATTTAAGCTATCAATTTAAATGATTGATTCAAAGAAAAAAAACAACCAACAAAAAGAAATGAAAAGATTGGATGTTTGGGAGGCTTGAAAACTGAATGAAACGAACTCTAAAGATTACTCAATGAAAATGGGTTCTAGGGTTGGTCTACTTCATCATGCATTTGAGATTTCCTAGCCAAATGGTCATTAGGTGCATAATTTATGAATTGTTGGTCAAAGGGGTGATAAAATATGTGACCTTTACTGCACATATTAGGGTGCACTTTCTCTGGCATAAATGCTTTGGAAATTACTCAGCATCGAGTTCATGTAGGCAGCAAGAGTGGTAATAAGGTAGGAGAATTATCCCTTTGAGGCATTTCATGATCTCCTTTCACAATCCATGAAGAGTCCAACTATGTGAGCGATTAACCTATCACAGTCCATCATAGATTCACACACAATGCTACTTAGGTGTTCTTGTTCAATTATTATTTATCACATAATTGAAGCATGTCAATAAGCTAACTCAATCCTAGCCACAATCAAGACAACACATATAATACCCAAAAGCATCAACAAGCTGATAGATTATAACCCAAAATAGTTCAAAATATCACATAAAAGAAATTTTCCTTACAAGATTCACTGTAAGCCAGCCTAGATACAAAATTTAGCATAACATTGAAGATTATATCATACAAATAAGAGGATTAAACATAATTTCAAAAGCTAAAGATTGAGGGTTTAGAGAAACAAATGAATGGAGAATGGTTGGCAACCCTGTGGTGCTGAGAGCCCAAAATGTGCTTAGAGCTGAGCTTTCCTCCAGTTTCGACCCTTTTTCTTGTAATGGTCATAACTCCCTCCTCCGAACTCCAAATTCGATGATTCAAGACTCTACAGAAAGCTAAAAGGGAGTAGAATCACCTCTATATGATCAACTTAGATCATTTGGGGTCATTAGGTATACTGAAAATCGCAAGATTTGGAAGGCTGCTGCATGCAGTGTCTTGGAAAATCTCCCTTTTCAGCTTCAAAAGGCCATATCTTTTTCATTCGTGCTCAAAATTGATCATTCTTGGACTCTATGAACAACTGAGAGTGCTTATAGAGATCCTCATGTGCTCTTAATCAGTACTAGGAAGTCTTGGTTTAATCAGAATTTGTCTTTTGACCCTCGCTTTTGTGATTTTTCTTAATGTACCGGCTAAAAGGATAATTTATATATTAGGCTCATAAAACCACCATAAAGACATGAAATGGATAGGTGAATAAGCGGTACAAAGCACGTATAAAAGGCTTCCTCTTTTCTATCAGTTATCTTAACATCAACAAACCTTGTGATGAGTAGTCCCAAAAAATGGGAAGGAAAGAACTATTAGAGTATAATTGAAATGTATCTTATCTATATTGTCACCTTCTTGTTTTGGTTGACCTTATAAATTTACTTGTTCATTAGGTCTGAAGAAAGCTGGCAGCCATAAACTCTGTTCTTGTTGAATCATCGACAAGTTCAACTTTAAAACTATGCCTCAGAGAAATGTATATTATTTTGTTATCGATCAAAAAAAGAAATGTATATTATTTGGTTGCCAACTGAATCAACATTTATCGATTTCTATGGGGTGCGATGAATATCAATTGGAGGGATGTGGATATTTGATGTTCCTTGTTTATATTATGTTCAGCTTCTCATATGTGGATTATTATGTCAGTTTTTTTTATTAAAATATGCATTCTTTTCTATGCCTAGAAAAATAAAAGAAATTAAAATATAGAATTGTATTATCTTAGTTGCTTTGCTTGGAAGTTAATTATGTCATGTAATCATATTTGGAGAAAAGATATTTGACCATCAAGTTATTTCTTGTAGTGGAAACCTTAATGAGTTTATTTTATTTCTTTGTTTATAACATACATTTGATGGAATGATATACCAAGTGACATGCGACATAAATTGTAAATTTTGATACACTAACTTGTGGTAAACCTTTATTTATTTATTTATCTTTATTTTTATCATAAGGTACATTAGTTTCAAGAAGAAAATTTTTAAAGAATTACATGCCCATAATAATAAATAAAGAAACCACAGAAAAAATTGAATAATAAAAGCTACCTCATGTAGCGCAATATTTTTTAACATTTGCACATTCTATGTTGATATGAGAAGTGGTGGGCTTGCTATCTAAAACCGGTGGTTTTGAGAATATCTTCTTTGATTCTTCTCATCTATTTGAAACCTGGTGGGTTACTAGTATAATATTTTTGTGTTCACTTTATGGGATGACTCTTTGCTTGCGTGAGTGTTAATTTGGCTCAATTATCTAAAAGTATGAATGGGTTTTCAAAAATGGTGTTCATGTGATTCTTCTCATCTCCTTGGGCCTGGTTGATTAAATAGCATATCTTTTTTGTGCTCACTTTATGGCTTAGATGTTACACTTGCCATTTTATGCTTGCCATTGCAGGTCTTATATGTTGGAACCAAATTGCTGACCTTGTTCCTGGGCCTAACCATGATATTTTGGTTGTTGTGACCAATTTGGTTAATGCCACTACTTCAGTTGTGATAATTTCCTCTGATATCATTTTTTACTAGTGGTTTTTCTATTGTGAAATGATTATCTTCTGTTCATATACTGTAGTTGTCTATTTATTTATTTTGAGGGAGATTCTTGTCAGCCTTGGCTTGGAATGATGGAGATTGGACCTGTCCTAAATGTGAGAGCATATGAATTTTGGGTTTCGTAGCCTGTATGCAATGCGTGGAAAATGTGGTGCTCCGCGACCTCCAGCCACTCCGGTGTGTTAGTGGATGCTTTTTCTCCATTTTTTAAAATAATTTAATTTCTTTTGAATCAATCATCTGTTTTGGTTAGGGGTCTTGTAGTACAGACATAAAAGATTAAAGAATAGGTGTACATGTCATGAATTGAATCAAGACAATGTTTTGGACATGAGTTGTCCAGGACTCCAGGGCTTAGCTTGTTGAATGTATAAATTGTTGGTAGAAAAGAAAAAAAATGATCCCTAAATTTGTAGGCTGTGTTAGTGAGTCTTTTCTCTTTTCTCTTTTCCTTTTTTTTAAACCTGGAAATAGATATCAGAATTTGAGATCTTATTGGCTATAGAGGAGCTGAATGTGTGGGCAGATTTGGGAATTTGTTGAAGGTTGGAGTATGTAGCTAGGGCAGGTGAACGGAAATCTCGTGTTATTTTGAAAGGTCATGTTTGTAACAGTTTCTGCCTGCAGTAGTGCATTAAGTTCCAGATAAAAAGAAAACATGTGGTGGAGGATCTTAGTTGGAGAATGGTCTATTCAAGCAAAAGAATGATTATTGTTGAATAGGAACACCTCAAGTAAAAGGAACTTACAAGTTTCACTTGAATTTGGATACATCCCCTGTCTTCAGTTTCTTTTACTACTCTCCTCTTTATCTCCCATCTTAGAGAATATGCTTGTATGCAAAGGTAAATTTTCATCATGATTTTACCCAAATAGAGAGAGGGAGGGAGGGGTACAAAAAATGAAAGCCTTATTTTATTGGTGGAGGAGGTGGAAGCTATGAAAGAGGTGAGGGAGGAGTAGAAGAAATGGGTTCTCTTGGAGGAAATATCCTGGAAAAAAAAATCAAGAGAGATGTGGTTGAAGGTGGCTGACAAAAATACAAGTTTCTTTTGTAGGATGGTTCTGCACACAAGAAGGAGCTGTTTGCCAAAATTAAAATTAATGGAAATGACTTTCAAGGGAACATAGAGTCAGGAGGGGTGGCACAGGTGTTTTTAGTTTTTGCTGACTGATATGGAGATGACGCCTACAAGCTTGGGTGGATAAGCTTTGATGTTGGAAGGAGAGGGGCTGCAGGTTGGAGAACAGTTCTCTGTTGAGGAGGTTTCCTATGTACTGCAATAGTTGAGTTGGGACAAAGCATCTGATCTTGATGGTTTTTCCATGACTCTTTGGCATTTTAGCTAGGAGTTTGCTAAGGAGGAGGTGGCGGCTTTTCTAAACAATTCCATGAGCAGGAATTAGATTTGTTAAATGCATGGTCACAACTTTTCTGGAGTTAGTCCCAAAGAAGGAGGTATTATTGAAGATCTTATAGACCTTATATCTACTAATAGTTTGGTGGGAGGCTTATAAACTGTTGGCTAAAGTGTGTAGCCTGTAGGCTCCAGATGGTAGTCGAGCAAGTGGTTTTGTTGACCCCAAGTGCTTTTGTGGAACGGAGAACTTTTAGATTTGACCTTGATTCTAGCAAGGCTATAGACACTTTGTAGGGGAGGAAGGAGTATTGTGTGTGTACAAAGCTGGAGCCATAATAAGTGTGATCATATATAAGTTTGTTTCCGCGCGTGCTCTGAAAAAAGGGTTTTGGGAATAGGTGGATTAGTTGAATAAAGTGGTGATTTTCATAACGAGATTGTCTATCCTTGTTAATGGTGCTCCATTCGGTTTCTTCCCTAGCTCCAGGGGTTGAGGTAGGGAGATCACATCTTTTCTTCTTTGTTTGTGATTGGTATCGAGGCTCTTAGTTACCTTATTAAAAGTGAGGTGAGTTGGGGCTTTTGGTCTGGATGTCAAGTGGTGGGTAGGGTTGGTGAAGGGTTCCTAATTTCTCCCTTGTTGTTTGCTAATAATACTTTTGTTTTCTTTAAAGTCTTACAGGATTGAGAATCAATTTGAATAAAAGTGAGTTTATCCCACTCGGAAGGGTGGAGAATATAGACGTGTTGGCCTTAGAAATTTAGGAAGGTGGGGATGCTTCTTTTGTGGTTTCCTTTGAGTGCTTCATTTAAATCCATGAAGTAGCTTGGGGGTGGTAGAAGAAGATTTTGTAAAGGCTGGTTATGTTGGAAGAACAAATATCTCCACAGGACAGAAGATTACTTATTTGAACATTCTCTCTTATACCAATTTATTCTATGTCCATGTTGACTATTATACTTGGTCAGTCAAATTGAGACTAGAGAAAATTCTGAGGGACTTCCTTGTAGGGTCCTTGTCTGGAAGTTCCGCTTAGTTTAATGGGGGATTGTTTGCTTAGATAAGAGGAAAGGTGGTCTAGGGTGTCTTTTTTTCCTGCATTGGGCTCTCTTTGCCATGGTGTTTGGCACTTTGGCGTGTGAAAGGACAATCTTTGATAAATTATTAGTGGGAAGTTTGGTGCAGTTTGAAGGGGTAAAGCTCCTATGAAATAGGAGGGGTGTGGTGTGGGTTGTTGAAGCTATATAAAAACAATAGAATCTTTGCCTGACAAACATCACTGAGTGGGTAATGGAAGAAAGGGTGAGTTTTGGAAGGACAAGTATTGGCAACTGGCAACAAGGTCGCCTGGGTTTCCTTCCCCTCTGTTTTTGCTCTTTGCCTTTCCAAAGGAGGTGTAGGTTGCTAATGTTTGGGACTCCATATTTGAGGGTGGCGGTGGAATCCATTGTTCTCTAGGTTTTCAACTGCCTGGATTTGTTGTAGTGGGAGTTTCCTTTCAAAAATCCGCCATAAGAGGGTCTCCATGAGTTAGGAAGATAGGGTCATTGGACAAAGACAAATGTGAAGTTTCTGTTAAGTCTTTCTATGATGCTTTGGGCAGAGTTCTAGCCCCATTCCCAGTATATGTATCATTTAAGACCCTTATGTTTCCAAGAAAAATGGGCTTCTATGTGATTTGCACTTGGATCAAGTAAAAGAGAGGTCGGTGTCTATGGAGATGCTTCCATATCGTATGGAAGAAGAGACCATTCACCACATATTAATTTACTGTGTTAAGGCTAGAATGCTGTGGCAGTTACCTTTTGCTTTCTTTGGAGTTTCCTAGGTTATTCCTTTGATGGTTAGAGAGACTCTCATTGGGTGCGGTGACTCTTTTGTGGGCAAGAAACGTAAAAAGGCTTGGGTTGCAGCACCCATTTGCATTTTTCGGACACTTTAAAGGAATGGCGTTACTTTTGGCGAGAAGGCTGTTGGTATAGGCTGAAAGCTGTTCTGTTTGTTCGTTGGGCTTAGACTAAGTCGTGTGTAGATGAAAGGCTCTCACTCCTTTGATAAAAATTTTGACTGAGATTTGGGCTCTAAATGAGGTTGGACATGTTTTGTTATCCACCTCTGTTATGTAGTTTCTTATGCCTAATTAGTTGGGCTCTTGTTGAAGAGCAGGTAGAGTTTGTAAATTCATATCCCTGTACATGGCTTGCCATTTCACATGAAACCCCTCTGAATAAACCCTCCTTGTACTGTTATTGTAGATTAGGTCCCAGAAATGGGAAAAGAAAGAATATCTTAATATCATTTTGAAAATTCAACATCATCTTTCTTGTTATTTTGAATAATAGCTCATGTTGAATACAATTATTTATGTTTTTGTAATTTTAATTTTGCAGTCTGGTCCTATTACTAGCCCTTATAATCACCCTCCTCCCTTTTATTTTGGAGGTGGTGGAATCCTCCCGCCTCTTGGAGGTCCCAGCAGATATGTGTTTTTAATACTGATCCGGGGAGTGCATGACTATTCACCTGGGAATGTTCATGGTCCATATGGGCTTCTCACCACATATCCCCCTGGAGGTATTCCATCTCTCTGTGTATGATTCTGATTTCTCTTTTCTTTAGGGAAGAGTTGCAATTGTTTAATTAGAGTAACGCTCTACAAGCAAGCAAAAGTTTAATGTTATTGTGGAAGCATAAAGAAACTGCAAGAAATTAAAACAAATTTATCAAATGCAAAAGACAGAGTTCAATTAGGAACTAGCGCATGCATTTGATATAATCTACTGTTATGAGTGATATGATATGGTTTCACTTCATGTTAAAAGGCTTTTGATTTGTATTATCAAACAGACATGATGAATGTTAAAATTAGTTTGGTT
The DNA here is from genome assembly GCA_016808115.1 of Tetrastigma voinierianum. NCBI lineage: Eukaryota > Viridiplantae > Streptophyta > Magnoliopsida > Vitales > Vitaceae > Tetrastigma > Tetrastigma voinierianum. The sequence goes on along the minus strand of JAEQBH010005008.1, from coordinate 2,659 downwards.
TGGTTTTCTATCAAAAAACTAAATAAATAGTTTGGTTTAGTTTCATACTAAACATAAAACTAGTTGTTAGTTTTCTTTTTTTGTTTTATACATATAATAATAATTTTTGTTATTGCCATTACAAAAAGAATTTAATATTTTTCCCAAAGTTACTAAATTGGAATAGAAAAGATAAGAACACTTCTTGGTCGCGGCTTTAGCTACTTTTTCTAATTTACTTCTCCTTTACTTATCACCAAAAAAGAAGGAATAATTCTTTGAAGGCAATCAGATGTGAGTGCTCAAAGCATATAATATTAAGAAAGGAAGAACAAGAGCAGAGACTAGAAAGAAAATTCTAAAAGGAATTTACTTTTTGTGTTATAAGATCATGAAATTATTGTGACAGAAGAGGGGGATTGGAGACAAAGCAAAAGATAGCATGCTTGTTTCAAAAGCTCTTACAAACATTCAAATTTTATTATTCTTAAAGGTTAATCTTTTTTTTACTAGGGTGCTTATATAAAGTTTATGCAAAAACTTAGAAACAAACCGCATGATTAAAAATATTCCTAATTCATATTTTAGTTATATATGGGGATTCAGGTTCTATTCATAAATACACTAAGACTTCTGAAAGAATAGAATGGTAATATTGATAGATAAATGTAAGAGCAATTTTTTTTTTTGGTCAGACCATGAGGTATCCTAAGTGGGCCCGTGCACACACAAAAGGCGCCTTTAAGCCATACCATACCTAGACTAATCCCCATACGAGTCAGGAGGGTCCACAAAGGCAGTAAAACTCTACCACATAACACAATTGCATTCTCATGGCTCGAACTTGAGACCAATGGTTAAGCTAGGAGAGACCCCAACCATCTCATCTACATGTTTGGTGGTTTGTAATAGCAATATAATTAACGTCCTCTCTTATGTATAACTGAATTTTTTTAGCAGTAAAATGAGAGAATATATTATAAACAAAAAAGGAGGGAAATAGGAACCCCATATGTCGCTTTTCCGGATCCTGAGTCTTGTGTGCAAAAGGCTAGAAAAAATCCAGAGGGACTTTTTGTGGGGAGGGGGGAACCTGGAAAAGAAGCCTCATTTGGTGAGTTGGGCCACGGTGTGTACGGATACAAAAAGGATTGGCGGCAGGGGTCGAGGAAGACAGTATGGCTTGTTAGGAAAGTGGCTTTGGCGTTGCCAAGCGAAGGAATTCATACGGAGGAAGACTATTAGAAGCAAATTTAGAGGGAATCGCGGGGGGATGGTGCTCGGGAAGTTAAAGACGGTTTGGGACGGGTATGGAAGAAATTAGGAAAAGGATGGGATATGATGCGGCTTAAATGCCAAATTTGTGGTTGGTGATGGTAGCGAGGAATCGGGTTTGGAAAGATGTTTGGGGTGAGGGCTTTGTGCATAACGTTCAGACGTTGTTTAGCTTAGCGATTCAAAGATGATGATTAGGAGATTTGGGGATGTTTTGAGCGAAGGTGAATTGGACCCCTCGGTTTAAGCGGGCCATTGATAGGCGGGAGTGATGGAGTGGTGAATTTTATGAAAATGACCCATCCACGGAAGTGGTCTCAAACGGGAAGGCAAGCCTAGTCTTAAAGGGTGCAGCCCAGCCGTTATCAGTGAAGCTCTTGTACGAGGTTTTGAATCGCACCGAAGCCGAGACAAGACCTTTTCCTGCCTTATCAGTTTGGAACACTATGGTCCCCTTAAAGGTGGGTTTCTTTGCTTGGGAGGCGTCTTGGGGTAAGGTGATGACTCTAGACCAACTCAAAAAGAGAGGAAGATCATGCGCCCGTGAGATCTTTACCTTTGAGGAGGGAGGAAACCTGACCATCTTCTAGTTCAGCATTCGAAGGCGGAGAATGCTTTGGGAGCTTATTTTGGCTATAGTGATGGGGTTTGGATGGTTCTTCCTTTCTCGGTGCGTGAGGTCCTTCTAGCTTGGCAAGGGAACAATGTAGGCGGCGTAGAAAAGTTTGGAGGGCTACGCCTCTGTGCCTCTTCTGGGCAGTGTGGTGTGAGAGAAATAGAGTGGTCTTCGATAATGAGACCTTCTCTATGTATAGATTAAAGAATTCTTTCATTTGTACCTTCTGGTCTTGGGCCAACGTGTTTAGTGGGGATAGAGACGGGAGTATTTTGGAATTTTTAACTTGGATGGGGTATAGGTAATTGTTTTTGGGTTTGGGGATTTTTTCTTCATGTTTTTGGTCCTTCTCCGGGCTATGTCCCTTTTGTATACTCGTGTACTTTGGCGACTTGCTGTTTTTGTGATCAATGCATGTTTCTTTATCCATCAAAATATATATATATATATATATATATATATATATATATATATATATATATATATATATATATATATATATAGGAAATATACTGGAGGGAACCCAACCTATACAAAAAATAAGGGCTGCAAAAAACCTACCACCCCAAAAGCTTAGAGAATGCACAAAAGAACTCTAACAAAAGTATCCTCTCCCACATCTAAAATGAAAACACAAGAAAGAGTATCACAAAACAAAATGGCTTCTACTATAGGAGAAAAGTAGATCTTTAAAGACAATGTGATTCCTTTCTTCCATATTTCCATATGAGATGTAGAGGAAGTCAAAGTATCCATACTTTTTTATTCTTGTTGATGGGGTAAAATGGC
>JAEQBH010005007.1:0-98178 GCA_016808115.1 Tetrastigma voinierianum | reverse complement strand
TCACATATTCAAGTAAAAACATACGCATTCCTACTCAAATGTCCTACGTGCCATGGATGAGAATGTGACTCACCACATCCCATGTCTCGAGTCCTCAGACTCCCTCACACATGCATATACGAGTGTGAAAGCGAGTCATTGGTGTTTCCTTGATGGCTTAACCCGATGGACAACCCTCCAATATTTATTTAATTTCATCAAATCCCATGTTTTTGTGGGTCTCGAATTTTCGAGGTCTCACCGCAGGCTTCACATGCCTTCCGACACTTTCGCGAACTTTCATCACTGGATCCATATGTCTAACCAAGAATAGAATTTGGGTCTTTCACCCTGGGGGGGGGGGTGATCTACCTCATTCACTCAAACACACGAAATTTATTATTATTATTTAATGTACCCGTGAGTCTCAATTTTGGATGTTGTCCCAATTTCCGAGCTTACTACACATTCACCAAGAATGGTGAATAACCAATACCATGCGTTATACTGCGGAGCTTGATCACGTGTCCTGTGCATATGAAATACGAATTTATGTCATTGCTCATTCATACCATGCTACATATATGATGAATGCTATATGTGCATGCCTACTCTTGCATAATTACTCATGCATCATTTGGACATTTATATCAAAAAGCATACAAATTCCAAATATATCATACAATTCATGCCATCATATCAATGCATGCATACGTTGACATTGCAAGTCACTACTACTCGAGTAGCGACATCCATCAACCTCTAGGCCGAATTATGACAAGACATGTCCACAACTAGCCTACAACAAGCCATGTAATGGCATTATTTATACAAGCACATCACAATCCAAACCATTAGAATACACAATTTAACTTTCACACAATTTCAACCATGTATATCACTCAATTCAAGCAATGATATACTCTGATCATATCTACCCGATTGTGGCAAAAATCACGGACACAAATCATTAAACATCCTAAGGTGTAAGCGGTCTGAAAGAAAAACGACCCATAACTTGATTTATAGAGGTCCTATTTGGGTGATTCAAAATCCTAACATCAAGTTCTCGGATAGGGCTAAAGTTTCCTTGAAGAATGCTAGTCCAAATTCTTACTTTGTCCCAACCGAAAATCAGCCCCAAAAACCTGGATAGTAGGTTCGGCCAAAGCAGGAAGCTCGGGTAGTCAGGAAACTGACCATAACTTGAGTTATAGAGGTCCGATTTGGGTGATTCAAAAGCCTAACATCAATTTCTTAGTTAGGGCTACAATTTCCTTGAGAATACTAGTCCAAATTCTCCCTTTTTCTAACCGAAAATCAGCCCTAAAAACTAGACATCATATAGGTCAAAATAGGGCACTATTCCATGGCAGTTAATTTGCTATGGCCCCTTAGGCCAACAGTGAAACAACCCTTAGGCGTTAAACTCGACAAACGGCCTATAATGGAAAATAAACCAAAGTTTGGAAGAATCCCTACCTCTTGGAGCGTAGAAGAAAATCTAGGAAGTCCCATGGACATTTCCTAAACCCGAAACCTTTGATTTTCCGAACTCCTCACTCGAATCTCCAACAAAAACTCGATTTCGAGTCCGCAGCGTTGCCCTCGGCCAGATACTCGACTTTAAGTCTTGGCAGACGGGGCGACTACGAGACTCTGTAGATCTTACAGAGAAATCAGAGCTCCTCTTTCCCTCTCTCTTTCTCCTCTCCTCTCCTCTCCTTCTCTCCGTGTTTTTTTTTTCTTTTTTCCATTTCCTTTTTTTTTTTCCTTTTTAACTTAACTTAAGTTTATTAAGTGGCCCACGTTGTGACACATGTCTACTCCGGTCTCGAGTTCGTTTCTATCCTGAAACAATTAATTTCTTTTCAGTTCAATTTATTTTAATTGAACTTAGCTCAAGCCATTTCTTGACTTCCGAGATTTTTGTAAAAATCTTGTCCCTGAAGTCACTGGCGACTCACCAGTCATAAAATAGAAAAAAATTCCAACTATCTCAGAATTTGACGAAAATTTTCTAGGTCACTAGATTTCGCGAGACAAATCCAACGGTGTAGTCCGTTTCTTCATCCTAAATCTAGAGAAATTTTCAAGCTTCCCTGAATCATTCTGACAATTTTACTATTTTTGCCATTTTTTAGAAAAATTAAAATTTTCTCGAGTTTCACATTTTCGCTTCTATCAACGACCCAAATTCGGTTGTTCGCAACGCAATCCTCAGAAACCTTTCAAAGTTTGGTGAATCCAAGAAAGCCCTTTTGGTGTGCCAAGAAATGGTTATGAAATGTATGTATCGAGAAAATGCCAGAAAGAGACTGTGTTGTGTGGAATATCATGATATCCTAAGGAATCCATGGAACTTTTAATCCAGATGAGGAGGTGTGGAGTTAAGGCCTATTTGTTTACTTCAATTCCAGCTATTTCTTCTAAAAGGGTTTTGAGACGCTCAAAAAGAATGATTCATTGTATCAATCCTATAACATATGTTTTTCAACTTCTTCTTCTTCTTATTATTATTGAAGAGAAAATTAATTTCACTTATTCAAACTAGCAATATATAGATAAAAACATAAAATCAAAGTCGCTAAAAACCATAAAGGATGAAACAACATCCAGTTAATAGCATAATGAATCAACTCAAAGGCTATATATTTGATAGTTGAGTCTACACATTTAATATTACTATTGTGACTAAAAATACTCATTGACGACCATTGATTTGATTTCTTGTCTTTAATCAGATATACTTTGCTCGTCTAAATCTTCAAAACATAAATAAACATCATACCACGATGACGAAACCAAAATGTTGTATTGGGACGATACAACCACTCTTCGCACCAAGACGACAATTAAATCATAAGAAAACATATAAAAACCTAGATCTATATGGAAGAATCACTTTATTGAAAAAGAAAAATATCAAAAGAAGTCGTAGAGGGTGGTTTTTAGACTAAAGTACCAAGATTACCCTTTCTTGCTTAAAGAAAAGAGCTGTGAAGAAAAATTGAGAGAAAATTAGACTATGCTTTAGAGAGGAAGCTCAAAAAAAAAAAAGATTATGATTATTATTATAGAAAAGCTATCACAACTCTAGTTATAAAACCCCTCATTGGAATGGATTGAGGTCTCACCAACTCCCGTAAAATCTAAATTTTACATCCAATACATATTATTTTATAATAAAATAGTTGGGCTTGGATTGGCTTCCAATGTAATTCACTTGTATATAGTGGATGAGTGGACCTCAAACTTGTAGGCCCATTGGACCAACGATAAGAACACACAAGCCCTTTTAATGCCACAATCATGGGCCTGGGAAAAGTCAATAGGTACATGAATTAAAGCGTCTAACCTGGTTTGTTAAACAAATGTTAGCTCCGTTAAAGACATTGAAAGTATCTCATTAATGTGACTATGGGGCGTAAGCGTGAAAACTGTAGTTGGTGTGAGAAAACCTGGTGGAACCGCGAGAGTAGGATCCTTATACCCATGTTCTCGGACCAACCCAGTCGTAATTCATTCCAACATTGGCGCCGCCCAGATGAATCACTTAGGCATCGATGGCGATAACCAATACTAATTCCTGCATAAATAGTTTTCCTGCCGATTTTATTCAATTACTGGTTTTCACCAAAGCATCCTTGTTTAAGCTTAGTTTAGTTTTTGATAGTTTTATAATTTCTCCTCAACTCCTTAGATACTCAAATAGTGAACTAAGCAGTAGTCGGGGTACTCGATCCAGAGTATAGCGTGCGGAGTCCTTGTGGGAGCGATCTTGGTTCATAATTGGTAACATTACTTGTGCAACGGGTGTACTTGCAATTAGAAAACAAGTTTTTGGCGTCAACTGTAGAGAACTTAACAAAGTCTTTGGTAAAATTCATTTGAAATTCTAGATCAAGTAGTAAAAGAGGTCATGAGTGTATCAAGATGGTGATCATTGACATAGTTAGGATTAAAGTTAGGTGGGAGGGAGAGTTTAGGATTTTTGAAAACTATTTTCCATTCTTAAAAACAGAGCAAGAAAAAAACATAAAGAACACAAAAAACAATAAATTCAAAGAAGTAAAGTTTTGAGAGAGAACACAAAATGATGTTTTTGTGTTTTCAAAACTATTCTCAATAACATTTTCAAAAATAAAACCAAGCAGGCACTAAAACTACATTTTTATTACGAAAGTACTAAGAAGAAAATATAGAGAAAAAAAAGGTTTAAACTTATAAAGGCCTAAGAAATTTAAAAATATATAAAATTTTGATTCTATTTGATTTTTATATATTTTCCATGATAAAGAAAATCATTTTTTTTTACTATTTTTCCTTAAAGCTTTATGGGTTCCAAGTGGAGTTTGCTTAGGAAAGAACATATAGAGGAAAATATAAAGAAAAAGTGGGAGGAAATAATATTTAGAGGAAAATAAAAAATAGGTTTAAATTTTAAAAATTAATTTTATATGTTTATTCGAACTCATTTTATTTGTTTCTCTATTATCTAAAGGCTAAGAAATTTAAAAATATATAAATTTTTGACGAATTTTAATTATGTTTTATTTTCTTTAATATTTTAAACGGTGAAATCAAATTAGAGAAAATCATTGTTCGTATTATTATTTTTCTTTCCTTAGTACTTTTTCCGGTTCCAAACAAAGCCTAAGTAAAGGTTTTCAAAAATCAACAATTACAAGCTTTAATCTAATGTCTTAGCAATTGTACATTTTTTAAGAATGGTATAGGACTTGGGTTTAGTTACGATATGAAAAAAATTTCAATTTCTTTTTTTTTTTGACGTAAAGCATTTGGATCCATGCTTGTATGTAAAAAATTTTGTGTTGACAAATGACAATTTCTTTTAGAAAGATGTTCAGCTTTTAAATGAACAAAGGTCGATACTTGAGTTATAGTCTTCAATCAACACTGTAGACATGTCAATTTAAGTCCAACTGACTTGAAATTAGGGTGTGGTTAGGCTGTTAATTTATTAGCTTGAAAAAATCAAGTCAAATTTGGTCTGACCCAATTCGCCATTTTTTCTTCTTTATAAGGCATTTTGACTTGGCCCGATGTCGATCCTGCCCAGCTCAACCCGTCCGTCCAAATTACCACCTCTTAATGACTGTGCGATAAGGACATGTAGAATACTTGACGTAAAACATCTAAAAGCTAATCTAATGGATGATATTTTCCTAAGCATCTCATGTTAGTCCTGAAAAGATCCATTCACATGCACCGGCTTTGTTTTTTTGGTTTTTAATTTATTTTATTTTAATGAGAAATCAACATCGTTTATTGTAGTTGTCACTTTCCATCCTTGTTGAATCTTACCACCTATCAAAGTTTTTTACACCGGCATGCATATTACCCTTTCTGCATTTACGGTGCAACATATGAGTTATTTATTTCATTGTTAATCTTTTTAATTAAAGATTGATTATAAAAATAATGTCACAACCTTTTTATTTTTTCTATTTTAATGTCTTAATTATTATTTTTGTTCATTGAAGTGTGTGAACTCTTATTTTTTGTTCAATTAATTAAGTGATTTCCTGCCTATCAATGGGTTTTTTTTTTTGATATTTATTAACTTTGAATATCATATTATAGTACTATGTTTTTATAAAGATTCGATCTTAGGTTCTCCTGTATGCTCGTATCATAATAACTTCGACTCGATTTCAGCTTTGGTTTTGAATCAAAGTCAAAGTTAGACCTTCACCAACTCATTGTGCAAGCCACAGGTGAAATGGGGGCACACTGATGAAAATATTTGAATTTTATGATTAATTTATCCCAAGATTAGAATATATTTCCTTTTATAGAAAAATCAGAAAATTTCTTTTTTTATAAAGATTAATATAAGCTCATTTTAAAAATTATAAATTGATGCTTTTTCAGGGCTGGGCTTGAGCATGTTTGGATTTGTTGGGCCGATGCGACTCCATCACGTTGAACTCCTCTGCAAAAACAAGAAACAAAAGGATCGGCGGGGGCTCGCCAGTTGCCTCTCCAATGCCTAGTCGGTTCTTCCAGAAGTGAAGAGAAGATCTTGCCCAGAATGAATTTTTAATGCGTACCTTTCACCGATGGGGTGGCCTGGTATTTATAATGGATGATCATGATAACTTTCCTAATTAGATGATGATACGTATGTTTCTCCCATTAGGTGAGAGATTTTCTTTCCTTATTGTTAACCGATTAATAAGGGATAATTGATAACTTTCCTAGTTGGATGATGATACGATATTCCTCCCATTGGGTGAGAGATTTTATTTCCTTATTGTTAACCGATTAATAAGGGATAATTGATAACTTTCCTAGTTGGATGATGATACGATATTCCTCACATTGGGTGAGTTATTTTCTTTCCTTATCGTAAATCGATTAATAAGAGATAATTGATGGGCAATAATTATGAAATATTTTATTTTCCTAATTGGTGGAGATTGGGTATTTTCCTTTAATATGAATTCTTTGATTACATTACCCACATTGGAAGGGGTGAGTGGGCCTTGTTTTGGGCCTATATTTGGGGATGTCATTAGGGTCCGTGCTTGGTACTGAGCACCTTCTTAATTCCTTCTTAAGCTTTGGAATTTGGACTGCGTGTTGCGGGCCTGCGCGCTATTTTAAACATCAGTTGCCCTCGAGCCTTTGTGGCTAGCGGGCGTAGAGCGAAATTTGTGTGCTTCTAACATTGACGTTTTGCTGATATGCCGGGATTTATTGATTAATATTGTTTCGCTAAATTGAGGTCTTGGTTCCTAGTACGCCAAAATTTGTTTTAGCCCCAAAGCGAGCTCTTGGGCTCCAGGGCTATTATGCCTTTTTGAGCAATTAGGCTTTGAAAAACTAAGCTACTGGGCTCTTGGCGACAAGGTTATCATTTGTTAAGCTGCAAACTGAGCCTTCACAGGGCTCGTGGCGCCACAAAGCCTTCTGATGTTAAGCTTTACAAAGACGAAGCTGTTGGGCTCTTGGGCCGCTAAGGCCTTCCCGAGATGTTAAGCTGCAGGCGGCATACGGGCTCACAGGCGCTAAGTCTTCTGAGGCTGATATAAGCTCTGGCCAAATCTTTGGGCTCTGTGCTCAAGTGCTTCACATTTGTTAAGCTCGTAAACCTAAACTTCTAGTCTCACAGGCGAGGCCTTCCCGAGTAGTTGGAGCTCTGCAGAACTAAGCTATAGGGCTCTGGGTGTTGGAGCCTACGATGTTAAGCTGCGCAAGTTTGTGCTCACGGGGGCTCCTGACCTTCAAGGCCTTGCACGAGCTATTAAGCTCTGTGGTATTGGGCTCTTAGTATTTAAGGCCTTCTGGCCAGATTAAGCTACACAAAGCCCGAGCCTCTTTGGGCTCTGTGCTGAAACCTTCTGGTATTGGGGCTCACACAAAATGAGCTATAGAGCTCCTAGGTGCTAAGGCCTTCCTGATTTGTTAAGCTGCGCAGAGTGAGCCTGCACAAACCCCACAGTGCAGGGGCTTTACGGAGTTGTTAGAAGCTCTGAGGCGAGCTCTTGGGCTCAGGGCGCTAAGACCCTTCTGCGGTTTGAATCTATCTGCTGGGCTCTGAGCATTAAGACTCTCACATTTCATTAAGCTGCGGAATTGAGCTTCTACATGGCTCGTGGGCGCTAAGGCCTTCGGGTACATTAAGCTCTGGCGAGCTATTAGACCCACGGGCGCTAAGGCCTTCACGGAGGGTTGTTAAGCTCTTCAAGAGGCCGGGCTATGGGAGACACGAGGCGCTAAGGCCTTCTGGAGTTGTTGGCTGCCTGGCGCGGAGCTGGCGTGGGCCTGGCGCTAAGGCCTTCTGGGGGTGCAGTGGTGCGCAGAGCCCAGGCTCTGCCGATACAGGCGTTGAGGCCTTCACGGGCTTCCCAGGCTCTGAGCTGAGCTATAGGGCTCTTGGGTGCTGAGGCCTTCCTGATCTGTTAAGCTCACCATGGCCAGGCTCTGGGGCTCTGGCGTGGCCTTCTGAGCCTGTCGACTCTGCCAAACTAAGCCTCTTGGGGCGCCAGGCCTTCTGAGTTGTTAAGCTCTGCAAACTAAGCTCTTGGGCTCCTGGGCGCTGAGGCCTTCTGGTGTTTAAGCTTTGCAAAATGGAGCTATAGGCTCCTGGGTGCGAGGGCCTTCCGGGTTGTTAAGCTCACGCAAGGCGAGCTACTGTTCACTGGTGATGGGGCTGAGGTTGTTAGCTCTCTGGTGAGCCCTCTTGAGCTCTGGGCTCTAAGATCTTGAATTTGTTAAGCTCCTGCGGGGAGTGAGGCCCTCTTGCAGGCTCCCAGGGTGCTAAGACCACTCTACGCGACGGCGGCGGAAACCCTGGGCGCTAAGACCCTCCTAAGTTCTTTAGCTGCGCGTGAGATTTGAGCTGCTCGGCTCGGGCGCTAAGACCTCTTAGGTGAGCCCAGGCTGGGCTCATGGGCGCTAAGACCCTCTGAGGTTATTAAGCTCTGGGGCAGGCTGCCCGGGCTCGGGCGCTAAGACCCTCCTGCTTGTGAGGCCCAGGCTCTGCCGGGCTCTTGGGCTGGGGCCTCCTGACTCACAGATGCGTAGGAGTGAGCTCTTGGGCTCCCAGCGCCCAGACCCTCCTGCGCGGGCGAGCTACTAGGCTCACAGGTGCTAAGACCCTCTGAGTTGTTAAGCTACGGTGAGCTGCGGGCTTCAGGGCGTTAAGACCCTCTCTGTGGCCCGAGATGCCACTGAGGCTCCACATGGCCTTGGGCCTCCTGGCTGTTAAGCTCTGCTTGGTGAGCTATTGGGCTCGGGCGCTAAGACCCTCACAACGTGGGCGAGCTCTTTGGGCTCCTGGGCTCACAGGCGCTAAGACCCTCTGGCTGTTTAGTTAACGGGTTGAGCCTCTCTGGGCTCAGGGGCACTAAGAACCTCTGCTCAGGCCCGACTCTTGGGCTCTTAGTGCTAAGACCCTCTGATCACATTAGCTTTGCGGTTGAGCTATTCGAGTAAGACCTCCTACATGGCCCGAGCTATTGGGATACGTGGCCCAAGACCCTCTAAGTTGTTTGGCTACGCAGAAAATTTGAGACTCTCACCCGGGCTCGGCGCTAAGACCTCTGCGCGAACTAAGGCTCTTTAGGCTCACGAGCGTTAAGACCCTCTGAGTTGTTAGCTCTGGCTGAGCTATTGGGCTCAGACGCTAAGACCCTCTGCTTGTGACCGGAGCTCTGCGGGCTCTTTTGGGGCGGCCAAGACCCTCCTGGCCCCATTAGCTGCACCTTATGAGGTCTTGATATCTGTGTAGTTCCATCTGATTTTTATGCGTATTGAGGTAGTATATAGGGTCTTTGTTCCATCGGCGTCTTGATCTGCGGCATTCTAACTTTGCGAAGGGGAGACTTCTGACGCAGATGAATAGAGATTAGGTTTGTTGTACGGGCGTCCATAGGCGGAGCTGGCCCTTCTTGCTTCCTTCATGTGGTTGATTTCTTGGGATGTCCACCCCCAAACCTCTTGCTCCCGACCTCTCCTCGTCTCTGCTTGATAAAGTAGGGGCTCATCGCTAACTGTTATTCTGCCATGCCTCTCTCCTCGATTTTGATCCTCTCAGGGGTTGGTAAGGATCATGCTCCCCACTAGTGTGGCTAGTTTCTCACTTCCTGTCAGTTTCTCGACGAGAGATTCGAGGGTGTTGCTCTTCTGGAGTAACGGGGTTTTGGTCTTCCGGACTGTCGTGTCTCTGAGGCGTCGTATTTGCACAGTGGGGTGTTCAGGCTCTTTGTTAAGTGTTGGTTGGTGGCCCAGCGAGACACCTCCACCTGTCCAGTGTTGACTGCCTGATCTCTCGCGTGCCTCAGGAGTCATTTGTCCGTCACTGATTTGAAGTCTTGCATCCACTTGGAGGATTAGTGTTGCTCACTTGTGTTCCAAGTTGATACCATGATCATTGAGAGTTAGTTTTATTTGTAAAGAGTTGTCGTTTCAGACGGTCTTCAGAGTGATGATGTTTTTAATGGCTGGGCTTAAAGCGTCTTAGATTTGTGGGTCGCTCTACCGACTCGATATCTTTGGACTCCCTGCAAAACAAGAAACAAAAGGATCGACGGGGCTGCTTGGGTTACCTCTCAGATGCCTAAGTCGGTTCTTTTCGAGAAGAAGATCAATTGCTTAGGAATGAATTTTGCATGCGTACCCCCTTCAGAGTGGGGTGGCACAGTATTTATAATGGATGATCATGATAACTTTCTTAGTTAGATGATGATACGGATATTTCTCCCATTGGGTGAGAGATTTTCTTTCCTTATTGTTAACCAATTAATAAGGGATAATTGATAACTTTCCTAGTTGGATGATAATACGATATTCCTCCCATTTGGTGAGAGATTTTCTTTCCTTATTATAAACCGATTAATAAGGGATAATTGATGGGCAATAATTAGGAAACATTCTATTTTCCTTATTGGTGGAGATTGTGTATTTTCCTTTAATACGAATTCTTTGATTACATTACCGGCCTTTTGGAAGAAATTGGAGTGGGCCCTTGTTTTGGGCCTATATTTGAGGGATGTCATCAAGGGTCCGGCATGCTTTAGTCACCTGAGCACCTTCTTGATCCTTCTTAAGCTGTAGCATTTGGGCTCGTGTTAGACTGTAGCGCCTATTATTTTAAACCCCATCATAAATTAAAGAAATAATTAAAATAATAAAAAATTCTTTATTAACAAGAAGCGTAAAAGTAGAAAATTAAGATAGATGGGATGAATCCCTTTCATAGAAAGAAGATGCATGGATGGGATTGAAAAAAATTCTCCTTAATCATAAAATATTAGTTTGATAATGTATATTCTGAATACATATAATATTTATATATTAATCCATTATTATCTATTTAGATATTTTCAGATTATTTAATATTTTAAGATAGGTAAAAAAAGTGACTTATATTTCCTATCTCAAATGGTAGAACGTTCACCATTAAAACAAGCAAAGAGATTAGGAAGTAGGGGATATTTCTTAAGAACAAAAAGTTTTTTTCTATCAAACACATTACCTATTTTACATATTATCCCTCCAATTCAAAGTAATTGGGTATCGTTCAAAGTAAGTATGTTTAATATACCCTTACTTGAGTATGTCAAAGTAACATATTCAAAGGTTACAAAGTTAATTAATAATTTGACTAAAATGCACTTTAGTAAAAATGATTTGTAATTTAATTTACCTTTTCAATTATATTTAAAATTGGTGAAATTAATGACTTATTAAATTGGAAATGCAGTAAACTGAGTTGAGCCTATTTTACTGGCTTGTGGCCTTAGCTTCATCGCTTTTATTTTAATAGCCTTCTAACAAACACATTACCTTTATTCAAAATTATAACACTGAGCAAGAGAGTTTTTCTAAATACAGAGCAAATAGATTATTACATCGAACCTCGCACAAATAAAGCTTCTCCACCTGGAAATAAAATCTTTATAACGAATAATGAGCAACGTCATTATCGTAACAGAGTCGATTACAAATCAAACGTGTAATAAGACTGTGACAACACAGCAGATAACTAATGCTGTAAAAAAACCACTTTATTGAACAATAAAATAAAACTAAGTTTAAACAGGAGGACATGGTTGATCCTCTTGTGCTACTTCTTCCATATTGTTAGTGTTGTTTTGATGATATTTGAACATGTCAAAATAAAAAACCGGTTGATCCCAATAACATGCTATCTTCACAAGGAACAAGATCTAAATAACAAAGAAACCCTCCAAAATATGGCGTCAGAATTTGAAACAAACATGCTTCTGCTAGTGTTCCACTCAAGAATATGATGTGCTCCAAAATTATAAGGATGAGGACATAGTTTTCTTCTTCAGTTACATCATGAAGTATGATTTCATAAATAAAAAGTACCTTGAACATTATAAATGTTGCAAACAAGTAGATTTGCATAGAAATATTGTATCGAGCGACCGGAGAGATATCATTGTGGTCATACATCGAGACAATTGGAATTATTAGAATAAATATGGGTAGAGATGAAAATTTGTAATTTCACATCATAAAAGAGCAATCAATTAAACAAATTAATCAAAACTGAATTAAGCTAGATTTATGAAAATAAGGCACTAGTCTTGTACTTAATATTGATTCTATCTAATTTTTAGAGAATACTATACACACAGTTACAACTAAAAAGTAATTTTATTTTAGAATATTAGAAATTACTACGTACATGAGAAATAAATTTAAGGAATATGAAAGGTTTCTCAAAATGCTTTTTAAATTATTGCGAAGAGCTGTAAAATGAAGAGAAAAATACTGTTTCATTTTAACTCAAACCTCACATCGAAGTTGATTGGACCATGTAGGTACATGGGCATGTCAAAACAAAGAAACTTTATGATCTGTTGGTTAACCATCAGCCAAGCGTGTCGTACCAAACCCATCGATGTCCACGTACGCTTGCTTCAAACAGTTCTTCACCTACGATGGCCTTCTCAGTTACTCCGGCCACTACAAGCCTTTTTGGCCGCTGTTCAAGTCACGAAACCACTCCGTCACCGACGGCATCTCTTTCTGGCACTTCTTGAACACCTTCTCATTGCATCACTAAAGGGCGAAGATTGCAAGTTACCGAATTTGATCGTATTGAATCTTTTACCCGGTGATGATGATGAAGATGATCGTCCTCCACCTGTTTGATGAATGGCTAATTACGGGTAGCAACACAAGTCATCTATGTTTGAATTCTCCTCGCCGGAGGGTTGGGACTTGAGTGTAGGCGGACCAGCATTCCCTCCGCCATGTCCACCAGTAAATTAGGCATGTTCAGAAGCTCCTCTTCGTCAATGAATCGATCCTCCCGTCGCCACCGCAGCGCTATTGGGTTCTGTCGTCTCCTCTGTTTTAGGTTGGGTGGTCTCTGCACTCTCCGAGCTTCCCACCTTCGCTTGCTGACGCTGAGCCCGCCAAAATTCAAGCTGATCTTAAAAGCTAGTCAAGATTGGAAGACGGCAGATTTTCAAGATCAGATCAGCTTGAATTTTCAACTCATCCTATCGCACCCTATCTAAGTCCACACTCCGCCAGCGATACACCGGCGACGGAGCTCAGCATCAGCAAGCGAAGATCAGGCTCGGAGAGCGCGAGACGCAACCTAATACAAAGGAGACGATAGAACCCAATAGCGCCATGGCTGCAGCGGCGGCGACGGGAGGATCAATTCATTGACGAAGAGGAGCTTCTGAACATGCCTGCCTAATTTACTGGTGGACGTGGTGGAGGGAATGCTGGTCCGCCTACACTCAGTCCAACCCTCCGGCGAGAGGAATTCAGACATAGATGGCTTGTGTTGCTACCGTAATTAGCCATTCATCAAACAGGTGGAGGACGCTCATCGTATCATCACATCACCGGGTAAAAGATTCAATAGGATAAAATCCGGTAACGGTAGTCTGCCAGCTCCTTTAGTGATGTATGCGAAGGTGTTAAAGAAGTGTCGTCGGTGACGGAGTGGTTCCGTGATCTGAACAGCGGCCAAAAAGGCTTGTAGTGGCCGGCGTATCTGAGAAGGCCATCGTAAGTGAAGAACTATTTGAAGCAAGCTTATGTGGACGTCGATCGGAGAGAAAGATGAGGAGGAGAATATAACAAGGACAAGTACTGTGATCAAAACCACGTGGTTCCGTTCAGGTTATCCTGAACCTATTTTTTCCCAAAAATGAAAGAGGATATTTATAAAGGAATGATATATACTAACTATTAAAAGCAAAGCAAAATGGAGATGAAGAGATGGAGCTTTAACAAAATGGAAAAAGGATGCGTATGGTTTGATTGTGCAACCATAAATGAGAGTATAAGGAAGGAAGGAAGAACTCGTATTGATGCAGTGCCTATCTCGTTGGCGTTGCCATGGAGAATAAAGAGAGAGTCTAGAGAGAGAGAGAAAGGGGGTGTGAGTGTGAAGGAGAAGGTGGTGGTATTTATAAAAAGGAAGACCGGGTTGGTGAAGCCTACTTGCTTTAAACAGAGATGCCTATGGGGCGGGTCTTAATTTATAGAATCTCAGTTTCTTTCGTCTTAAAAATATGGCTTCATTATTTGAAAGTTTGTCTGATGTGAAAATATTAGGATCGTCGAATTCAACTCATCTACGATAATAAAATAATAATAAATAAAATCGAAAGCTTATATAGATTACATCTTAGTTTGAAGAACATGACCATGAGAGAATTTATTGACACCATAGATCTTGGAAATCCTTGTCTAACAAGCCGGTTTATAGATCTTAAATCCTTGATCTCTTCTTACTCATATCAAACTTGATCATAATTGTTTTACGTAATTGATGGAAGAGTGCGCAACCGCCTGTGAAGAGGTTTTTTATATATAACTTATTGATAGGAGAAGAGGACGAGAATACACATTCAAAACGCCGTTCTAAACGTGTAATTCGAATAAGCTGTTCTTATAATAAATTATATTTATTATAATAAGCACATTCTTATAATAGAATTATATTTATTATAATTTACCCACTCCATCAGGATAAATAGCTTCATAGCAGTTTAAAAGATGTGGGTATTCTTTTAATTGGCTAAATACTGAGTTAGTGGGCCACTCACTTGAATTTTTAATGTGCAAATAACATTTCTCACTTGGCCCACTAAGCAGATTATGAAACTATACGTGATCACGATTTCAATAAACATAGCCAATACGTCCAAATCATATACCATATCTTGAATCAGTTTAGATCATAAATGCGAGTCATGGCGGTCCGCTGACCGTAATGTAAATGTTTCCTTTCATACCACAAATCAATAACCCTTACTAACCAGTCCATAATGCCAAGCCGCCACAATAATTTGTGCATCGAACAATTCTTGTTTATCAAACAATAAAAATGTACACCCATAATTGAAAACAGAATAAGCGAAACAATTTTTAATCGCAAATTGTCAATTACATAACCACCATTCATTATCATACATATTATGGATTACTCAAAAGGCCCATCCTCATAACATGTTCTAAATATGCCTTTGGAGGTAATCCTTTGAATTGAATCGTAACCATAAGTGTGGTCATAATATTTTCAATTGACACTTGTTTTGAGGACTCTTTTCTTTAACTTGACTAAATACTTTAAATCCATGTGTTTCGATCTACTAGAAATTTGCCATTCTTAGAGAAGAAAACGATTTGTGAATTATTTATCACGATATATTCTCAAGGTTTAGCAATAAGTCGACAACACAGAAGCCTGAACAAAATTCCGCAGCCATAAAGCATGACTTGGAAGCTTCAGAACAATCCAACAAACTCGGCCTCATCGTGGATGACGGTAATTGATTGTTTTCACTCTTCCATGAGATTGCCCCATTTGCTAGCATAAAGACAAATCCACGAAGTTGACTTTAAGCTCGAGAGGCAAACCACCATAATGGAATCCCAGATGTAAGCTGACCTCTAATTGTTCGGATCTTTTATATGTGAGCATATAATCCTTGTCCCCTTTCCATGTTATTCCTTGAGCCGCGCATTTTACTTAATTTGTCACCTTTCAATATATAGGTCTGATGCTAGATGAACATGACTACATATTAAATCTCTCTAAAACCCAATCAATATATCCTTTCTGAGATAAACCTAGCACTCCTCGAGATCTATCCCTAAATATCTCGATGCCAATAACATAGTTTGCCTCACCCATATCAACCATATGAAAGTTTTTAGAGAGATATTCCTTGGTTTCACCTAATAATCCAAGATCACTGCTAGCAAGCAAAATATCATCCACATACAGTATCAAAAATATAAACTTGCTCCCACTAACTTTCAGATATATACACTGATCAACAATGTTCTCTTTTGATAAGGATGTAATAGTATTATTAAACAATAACTACAATTGTCTGGAAGCTTGTTAAGACCGTAAATGGATTTCTACTAATTTACCAAACTAGGTGTTTATTTCCTTTCTTTGCGAACCCTTCGGGTTGTTCCATGTAGATATCTTCATCCAAATTCCCATTTAAGAATGCAGTTTTCACATCCATTTGATGTAACTCTAAATCAAAATGAGCTACAAGTGCCATGATGATTCTAAGCGAATCTTTCTTGGAAACTGGAGAGAAGGTATCTTTGTAATCGATACCTTCCTTTTGAGGTAGAGACAGCCACAAGTATGGCGCCGTACGTTACGTGTACCTTTTGCGTCACGCTTTGTCTTAAAGACCCATTTACAGCCGACGAGTTTACAACTATTAGGCAATTCGATGAGATCCCAGACACCGTTATGGGCCATATATTTCAACTCTTCATTCATAACTTCCATCCATTTACTAGAATCATCACTTTCCATGGCTTGTGAAAACGAAACCGGATCCTTCTTTATCCCAATATCAAAATCAGATTCACAGCCAAATACACCATATAATCATACGCCAATAGCGGAGTCTCCTTTCTCTTTGAGATCCTCAAAGGTGTCGATTGTGGTGGCTCTGGCATTTTCAATGGCAATATTTTACGGGTGGTAATGAATCATCTCTATTATGTTTGCTGCATTTTTCCTAAACTTGTTGAGCAGTTGAGGGACAATAATTTCTTGAGGTAAAAGAGTGGTGGGATATCCACTCTTATCTCTTCAACATCTACCTTTCTTGGTTCATTACTCCCACTAATTTTGCCATTCTCTAAGAATCTGGCATTACCGGTTTCAACTATTCTCACATTGTGGTTAGGACAATAAAATATGTACCCTTTCCATTTATCTGGATAGCCAATGAAATATTCAAATATCGTTCTTGAATCAAGCTTTTTCTCATGTGGGTTATAGATTCTTGCCTCCGTTGGACAACCCCATATATGTATATGTTTCAAGCTAGGTTTCCTACCAGTCCATAACTTTCGAAGAAAGGAGTTTTGGAGCGCCTTACTAGGAACTTCTGTTCAAGATATACATTGCGGTTTAAGGCTTCACCCCTGATGAAATAGGTACGGAAAAGTGGCACCATCATACTCTAACCATTTTCATTAATATGGTCGCCCCTTTCGGCAACATCATTATTGTAGCGTACGGGCATTATGTGCGACACAAATGCCATGCTTTTCAAGGAATTTGGCAAAATGACCAGGATTTTGTCCTGATTCATCATATCTTCCATAATATTCACCGCCTCGATGTGATCTCACAATTTTAATCTTTTTATCTAATTGTCTCTCTCGACCTACATTATGAACATCTCGAAGATGTCAATGGCTGAGACTTTTCATGCATTAGGAATAAAAACACTGTGCGAGATAGATCATCATAAAGGTGATAAAATATTTCTCTCATGTAAAACATGGAGCAGTGGTCCCGCGAATATACGTATGAATTATCTCGAGGGCTCATTGCTTCTTGTGGCACCTTTCTTTGTATGTTTAGTTTGCTTTCCCTTTATGCAATCCACGCATACATGAAAATCAGTGAAGTCAAGATTTTGTAAAATTCCTTCCTTCACTAATTTCTCAATTCTTTCCCTAGAGATGTGCCCTAGTCTTTTGTACCACAAGATTGAAGAATTTTCATTAATTAAGTCACGTTTTGAACCAACATTTGAATGTAGGGTTATCAAAGCTTCTGCAAATTCATGATTCAAGGAAATTTTATATAAACCATCACATAAAATACCAGAACCAACTCTAACAGAATTTAACATCAAACTTAATTGTCCAGAACTGAATAAAACAGAATATCCAGTAGAATCTAATTTGGACAAGGAAACTAAATTCCTAGAGATAGAAGGTACATAAAAAGTGTTTAAACGATCCATCCATTGGCGAGTCTCTAATAGTAGCGATAGGGCTGTAGCTATCCTCGACGCGAGGAGCGGTTTCCCATATAAGACTTTCACTTTCCTTTGGTTTCCTGGTTGTAAGGAATCCCTGCATTAAATTAGTCACATGAGTTGTGGCTCCAGAATCAATCCACCAAGTATTTGAAGGAACTTCAGCAAGATTAGATTCAGAACATACAAAAGAAAGATTTATACCTCTCTTTTCGAACCAAGCCTTGCGCTTGATACAGTCCTTCTTCACATGCCCTTTCTTGCCACAAAAGTAGTAACTTACCATGAATTTTCCATCATGACTTTGGCTACTTTCCCCAGGTCCACTTTTCTTAGGTGGAAAGTTCTTTCCTTTTTTGAATTTTCCTTTCTTCTTTGTGACTCCATGAGTTCTGTGAAACAAGATTATGTCATTCTTGTCTTAATCTCACTTCCTCTTATATACATTTTTGTAAAACAGAGAAAATTGATTTTCTTAAAAATGGTAAAACGGTAATTTCGGTTGAAAGCAGAAATTAGATCTCGGATGTGAAAGCAGTTGTGAGTTAAATTCGATACCATGAAATCTAGTGGCCGAGAAAGTTCGTCGGTGAGACAAAGCGGAATATTTCGATTTTACGGGTGATAAGCGGGTTAATGACCGGGAGCGAGATTTTATGAAAATCTCGAAAGTCAGAAAATGACTTGAGTTAAGTTCATTTAAAATAATTGAACTGAAAAGAAATAAAATTTTTCGGGAAGAAACGAACCCGAATGAGGCAATATAAGTTATGTATCAAAATGATAATAATAATAAATATTAATAATAATAATAATAATAATATAATAATATTATAAAATTAATAAAAGTAAAAAAAAAGAGAGGAGGAGGCAAATTTTCGTTAGACGGAGAGAGAGAGGTTGAGAGATATTTTTATTTTTTATTTCTCTCTTCGCTTCTTTCTCAGATATATGAAAATCAACCCATTAAAAAAGTTCGACCCATAAAAAACAGTCATTCCAGATGTAAGAGAGTGTAATGAAGTGGGAACTGTATAAAATATAACAATGCTCACAATAAGGCCTCAAGTATAAAATAAATAGCAATAAACTATTGATATCATTAAAATTCTCCTTTGGGTAAATTTTAACATATCCAGTGTTCACTTGGAGGGAGCTTAAAACACTTTACTATTTTGTGTCATTTTATATGTACCTTTGGGTATCCATTTTACCTTTCTAAGCAACCGCAAATTAAGCAATTTAATTAATAATTAGCGAGAAATTGACTCTCCTTTAGGTTGAGTCTCATTCTCCTAATTATAAAAGTATTAAGAATTTTATAAGTCTCATTCCTTTTATGCAATTCAATAAATACAAGGCTCACTAATTTAGGTTACTTTGGCAACTATTGAAATTAGTTAACCTTACATTTATAAATTGTCATTTGGATAAAATTTCACAAGATGAAATTAATTCTTTTATTTGAGTTAAAAATCAAGGAAATAGTATCTTTAATAATCATCTGATTCAATAATCAAATAAATCGGCATTCATCAGATATAATAATAATTTCACAAAGGTTCAAAACATAGGATACATGGACATCTTAAAAGAGAATTTCAGTTTCATATTCAAATAAGTGATAATGACAATCGGCAAACCAGTGCTGTGATTCTATATTTCTCATTTATTAGGCTTCTAATGCGGTGTGCGGCGTGGGAAAACGACCCGCCGGATGGCGTAAACCGGCGCCCCTTCTGGGCATTGATCCAGTCAGCGTTGCAAGGAAAATAAAAAAATCTTCCTTCTACACGTTGAGGCTGGTTTTTATTTTGTTTAATTAATTTTTTTTTTATTCATTTTAATGAGGCAATTAATCGAAAGGTAATCTCAAGAATTTAATCTTTATAAAACAATGATTAGAATATTTAAATTCAATCAGCTCACGATACCATTTATTTGAGATTTAATAAAGAAATTAACACACAATATTAGGATCATCGAATTCAAACTCATCTCGATAATAAAATAATAATAATAAAATCAGCAATATGGATTACATACAGTTTGAGAACAATACAGCCATGAGAGATTTCCACTTGAGTTTATAGATCTTAAATCCTTGATCTCTTTCCCTTCTATTTATGATCTTAAATCGTTGATGTATACTCATTATCAAACGATCTGCGAGTGTTTTACGTAATTGATGGAAGAGTGCATGTCTTAACCGCACATGAAGGGGTTTTTATATATAACTTATTGATAGGAGAAGAATGTCAATAATACACATTCAAAAACCGTTCTAAACGTGTAATTCGAATAACTGTTCTTATAATAAATTATATTTATTATAATTTATTCACTCCATCAAGGGTAAATATCTTCATAACAGTTTAAAGATATTGTGTATTTTTTTAATTGGTTAAATACTAGGTTAGTGGATTATCCACTTAATTTTAATGTGAAAATAACATTCATGGCTTCAATCTTCTTCTCTCATATCTCATCATCGCGTCATTAGCCTTTTTCCAGAACTTTGCGTGTAGATACCGTGGATATGGAATTGGAAAATATTCCCATGCTTAGAAATCTATTCACATGCTTAGGAGCATCAATATTGAAAAGGAATAAATTATTATCACAAAAAGAAAGCTTGATTCTAGGATTATATGTCTCCTTAGTAGGAGAGAGTATAAAAGAAAAATAAATTTGAAGAAAAAGGTGGCATTCTTTTGGAGAGGCAATTATTTTTGGGAGAAGTGAGCTGTCAAAAGAGGGGATCCTTTTGGGGGAAAGGGACCTGAGCTAGAGAGAAAAATGGGGGATTCCAAAGGCAGCCGTCACTTTGGGGTTGGGGATTTTCTGCAACTATAGGGATAGGAAGATAAGAGGTTAAAGGATTTAATGCTACTCTAATCTTTGATTTATTTATCCATCCCCTTCTCTACTTGGGGCATGATATTTTTAGGGCATTGGGTGTTTATACATGTTCTTGGATCTAATCTCCTATCGAATATTTAGTTTATAATAACCTGATTTTAGGACTGTTATTGGATACCAGATTTGCATTTCATGTATTAATTCTTATATGTATTATGTTTTTTTTTCTTTGAATTTTTTTGAATAAAGAATTCCATTTTCTTTCTTTCGAAAGTTTGAAGGGGAACATAATTGCTATCATAAAAGAGATTAATTATTGATTGAAAGGGTTGAGGTATATATAATTATATACCAATATAAGAACAAAATAGTAAAAGCATAAGTTAAAGGAAAAAAAATCCTAAATGTACTCTAATAATTGCTATGTTAATAAATTTAAATCTGAATAACCGGGAATGAGTTTTGCTTGGCTCCCATGTCTATAAACCTAAATACGAAATAACTAGGAATGACTATTGCTTTATGGGTTTCCCTTTCATTCCTTTTGATTTCACGTGGTTTGCCGGAGCGACAATGGAGTTCTGTTCTTTTTTATTTCATTCTTTGGTTTTAGATTTCTTCCTATTCCGATTTTTTTTCTTTTTCTTTGTTTTCATTTTTCCTTTTTTGAATCCATTGGAGATGCTTGGGTTAAGGATTTTTTTGGCTGCTACTGGGTTAAGGATGGAAATATCGCTTTCAATGGATATATCGGTACTTGGATTTTACGGATATATCGGTATATATTTTTACATGAATATCGATATATCGAAAATTAATAAAAATACTTTGAAATTCATATAAATACTTTATAAAAGTGTAAAAATGACATTAATAATCAAATATATACATTGAAATTACATTATAATAAGCTTTTAAAATCAAAATGAAGATCAATGTGGCTCTATTGCAAAATTTGATAGAGGGATCCTATCTTGATAAAGATAATATTCATACCAAGACATGGTGTTTCGATAATATTGATTATAGGATCGGAGCATATCAATACATAAATAATAACCGCTTGTAGCCCGCAGACCAGAAAGTGGGTGTTCATTCCAAGTGTGCTCGTTTCCAAATATTGTAATTTATTAATATATTATTAATTGAAATGTTGAATTTATTAATATATTATTACTAAATTACTTAATTTAAAATATGAAAGTAACTCCTTATAAATTATCACAAAAAGAAAAAAAAATGGAGTTGAATAGAATTGGTCTTAGGTTGAGAGAATTTGTGATCAAATGAAATGATTTTAAAGGTATTTATAGATTTTTTTTTTTTTTTTTTGTCAAAATAGTCGTTGAATGGTAAAAAAAATCTTTGTAATTTAATTATAACCGTTGGATTTAATTTTTATGCAAATTTGATCGTTAGATCTTTTTTAAACTATTGGGATCAATCCATAACTGTTGGATCAAATCATGATTTAAAATCTGACCATTTGGATATATCCCGATATATCTCCGATATTTTATTGAAAATTAAAAAAGCCCAACTCGCGCGTGTACGCGAAGTCCGAATATTTGCGATATATGGATCCAGCGAATATATCGCGAATATTATCGATTTTGATCGATTTTTCCCTCGGGCGGTTATCGATTATCGATATCGTGCCGAAGCATTCACAGATATCCAGATATATCGGCGATATATGGGCCGATATCGATATGGTAGATATATCGGATACTTTTATCCCTAACATACGTAACATCATATTGCCCTGGCCACTGCTAAATCTTTTGTTTTGTTTTTCAGTTTCAGCCTGTTCCGGTTTTATTAATTAGTAATTAGCAAAAAAAAAAATTTTGTTCATTCAAAGTTCCTGTTTTATTAATCTTTCTTTATTTTATTTAATCCTTTTGTTCACTTTCAAATTCATTTCCTGTTTTTGTTCACCCTAAATTCTTACTGTTATTTATTTATTCTAACTTATTAGCTTATCAAAATATTTAACCCAATTCTCTCAAATGTTTCACTCATCTCCTTAAAAGGAAATATTTCAATTGTCTGACCAGCATGAACCCCCGCCCAAAAGGACTCAAAATGAATTGACCAAACCAGCAACTAAAGCCCTCTTTTATTAAATCACGTGCATATTTAAATAATATTTCTAACCAAATTTCTTTGCCAACAAAATTGACTTTCTATTTTCTAACCTTCAAATAAATTTATTTTTTTTACCTTTTTTAAATATTTAGATCTAATGTTCATACTTGTCTTTTTCTTGTAATTTAATTAAAACCAATCTTTTAAACTTTCGTACTCCCATTTCTTTATAGATTTTTTTTTTAAAAATTGTGAAAAACTTTCATCCCTTCTTTTTTATTTACTTGATAAAATGGCTTTTGTTTTTAAATAGTAGAGATTACACTTTTCCATGGTTCTACCCAAATAAATGAAATTTATGGAAATAAATTGCAAAACAAATATTGGTTTGGAGTGAGGTATTTCGATATTTCATGTATCATTTTAGTAAATAATTTGACATATGATCCATAACCTAATTTTATTGATTTTGAATATTTTTTATTTGTTCCATTTACGCTCCATGTTGTTTCACTTAGTTGATAAGCGGTTTAACATATCGTCAGGAATTAATTTTTTCTCATTTGGTTTTATTTGATTATTTTATTTATATATATCGCTGCATGCTTTTGTATTATAAGTAGCCATTTTCGGTATTGGCCCAGTTGATTAATTAGCCCCTATGTTTTCTTTAGTTTATTTAGTAGAGACCAGACTTCAGGCAGAGGATCACCGACGATGCAGAGTACATTTCCAATATGACTTAGCCACTGAACACAGATTGGTTTTCCCTTCTTATTTTTTTTATAAGGAGTCACATTTAAAAAAAAAATTTTAAATAAAACAAAAATAAATGCGCGACTCGAGCCGTTTTAAAAATGATTTTTGAAAATAAAACTGAGATTTTGTGTCTTTTAAGTGAAAACATATAATAACAAAAAATCACGGGATACACGCGTACACACACACACACACACACACATATATATATATATATATATATATATATATATATATATATATATATATATATATATATTGAAGTCATAGTCTTTAAAACTAATTTTGTTTTTTTAATTAGAAAATCTCTAAAACAAAATCAATTAAGTAGGGGTTGTTTAGAATTCCAGTTAACTTTTATATTTAACAATAGAAGATGATGAGTTTAAAGAAATAGAAGCACGAGGCCAGCTGACGAGCCAAGTCAAATGCATGATACGATGAACCGCGATCACAGAGCTGAATCGAGGCGTGAGATCGAAAAACGATCACGAGATGAATTGGAAGCCCCATATCCTACCGTCAGTTGTGCATGGCGCTCATACGAGAAAATAGAATAACCCACCATGATATATTATCCCTGCAGTCGACCAAACCTTATCAATAGGAAGGAAAAATAATAACGGTCATCGCTTGGGTTAAGATCTCCCGATAAAGAAGGATTATCTCAAACAAAAGCGGCTCGCCATATCACGTACCATCCAGATGTAATTTAAAAGAAATATCGAATCGATGGGAAGGACTCTAACCCACGAATCAAGCGGTTGAACATCTACTATAAATCTGAGGCCACGATCGGTGAAAGATGCCTTAAAAAACCAAGCCATGACATTCTTACACACATTCTTAGACGCATACTGCGTATGCAGCACATTAACCCTCTGGCGGTCTACTCTTTTTCTACCGAGAAAGCCGAAGCGCGACATCGGGCCCGACCCGCGGGCGAAGCCCTCGCGAGCCCGCTTCTTCCTTGTTTTGCGGAGGAGTCGCTACGTCAGAACTGCGGATCGGCCTTGATCACCAGCGATTTACCTCGGCCAGACGATCCAGGGCGGCTTGCATCGGCCTTGAGCAATCGGGTCCAGCTAGCGGCCACCCACGCTCCGGCCAATTCCGGTTGAAAAAAACATCATCACGATTGGCCTTGTCATGAACGGCGGTTCGCTTTATAAATATGCGCGAGTTTCTCGGTTGCGGTGGGTATCGTGAGGAACCTGGCGGAACACGCCCGTCGTAGGGATCACGAGGATCCACCGAGGGCAAGCGCGGATAGGACCTCTGGGACGGCCCGGAAAGCGTGCAAACGATACAGCGAAATTGGAAGCCGCCATCTCGTCCGATCAGCATACGATAGAAGAATTTGGAACAACTTACGAGATGGTTGCAACATCCGCAGAATCGACGGGCGGGAAGACCAGGACCTTCCTCCCCGTGAAAAACTGACTGAATTGGCGACATTCCGAGTGGCGTCAGCGAAGCGAATCATTCCGTCCGGGGCACATACAGTGGCCCTGCGGAGGAGGAAAAGCGAAGCCGTACTCGGGGGCGGTGTGGGACGAGCGCAGTACCTCGGCGGGAGGCGGGGAGAGCGGGCAGTGGGAGGCGGAGGGTTTGGAGTCTTCAACGGGGCTCGGTCGTGTGAAGGAGGTGGTTAGAGGACGGCGCCCAGAGATACTATGGATACCTTGGTCACGGCTAAGCCAGGAGTCTCCACTTCCACGGTAGAGGTGCTACACTTCCCCCTTAGCGAAGTTCGGGATGCCACAAATAAAGCATTCGATGGAGTGAGACCGTCGATCCTGCCTTAATACCTCTGAATCGGATGGAGCTACATGGGTACTCGGGACTGTGCGTCACGGGGGCATTCGCCTTACCTTTAAAGGGCCGACCCTTGTTTGGTTCAGCGTAAATTCCCCCTTCATCCATCTCGTCATTCAGGGAACTATCCATTGCGTTCGTCTCCCACTTCATGGGCGAGCGTGTCTGAGAAGCCAGTTACCATCTGTTGAGTGTCAAACGGGGCTCGGGAAAGTTTAAAATCGCTGGTCTGAGTTCAATGATTGGAGTCCACGGCCAGACACGGAGTAAAAGTTACATCCACGGCATTCATTGCGGGGTTAGGAGTACAATTGAAGACTTGATGTTTTTCCATCTCGAAGAACCAAACGAAACATGGCGAAGTACTGCATGAGCGGAGAAATACATAAGCGAGCGGAGGCCTAATATCAAATAAAGAGTTCTTAAGTAAAGAAAAAAGTGCAGCAGAATGACGAGGCGGGACGAAGTCTAAAAGGCAAAACGAGCGGGACAAATCCCCGAGAAAAGATCGAAACCGATCCCACCCCAAAGGAGGGCCCGAGAGGCGGAAATGCAGGCCCTGCAATCGAGAGGCGGCAGCCCTTTCGCCTCGGCGCTTCATACCCCCTGCGGCCTCAGTGTCACAGGTCACCTTGAGGTGTGAAAACTGAAGCCGATTCTGAATGTTGACTTCGGATGAAATCGGATCCGCCCACGAGGACAACTCGAATATTGCAAGTTCCATAGGAATTCACGGACGCTCGCCGCGGACAATTGTAAACAAGCGAAAGAGATAGAATACTTATCTAGCGCGGATATCTCAGGCGTTTCATATCTCGGGGAACCCGAAGCCGAGTCGGGCCGAGGCAATGGTCAGGAGGTCGAGGCGAGGCCAGGCTCAACCGCCCGACCACCTCGACAAACGGCAACTCGGCATAATGACCCCTTGGAAATCCCGCGTGATCTCGGGAGGATTCTGGGAGAGGGAGAATCTAGTTGACTCGAAAGGCCCTGCGTAGCGGTCGCGAGAGCGGAAATCTGGCTGATAACCTTCGCCGGCCGCGACTTCGACACTACCATCACATTCGGCTTCGGGCACGGAGGATACGGTATCCATGTGACCCATTGGTGGTTGCGCGATCGTGGCAACCGCAACTGATCCATCGGGTTTTAATTGATAGCGGGAGTTCGGGTGACATCATCTTCGCCTCGGTAGCCGACCAGAAATGGGCATTGGGAGAGAAAATTTAGATCCCGTGACACATCTGCGGTTTACAGGAGAAGGTATTATTACCAAGTGAAGTGATTGTTGGTGGTAACCACGGAGAGCCCCCTTGCCCGGCGGCAGCGGCGTGAGTTCGCTAATCGTAGACCTTGGTCGACATAACATGCTGGCTGGGCGGACCCTCCCTCAGCCTGTTAAAGCCATCTCTGCGTATCACGCGATAATCAAATTTCCAACTGCCATGGTGTAAAGATGGTCAGAGGAGATCGGTAGTGGCAGGATGCTACACCGCCTCCATGAAACAAAGGGCAGTCGACAACATGAATGTAGACGAGCTTGACATGCGCGATTTGTAAGATACTCAATCCACCCAGCCTCTTGAGGAACTAGAACCTAGATCTGATGACGAATTCTAACATCTCGCCTGGCACGGCCTAGACTAACCCGAGACCTAAAAACCTCCCCTCACTCACCTTTAAGATGTGACAGAGACATTTTCGTGAAACAGCGGACATGGGAGGAATCGATCCTACACATCATCATTGTGTTGAACACCAACCCATCCCCTTCAACCAAACAAACAAAAGCACAGAGCTTCAAGGCCGAGAGGCAGAAGCCATCAACTGGCAAACCCTTCCTCCTGTTTCCTGCCAGGAGCGATTAGGGAGGTAGAATATCCCGGAGTGGTCAAGTTAACGTCACCCTCGTTAAAAACAAATGGCAAGTGGCGACTCAGATCGGCTCAACACCGAATATAAACAAGGTACGCTCAAGGATAGCTCCTTCGCTAAGGATCAGCACCTCACTACGGATGCCAATGAGTATTACGAACTTCAATTTTATGGACGATTTTCTCCGCTTACAATCGATTAGTACGGACTCGATGAACAGAGTGCACCTTTCAGCCACAAAGCTCAGTGGAACTTACCGCTATCGAAAGTGATGTCGTCGCTCAAGAACGCCAGGAGCGACCTACCGTGAGGCCAGTAAACCGAATGTTCCGTAAGCAGGGCGCAACTACGGAGGTATTACGTAGACTACATGCCGGTAAAATCTACTACGCCCAATCTCCATCCCTCACCTCTCGGCTGCCCAGATCCCAAGGAATTACAACATGAAGCCGAACCCAAATTTAAATGCGCCTTCGCGTGTCGGAGCACTTCGGGCCTGATAGTCAACCACAGGGAATTGAGGCAAACCTGCATAAAATAGTTGCTTGTATTCCCGGGCTTATTTTGCCTACGCGATCAAGAATAAAGGAAGTCCAACGACAGACAGGAAGGATCGGCAAATCTGCCGATTTGTATCCTGTGGCGAGTGATACGCGCCCTTCTTCAAAGTTCAAGAAGGCCTGAACGGGATGGCGTGCGGCTGAAGCATTTACTACATTAAAAACGTCCGAAGTTCCCTCCTCCACCCATTCTAGTAAGCCCCTGGCTTCGAGGAGAACTCCCACTCAGACTTCACAGTCGTAGGGAGTCCGACTGATCAAATTTCAAGATCGTCGAGACAAAGAACGAGCACAAAGACCCAAATACCTACTATCGGGCAATGAGCTCGAGAGGAAGGGAGGAGAGGTACCCGAGAATGGAAAAACTAGTACTAGCGCTGGTAACCACAAACCGAAGCTCCGCCCCTACTTCCGTGCTCACACCATGGCGTTCCCGGTCGTATCCGATGAAGCAAGTATCGACAAACTAGGTCTTGAGGATGAGATGAAGGGGCCACAGAGCTGCTTAGTTCGAGACTTCAGATACAAGCCAAAATAAATGGAGAAAGCATAGGGTCCTCAGCCGATCACGTGAATCTAATTCAGCGTAATCATTTAGACTAATTAGCTGTAAAAGAACGACCTCCCCAACTGAAGCTCTGCAGATGGAGCCTCAATGCATGAAGTATGGTGTCTAATTTAACTCAATTTAAGGGATAGACATTGAATATGCACTCAGATTTGGATTCCATGCTTCAAACAACGAGGCCGAGTATGAGGCCGTGATAGCAGGCCTCAACCTCGCCCATTCATTAGAGGTCGACCAGTTAGAGGTATACGCTGACTTCACTCGTGGGCCGACAAATAAAAGAGACCTACGGCCAAAAGTAGAAACGATGATTCTATACCTCCGAAGGTCCGCGATCTATTAAAGAAATTTGTGTTGGTTCAAGTCAAACATGTCCCTGCACGTAGAATTCCCGAAAGGCACGCCTCGCGAAGTTAGCCACACTCACAAGACTCTACAGTCGACGTCATCAATACTGGGCGGAACCTCTCATCGATCCTTATAGCATGATCTGCCCGATAGAGTCCGAAATGAGCTGATGGACCTCATTTGAACTATATAATAGACTAAGCCTACCCGACGCACCCGAAAGAAGCAAAGAAAATAAGGGCGAGGTCACCAGTTCACTAATCATAAAGGAAGTCTCTACAAGCTGCAGGATTTTTCACCCCCTTCTTAAAATGCATCGGGAGAGGACATCAAGTACGTGCCGAGAGAGGTGGCCACGAGGGTGTATGCGGAATCATATCTGAGCCCGGCATTAGTATGAAAAGTTTTAAGGTGTGCGGATACCACCGGCCAACCATACTCAAGGATGACGATCTAAATTAAGAAACGCAGGATCTCGCCAGAGCACGCCCAAGATCTCACGCCTCCCGCCGAACCCTTTAAGGCACAATCACAAGTCCTCGCCTTTCCAACAATGGGTTCGATATATTGGGACCGCCCATCAGGTAAAGATGCTGCAACCATAATCGTCGCGCTGGGATTACTTCAATTAAGCGGGCGTAAGCCAAACCTTACCTACAATTACGCAGCAAAAAATACGCACTTCGTGGCGAGCCATCATATGTGTTTGGGGACCCTGCAGCCCCGGGGACGAGTGAATGAAAGCAATCGACAATGCTAAATTCAGAGGTTTTTGTACGAGTTTAATTAAAAATTATTACTCGCCCCTGAAGACATCCGCACCGAACGGATATGCCGAAGTCACGATCGAACCTCAAGGCCGCCTTGAAGACCAAATTAAAGATCTTTTAGAAGTGGAGTTGGGTAGAATACCTCCCGAGGTACTATGGGCTTGAAGGTGATGACAATGTGGTCAAGAACCGAAACCCCATTTGCCCTAGCCTTTAGCTACGTACAGTGAGCCCCGCTGAGATCGAATAAAGCCCCCAAGAGTCGAGTTGGGCATCAGAGGAGCATAATGACGAGGCCCTCTGGCTCTAAACTTAGAACTCCTAGAAGAAACGAGCAGTTCAAAGCGCGCACTGAGAGTCATCAAAGGAAGACAATGAGGTATTATAATCAAAAGTCAACCTAGGAGCTACATGCCAGCGACTTAGTCTTAAAGAAGCTCCCCGCCAAAGAAGGGGAAGAATCCGTGATGACGGAAACTGTGTGCCCCAACCCGGGAAGGCCCATACATCATATCCCGAAATATCGACTGTGCAATTATGAACTCAAACAGTAAGAGGGAAAAATCTTGCAACATACGCGGAATGCGGAACATCTTAAGCGCTTTCTACCAAAGAAGCATCAGATGTAATGTTAACAATGCCTTATCGATCTCATGTGGATGATGGAACGCTTATCGGACCATTCGTTAGATATCTCAAACAGTCATATATGTAAGATACGTAAAAGGCAAATAAGAAGATACATCGACATAAAAGCAAAAGTGTTCTTTATTTCAATTTAATTACATTCGCCATAATCACAGGTCCCTGGATTACATCTCAGTAATATTCAAGATGCGCCCTCAAAAAAAAAAAAAAAAAAGGTGTGATAGTGGAGAGAAAAGAAAGTGGAAAAGAGGAGGAATAAAGAAAAGGAAAAAGGGTGCTCAGACGGAAGGAAAAGAGACAAAGAAGAAAGATGTGAATGAAAAGTCGAGAAGAAGAAAAGTGGGGTGGAGGGTGGAGAAAAGAAGAGGTGATAGGAGAAAAGAGAGGAACAGAGGGAGGAAGAAGATAACAAAAACAGAGAGAGCAAATGCAAAAGATGCAGCCACTCCTTCGGATGCATTCCTGAAGACGGAGCTGTGGAATAACATGACTTATAAAGGGGAGACTAGGAAAACACAACTCCCATTACGTAAGAACAACAAATACCGACTCCAGATTCCGTAAGAATCTCCAATGACGACGATCAAATCACTCTTCATCTCACGCAGATTCCAGTTGTGCATTATACAAAGAACAAGCCTCGCAGCATTGAAACCGATATTTATAAGGAGATCAGAGCATTCGAAAGTTCGTGCAATCGATCCAAATCCTCCATAAATCCGCATTAAAGACGCTCGCCTCTTTCCAAGAATTGAAAATTAACTAGCAACAATTTTTTAAGCTGCCAATGATATCAAACTCTTCTAACTACTGAAAGATTACGCACTGGAGCTCACGCCGCCCACTTCGACGAGCCCACCTGCACTCCGCACAGCCACGCCGCCCTCGGGAGCTGACCACCAGCTACATCGCCATTCTGGCCTGGGCCGCCGAGCCACGGCTCAATCTGACGAGCTCACTCCACCAAGATAGCCACGCGCCGCCTCAGAGTCGACCACCAAAGTTACATCGCCACTCTACCTTAGCGCCCGGAGCCACGCTGCTCACTGACAAGCCCCACCTACTCCCGCACAAGCTCAAGTCGCCTCAGAGTCATACTACCAGTTACATCGCCACTCTCGCCTTGGGCCACCTGAGCCACGCCTGCCTCAATCTGATGAGCCCACCTACTCGCACAGCCACGCCGCCTCAGAGTCGACCACCAAAGCTACATCGCCACTCTGGCTTAGCGCCCGTGAGCCACGCTGCTCAATTCGACGAGTCAATCTTACTCCGCAGATGTGCCACGCCGCTCAGGAGTCAGACTCGCCAGCTACATCACCACTGCCATAGCGCCCGAGCCACGCCGCTCACTTGACGTGAGCTCACCTACTCTCAAGACAGCCACGCCGCCTCAGAGTCGACCACCAGCCACACTAACACGGGGGCCCGGAGCCACGCCGCCACTTGACGAGCTCATCCCATCACCCAAAGACACGACTCTACTTTACTATTCATCCCGACGAGCTCATCCCATCACCTCAAGCACCGGACGAGCCTCTTACTTACTATTCATCCCGACGAGCCCTTCCTATCACACAACATGGACGAGCCTCTACTTTTACTATTCATTCCGACGAAGCTCTTCCCATCACTCACGACGAGCCCGCCTCAATTATCTGACTGACGAGCTCATCCCATCACTCAAGATGGGACGAGCCCCCACTTTTACTTTATTCATTCCGACGAGCTCATCCTATCACCCAAAGCACGGACGAGCTCTTACTTTACTAATCATCCCGACGAGCTCTTCCCATCACTCAACACGACGAGCCTCTACTTTACTATTCATCCCGACGAGCCTTCCCATCACACAACAGTGGACGAGCCCCACTTTAATATTCATTCCGACGAGCCTTCCCATCACACAACATGGACAGCCCCAGCCTAACTTAATCATCTCGACGAGCTCATCCCATCACTCAAAGATGACGAGCTCTACTTACCATTCATTCCGACGAGCTCATCCTGATCACCATCACTGGATCGAACTCTACTTTACTACTCATCCCGACGAGCTCTTCCCATCACACAATACGACGAGCCCCGCCTCAATTATTCATTCTAACGAGCCTTCCCATCACTCAACATGGACGAGCGCCCTCGCTCAATTATCTGATTCCGACGAGCCCATCCCATCACCCGCCACGGACGAGCCTTACTTTACTATCCATCTCGACACAAGCTCATCCCATCACCCAGCTGATGTATCGAGCCTACTTTACTATTCATCCCGACGGAGCTCTTCCCATCACTCCAACATGGACGAGCTCTACTTACTATCTGTTCGACGAGCCCTTCCCATCACACAACATGGACGAGCTCTACTTTACTATTCATTCTGACGAGCTCTTCCCATCACACAACATGGACGAGCTCCTGCTCAACTATTCATTCTGACGAGCTCATCCCATCACTCAGCATGGACGAGCTCTACTTTACCATTCATTCTAACAAGCTCATCCCACCACTCAACATGGACGAGCTCTACTTTACTACTCATCCTGACGAGCTCTTCCCATCACACAACAATGGACGTGCCCGCCACCATTCATTTTGACGAGCCTTCCCATCACTCAACACGGACGAGCTCCCGCCAATTATTCATTCCGACGAGCCTCAATTATCCATTCCGACGAGCTCCATCCCATCACCAAAGATGGATTCCAGCCTTACTTTTACTATTCATTTTGACGAGCCTATCCCATCACCTCAACAATGACGAGCTCTACTTTTACTACTCATCCCGACGAGCTCTTCCCATCACTCAATACGGACGGCTCCCGCCTCAACTATTCATCCCGACGAGCCTCATCCTATCACGCAAAGATGGACGAGCTCTACTTTACTATTATCTCATTCGACGAGCTCATCCCATCACCAGCATGACAGCTTCCCACTTTTACTATTCATCCCGACGAGCTCTTCCCATCACTCAATAATGGGGATCTAGCTCTACTTTACTTCATTCATTATGACGAGCTCATCCCACTACTCAAAGATGGACGAGCTCTTACTTCACTATCCATTCCGACAAGCTCATCCCATCACCAACATGGATCGAGCCTACTTTACTATCCATTCACGAGCCTTCCCATCACTCAATACTGACGGCTCCTCCTCTAATGATTCAGACGCTCCAATTTAGCCTTCTATTAATTAACATGTAATGAGTCTTATTCGCACGTGGATTAATCTCTCTTATCCAACAAATGACATCGATTTAACCTTCCAAATGTGATTAACTAAATCAAGTCAGCCACTCCACAAGTGCCACGGCGACTAAGTCCGACGAGCTTATTCATCTCAATTGATCCTCAATCCGGGGCCATTCAAATCATGGAAGATGTTTACTCATGCTACAATGAGAACGGTGACGATATGAAAAAAAAAAAAAAAGAGTATATTTATATATATGTTCTAAAGACTACACGTGGTTCGCCCCAGTCCACCAAAGGAGGTCATACATATATATAGAACAACAGTGTCAAGACTGTGCAAACATAAGCATAGGAGATCAGACGTCGGTAGGAGGAACGGACGACGAAGAGGGGGAATTGGTCACGGCGGGAGTACCAGGCTCTTGAGAATAGTTCGTAGAAAAAGATTCCTCCGCCTTCGGCCACACCGGGGAGTGCCAAAATTAAAGTCCTGGGAGAGGAGTATGCTGGTCGACACTCTCTGGCTGAGCATGAGCCACCCGTGGCTTCTCCACGAGCACTAGCCCGTCCCTCACCTGCCTAATGACCCCATCCTCCGAGAGCAACTAAACTAACTCGCTGGATTTAAGATCCGCGCACAACCGCGACATTCCTTCAGCCGCTCGCCAAATTCGCATTCGTAAGATTCCCGACGAAAGTACTCTAGCAATGCCCTCAGATCAAGCTTCATGACGAGCCGTTTCGAGTTACGCTCATGCATCATCTCGCATCACCGTGACCGTGACGGTAATTCCGCCTTTGAAGATCCTGCAGCTCGCCCCAGGAGGTAATGAGCTCCTCCCTAACCACCTAAGCTCACTTACAGACTTCACTTCTCCCGGCCTCACTCAAATCACTTGTGAAGCCCGACCGCTCGAACCTCCCCAAAGCACGCCGGCCGCCGCCAGCTACTCGACCGCTCTTCCCTACTTCGAGCACGGTCACGGCATGCTTAAATCGACTTAAGCTCGCTCCACTTTTCCAACTATGCACACATTGCTCCTCGCGCAGAAATTCTGCCTTTCCAAGAGAGGCCACCTCTCGCTTTATAACCGGGCAATTCTATCTATACTTCGCTTAGGTTTGGCCTCTCTACTGTGCCTTCAGATGAGTGGCTACCCGCATGATCAAAGAGTGAAGATAACGCCAACACCTGAGGCAAAGATGGAAGCAAGCACCATAATAGACTTACCGAGGCAACCCCTTGAAGGGATAAAGCCAAAGCCTCGTCAACAAGCATCGCCTTCGACCTCCCAAGGTCGGAGTCCTTGAGGATGGAGGAGACAGCACCTGCCGCGAGTTCGGTATTAGAAAGCAAAGAGTCCGGGCTTCGCCGACTTTGCTTTCTGCTTCTTTCCTCTTCGCCCATTTCGCCTTCGAGGAGGCGATTTGATTCTTCCAAAGGCGGATTCCGTACTAAGAGTAGGCATAATCCACTGTTCCATTGCCCGGCGGCCAGACTCAGCAAGGTCTTTAGCCCTCCGTCGCGAGGGAATCGGGGGCTCAAATCACGGAGCCCGCCTAAAGGAGACGACGCCGCTCTAGGCTCTCGAGCAACCGGAGGCGCTCCCAGCCTTTCCGAACTCATTGAACCCACTGGCCCTCACCTGAAATTTCGGTTTTTTACTACAATTCGAGGCTCAGACGCCGCCCCCAAATGAACCAAGATCTCCCTCCGGCAGAGAGCCAACAAGTAGTTTCCAACGGGAGAGGATCCCGTGGTAGCAATGTGCAAAGACTTCAAGCAGAGGAACGTAAAGACTTCGATTAGACGACTGCAGAATGTCCGACCTTATCAATTCCATGTATGACGAAGCAGGATATCCCGCTAACGCTAGGCTATGACATTATCTTCGCCGCTTAAGTTCAAGACGAGCATCCGGGAAACAAATGGTGATAAGACAAAATTAGAAACATCCAACCACCTTCCGCATAAGTCATACCAAAAAATAGTACAAATACTCACATCAGCAAGATCGAGCGCCCAAAGCCGTGGGAACACCTGTGCTGTCATCCTCACGAAGGATTATATTCCAATTGAAACCGCTTAAGAAGAAATAGCGTCCCTTCCATGACCTATGTAAGATGGAAGATCGGGGATCACCGCAGGAGCCCCTAATCGCCCTCTGAAAAAAAGAAAACTCCTTGGTCTCATTTGGGCGGTAAGATGAAGAAATAAGGCTAAGCCAGTGGACGCGAGCCCTTATCCCTAAAAGAAAGCCAATAACCCCACCAAAATGCCCCAACTGGCGTGGGAGGAAGTTGGGGAGGCAAGAAATGTGTCAAATGTCAAAGACCCTCTTCACAGTGGAAAGTATGGAAACCAGGTCATTAAAGGCGACTCTCAAAAACAAACTGCATCTCCTGTGCACGAAGGTCGCATAAAAGGTTAGCATGCCATCGGGGACCCATATCAGATAAGGCGGGGAGGCTCATAACGACGCGAAGGTACTCCCATACGATGGGCTCTAGACTTTACAGTCCTCCTGTATATTCAAGATGTCACGCATTTAAGGTAATTCACCCTGTGATATGTAATTAGGTTTATTTTCGCTTACCCTTATCACGAAGAGGAGGCTTCAAGAATGGCTCGTGGTTCTGATATACCAGAACGGCTGAGGCACTTCACTCGCAGACAGAGCCGACAACAACTGAGGAGTCATCATCAATCCGCAAAGAAGAAGAGCGACCCGGACCCACGAACACTTTATGACTAGCGATAAGAAATAAAGTCAATCTGCTAAACCCTTAGTGTTTCATTTGACCAACTAAATTACATGACACAATGGACCCAGATACAATGAACTCCAAGAAAAGGCGTAAACAGAGGTCGAAAGAAAAAGGGTCCCTAAGGTATGCATAAGACGAAAGATATCCACTAAAGAAACATAAGGAAACCTAAGAAATGGGAGAAATAAGCGAAACCTAAGGGTCATCACATCACAAGCACTACAGTAGGACGGCGATACAGCTTTAACCCGGCCCAACTAACACACGTAGAAACTGCAACCGATACAAGAAGAATTATAGCCCTTGCCCACGCCAACGGACACAAGGGGTCGGGGCAACTGATAGTGGTTTAAAATAAAGCTCGCAGCCCACTCGACTAAGCCCAAAGTGGTATGCTCCAATGCAATACCAGTTCCTCGCATCGCCCAAATCGAAGCCCAAGGGGCCAGTCCAAAGGATTAATCCCCCAATGGAACAAGCCCGCATCTACAACCGATTGTACGCCTCATACAAAAACAGAAACAACCCTAGCACATATTATCCCGTCGATCCAACAAACCTTTATCACTAAGGAAGGAAAATAATACAGATCACTACAATGTCTCCTCAATAAAGAAAGAGTGGATTATTCAAATAAACAAATTCCTTCTATATTCTCAGACTACAAACTATATGACTAAAATAAGAAATATCCCGTCCAATGGGAAGGACTCCTAATTCAATATCCAACTCATGAAACATCTACTATAAATACGCGCCACCCATCTACGAAAGGTAATGCAAAACCAACGCCAACATTCTTACACACACATCCCGGGGACGATACTGCAGATGCAACACATTCGCCTGGGCGCTCCTTTTTCCCCGTAAAGAAACTGACTTGGGGGATCGGAGCCACACGGCGGCTCCCCGCCGACCTTCCAG
This sequence comes from Tetrastigma voinierianum, assembly GCA_016808115.1. Taxonomy (NCBI): domain Eukaryota; kingdom Viridiplantae; phylum Streptophyta; class Magnoliopsida; order Vitales; family Vitaceae; genus Tetrastigma; species Tetrastigma voinierianum. The sequence goes on along the minus strand of JAEQBH010005007.1, from coordinate 61,215 downwards.
GTTTTGCAGAGGGAGGTTACGTCCGGAGCCCCGTGTGACGGAAGAGTCAAGAACTGATCCACCTCAACCGGCAATCCAGACGCCAGATCCATCCCCCACAAACAATCCGGTCCATCCCTGGGGCCCGGGGTCCCCTACGCACCGCCTCTGTACCTGGGCCCGACAAAAGTACCACAGTAAGACTTGGGAGTTTGAAATTTTTTACTAAAGATAAAAATGATTTCAGAATTTTGAGTTATATAAATGAGAAGAAATAAATAGGATTTATTAGTTTTTGTGACTGTTCATAAATCCGTATTGATTTGATTGATTTATATTGTGAATCTGTCGTGTCGTGTCGTATTGATTATTTTTCTTGTTAACTGTGGGGGCATTTTTCCTCATTAATTTATTATGATCTATATATGGTATTGGTATATGTTGGATTCTGTCTATGAATGGCATCACAATTTTTCCAACAACTTGCAAGACGACTTACGTTTTCAAAAAACATTGTTCTGGAAAGGAAATTCTGAAGCTACCTGTTGAAAAGAAAACATCAATCTAGGCTCTTATTAAAACGAAAAGGGAAAGGTCTTTGGCTTATCCTTTTAATAAATATTATTTTCACTCATCCAGATAATTGATCTGGAAATATAAATTGACGAGTATTATAAATTCATTAAAATTCTATTTAACTGTCAAAAGTAAGAAAAAAAAAATTAACACTCTAAAGATACAAACAGTTGTATCCTTTCCTTTTTTACAAGATTATACTTGATCTCCAATAACTTTCATAACACGTTTAATAATTTTATTTTATTTTATAAATTGGAAAATAATGACTACAATGATGATTTCTCTAACCGAGTGTTAATGCAAATAGCCAAAAAAAAAGAATGGTCTGGGTATTTGAGATGATACTTTTTTTCTAATCTAACCGAGCCTGAGCGCATTTGAGTCTTGCAGCCCGGGCCCGTCGACTCTAGATGCCTGGCCCTCCGGCAAAAAACAATAAAGCTCAGTGCATGATCGAAGAGGGCTCGCCCATTGCCTCCTCCGATACCTAAGTCAGTCTCTTTCCCGATGGAAAGTAAGATCAACCGCTAAACAGAAATTCGCGCCACATCTTCATCATAATTTATATCCCAGATTTATAATCGGTCACAGCGATCATTCCCACTTTTGACGACGATACAGAATTATAACTTTCTAGCCTGGATGATTATTATGATATCTCCCCATCAAAGCGACTGGGATTTTCTTTCCTATCTAGAACTCTGAATAATATGATAATTGATGGCAATAATTATAAATATCCTACTTCCTAATCATGAGACGATTATTTTCCTTTACTACTAATCTTTCACACTGCATTGTCAGATTTCAGAAGTAACTGGGTCCCTGTTTCAGCCCATTCGAGGGATGTCACCGGGGTGTGGGCCCATGACCCACTAAGGTGACGCTCTTAATCCCTTCTCAGCCCGGTCTCTCAGTCTCGTGTTTCAGCCCGCCCGCCACACTTCAAACCCGACCGCCGCCTCCCCAACCTCGACTGTGCGAGCCAGGCGTGGGCCGACCGCTTCTGACGTGATTCCCACGTGACTACTCCGGGGGCGGTTTGATTGTGTGGCTTTGTCACGTCCCAACGCCTTCATCATGATGGCTTCTCTACTTGCTTTACTGGCCGCGGGCTCTCCAATTCCTTAAAACGTCCCTTACCTGATTCCAGACTTGTCTCTCGTTTTCGGGTTCTTCTGGGCCTGAAGCTCTGGGCTTCCTTTTTCTTGAATTTTGTCCAACTATTGTTCAAGACTGCATGTCCCCATATTCTCGTTTGTGTCAAAGGCCCCTTGTCTTGTTTCTGACTTAGCAATGCCTCCTTCTCTCTCGGCTCTTTAGCTCAAGTCTCGTGAGGCCCAAGGTCATTTTCGGCCTGGTTCTCATTTTCTCTCCTTTCTAAATTTAATGTGATCTCACAACAATGGGGTCCCGATCGCTCTTCCGTTTCATGACAGGAGTAATCCTACTAGCCAGTCTACACGCACGAATTAAGTAGTTTGACAAATGGTCGTGGTGGTTCACTGTGTCGTCTTGAACCTCCTTCCCTCGATAAAGGCAAGGGCAATTACTAAAATTCAAAATCCTAGCGACAATATCTGAGGCTCGCCAAGGCCATGAACTTGAGGTCAGGCCCTAATGGGCGGAGTCTTTGCATAAGGGAGATTCATGGTCCAGATGGGCCCCCATTCGATCCAAGTTTGGTGCCCCGACGTACGACCACCTGCTAACATCAGTCCAAGTGCCCAAGATGGTGTGCTTGAGGTGGCTACTCTAGAATGGCCTCCCGCTCCATTCAGATCCCTTTATAGTATGGCTTCAGCATTTCAATGTCCGTCATTCTCGCCTTCCCCTAACTTCTAGTGGTGCCTGGGTGGGTCGTTAGTCGCTTTAGGAGCCAGAGGCCCGGGCTTTCCCCAAAGATAGCCCCTGGTCTTAGACTTCTTCAACAGAAGGAGGTCACTGGCTTCTACGATCCCTGGCCGAAGGCCAAGTTGATTATTTCTGACCTTCCACCTCGCACAAGTACTAGAAGGCTGAAACGTTATTTCTATAAGTGGCCGTCATCATACAACTTTCGACCGGAGGACACTGTGTTCTTGCACTAGATCACTCCCGGAACCTACGTGAGCCTCCCTCCGCCTGGCTCATCCCCGGGCTTTCGTGCCGTTGCAGGATACTAATATCACTTCGCCGCGTGGTCTCTAAGTGCTCCTACCGATCTCACCCGAAGATCGAGAAGGTGAAGCGAAGGTCGGGTCAGCGCTCACGCGGCCTATTCCGAGAGCCCATCAGTCCGATATCCCTGCACCGGGTCCGTGCGAGGCCGGCTCGACTTCCTTTCCTGAGATCTTCTCCCCTTTCCGTCATGAAGCCTCCTGTCTCCAAGTCCTCCTCACCTCTCAGTCGTGGTTTCTCCTTACTTCAAGCAAAGCTCGGCACAGAGCTTCAGCCCGCCTCGGGAGGTGTCAGTGAAAGAAGAAGAGGAGCGTGAAGCGAAAGCCTCCGACCTCACTAGAGGGTCGCCCCCGCTCTGCAAGATCCTAAAGGTGGAGCCCTTCCTCGCTCTCTCTGGCCCGCCGTCTGGCCGGAGATTCTTCGGGGGGCGGTTGAGCCCCCTTTAGAGGTTCTTCCTCTTTCGGTTTAGAGTCCCACATCGCGGGGCGATGCGCTCCCTCCTGTAATGCCGGATGAGGTGACAGGGGATCATGATCGCTTGAGGCTGCAGGAGGAGGACTCTCCGCTCTCACGGAGTCGCTGCAGGGTCAAGCTTTCCTCCATCTTTCAATCTGAATTCTCGTGAATGAGGCCCTATCCGTCGAGGAGGCTTTGGCTCTTATGCTTCAGGGAACCGCTTCTGTATGTCCAAGTGTTTTCGTCGATCTTTTTCTTTATTATTTCAAATTTGTATTATCGACTTTTTTGTTTTTCGCAAGTGGCTACTTATGCGAAAGGCTCTGCAAGGTGGGCCACTCTTTACTGAGGCCTGTACCAGGTAAAGCCCATGCATTAAGGTTGCTTCCCGACTGAGAGGTCGACCTTCGCCCAGATAAGGGACTTGACTAAGGAGCTCGTGAAGCACAGGTCCGATCTCAAACAGACGCTTCAGCAGGCGTCGAGGATAAAGAAAGGAGGTCTCGAAGGACGCAAAGGTCGCGGCTGGTCACCAAGACGATATCGCTACCGGCGCAGAGGAGTCGCAGTCAGTCAAGGGTGATCTACGCCAAGATACTCCAGATCGGAGCCGGCTCGCCAAGAGGCTTCGAGGTCGGAACCCGTGAACACTCACTATGGCTCGCAAACTCGATGGACCTCATGAGGTACGAGGCTCCGGCAAACGAGAGGCAAAGTGGATAGCGAAGCTCAAAGACGAGGCCCCGCACCCAATGGGCTTCCAGTGGCTCGCCCAACGTCTGGCCTCTCGAGCTCGACCCGGAGTCTCAACATCCATCTTCACGAGGAGGTGAATGAACCCGTCTTGAGGCCTGAGGCGACAGCGCCGAGAGGCTTCTGGGCCCCCGATCGGGTCCCCTACTGGGTGATCTCTCGGAGTCTTCTGCAGAGGCGCCTCTTCCGCCCCGCATGTCAGGCTCGCCGACTCTCTCTACTCAAAGCAGCCTGAGGCCCTCACTTCGCCAGCCTTGTATTTTAACCTTCAAGTATATCCCCGGCACTGAGCCAGGATTTTGTAGGTCATTTCCCGACTGGATTTTCATCAATACATAAAGATTCACCGATTAATTTCCATCATCCTTTATTGTTTCAGATCTGAGCGGCTCGGGTCCCCGGCCACGAGGTCTCCTCGAGCAGCTTATACCGCAATCCAACCGTCTGCCCCGAGCCAAGACGTCCTCGCCCTTCGGGGCCTCCTCCCCGAGCAGTTATGCTCCTCGCACTGTTACCGGCCTCGAGCCACATGACTCCGCGGCTCTTCGCCTTCCTAAGTCGTTGCTCTCAAAATCAGCTACTAGGCTCCTAGGCACTGAGGCCTTCTTGAGTTATTTAGCTCTACAAGCTGAGCTACGGCCCCCACGCTGGCGCCTTCCCGAGCTATTAGTTTCCTAAAAACCGAAGCATTGCTTCCACGCGCCTTCCCGAGTTACTCTCAAGCCCGCAAGTCGAGCTATCGGGCTCCTCGGCTCTAAGACCCTTTATGAGCGCTTACGCTTCCTAAAACTCGAGCCACGCCGGGCTCCAAGACCCTTCTCGAGAAGTTATGCTTGCACCGAAGCATCGGGCTCGGGAGCCGCATGGCTCCACGGCTCTTCGCCTTCGAGCGCTTATGCTATGCACTGAAGCACGAGCTCCCCGAGCTACATGGCTCCGCGGGCTCTCGGCCTTCCTAAGCTTTATGCTCAAATACGAGCTACCGGGCTCTGAAGCCGCATGGCTCTATGGCTCTTCGCCTTCCCGAGCGCTTACGCCTCGCAACCCGAGCCCATACGGCTTCTTTGCAGGGCTCTTTGGCCTCCGAGCGCTATGTTTAAAAATCGAAGCATCGGGCTCCGAAAATTTCCAAGACCTCTTTTGAGCATATACTCTAAAATCAGCCACGCTCAGCCTATACTTTCGCCACATTTTTCATTTCTTCCCCTGGCAGCTTATGCTCGTAATCGAGCTTACCGGGCTCAGCCATGGCTCGTTGGCTCAAGGCCCCGAGCAGCTATGCTCTAAAACTCGAAGTTACCTGGCCGGCTCTAAGACCAATTTTGAGCAAGCATGTTTCCAAAACTCGAGCCACAGCCCTCGGGCTTTAAGACCTTTTAAATGCTTCGCCTGCTTGGGAAGCGCGTGTGGCTTTAATGCGGATCCCATGGAGGTGGGACGGCGGATTACTTGCGGCTTCCCAGGTGTCTGGCTTCCTTATAAATGTGGTCACTTAGTGGTAGGACTATGCTTTCCAAACTTCGTCATTTCTTTGGCAGAGTCGGAGTCCGCGCATGATGGAGTGTCAAGGTTTGGTCATCACTGCATGGGGTCTGTCCGGTGATCACGGGCCGGCGTTTGGTGTCGATGGTCTACCACTTGTAGGAGTTGTGTTTCCACACAGTTCTCGGATTGGGGTTGTGTTGTTCTTCGGGTTTTGGCCTTTTTCGGATTAATCACGTCTCGCAGGGCGTTGTATTTGTTTGGTGAGTTCTTTCATTTCTTTCCAGCAGCGTTGGTTGGTGATACGGAGGGCGCTCCACCTCGGCAGGTGTTGTCATGCGGTTTCTAGCATGCCTTGAGGTCGGTGCATTCACGTTGCCTCGCGGTCTTGCATCCCTTGGAGGATTAGGCGTGGCTCATAGCTTGTGTTACGAGTTGATACCGTCGATCAACGAGATATCAGCTTTATTTGTAAAGGAACTAATGTTCTGAGATGGAGGCGGCCCCGATGATGCTTTTCAACGAGCCCAGGTTGGAGCGTCTTTGGGATTCTTGGCCGTCAGATTGACTCTGGATGTCGGGTTCGCCTGCCAGCAAAGAAACAAAAGGATCGTAGGCTCACTTGATTCTCTCGATACTGAAATCGGGTTCTTTCAGGTGAAGAATATCAGTAGCAGAGATGAGTTTTTGTGCCTTTTTCTGATGAGGTGGCTGGTATTTATAATGGGTCATCGTGATTAGTTTACAGTTGGATGATGATCTGAAATGATAAGCTTTTCTGTTTGGATGATGATACATATTTATAAGATTGGGTGAGAGATTTTTTCTTTTCCTTTATATGCTTAGATTAATGAGGATGGTGTAGGCGATAATTAGGAAATATTCTCTTTACGCAATTGGTGGAGATTAGTATTTTGGCTATCTGAATTAACTTTGATTGCGTGCGTCTTTTGAAGGAGTTGAATTGAGTCGCTGTTTTGGACCTATATTTGGGGATGTCGTGAGGGCCGCTGGTGATGCCCAGGCGCAACTTGTCATATGAGCTGGCCTTTGGCTCGTGTTCTGGGCCTGGGCGCCCATTATTTCAAACCCGATCATTATCTCAAGGCCGCCGCTCCCCGCCTTCAACCTCACCGTCGCCGCCCGCAATCCCAGCAAGAAAATCACCATTTTCTACGACCCCTTCACCGTTTCCGTCTCCTCCAGCGACGTCGTCGTCGCCAACGGATCTTACCCGGCATTCGCCAGCAGCCCCAAAGACTTCAGAGTTCTGAAACCCACCATCTCCGGCCAATCCCGCGACCTTGATGCCGATTCAGTGACTTCCCTGAGATCAAATCTGAAGAAGAAAACTGGGTTGCCTCTGGAATTCCGAATGGACACGAAAGTGAAGATCAAAATGGGAGGTTTAAGAGCAGCAAAGTGGGTGTCAAAGTGACCTGCAATGGCATCCAAGCAGGGCTTCCGAAAGGTAAATCTCCGACTGTTGCTTCAACTTCTAGCTCCAAATGTGAGGTTGATCTGAGAATCAAGATCTGGAAATGGACTTTCTGAAGCTCTGATAATCATAATCAGAACCAAACTCCTTTTTTAGTCACCAATCATCACTCAATCGATTGTTTTTCTTTCTTTTTTTTCTTTTCTGCTTCTGGTTTGAGGAATTGAGATCATCAGTCAAGTAGATTAAAGAAAAAAGAAAAAAGAAGTGTTGAAAGAAGTATAGTAGTTTACCTTTTTTTTTTTTTAATAATTTTGTATTTTTGTGATGTAACTTGTAAGTGATTTTACTCCGATATTTTCCACCATGCCTGCAACTCTCTTCTTCTTCCTGCTCCGGTGTTCATCTTCATGGTATGCAGTCAAATTATTAAATTATAACTATAATTCCAATTTAACATAAATACTTATGTACTTTTTGTTTTAAATAATGTTTTTCATTAAAAAGAAAGAATTTATTTTAACTTAACATGTAAAACTTACACAATTCATAAATTATTTTGCACTCCCAATTTGTTCCAATTTTAAGATCTAGGTTGGATTAAAAAAAATTAATAAACTAACCAACTTCTTATATAGTTTTTATAACAAATTAAATACTAGAAAAATATTTGACAATAAAGGTTTTAAAATAGTGATTCTTAGAAATAGTTATCAATTATGTTTAGAAAACGAAATTTTATTTAAAAACTCAAATTTTCTCTTTGTATATATAAAGGTATTTTACAAATATATTCTTTATATTTCTTGTTATCACTCACAAATATTTAGGAAATAACAATATCTAAATTTATTTTCATGTTTTCTTAATTTTAAAAATAAAATTATGAAATTTTTTTTTACCAAACAAGCTTATTTTCAGCAAAATTTTACCTCGAGTTTACCTTTGTATCAACAAAACTTTAATAGAAAATGAAACACAATTACGGATTGTTCAGTTAAATCCAATCAACTTTGTAAGTTCTTGTTCAATAATTTTCTTTCAAAAAAAAACGGAGCTTTTGATGTATAATAGAAAATATAATATTTATTTATAATTTTTATTTTTACTTGTTAAAATTAAAAAAAATAAGAAAAAAAAAAGACTAGGGTATATTGATGTTTAAATGAATGAAAGATTGACACCTAATATGGGAAGCTTAAATTAATGAGATGGATGAAGCTTAAAAAATGGAGGGGGTTGCATGTGGTTTTTGTGCTTCTAGAATGGAAGTAGTTGGAATTTGTGGGGATTGATTTGTTATGGTGTGGTAAACCTCATTCAACTTTGGTATGGATTAGCTCCTAATCCATTCATTAATTAAGATGTTGTCAATCTCAACCCCATATTTTGGGTGTGGGGTCCGCTTATTAATTGCAGGGGAGGGGAAGCACGCACTAGATCCGTACGCACGTGGACTTGCATTTATTGGGTTCACGAATAATAGGCTTCTCACCAAAATTATTATGGCCTAAGTTATTACTGCGCTTACTTTCCTGGCAGAAAATATTGTAAATTCAACACGACACGATTAACTCGACACGATTAACCGCCGACAAACGGGTTTCGTGAGACCTAAACGGAACAAAGTGTGATAAACGGTCAACCTCGCGCTTAACACGCTTAATAAATCCGGTCGTCGCGGAGATACGCCAACCCGCTTATAACCCGCTTACCCGCTTAACAATCGCTTTCCCACCAGCTGCTTTACTAAATCTTCGGCCGCGACTTCCAGTCATTAAAATTCAACACTACACGATTAACCGACACGATTAACCCACGATTAAACTGGGTTTAAAGTGAGACCCAACGGTCGTGATAAACGGTCAACCCGCTTAACACGCTTAATAAACTGGTCGCGTCGGGCTACTGCTTCACCCGTTACCCGCGAACCCAGAACCGTTTAACCCAACCCAACACGTTTGACACCCCTACTTTCCTCACATGAGGATTTTTTTTTTTTGTTTTTTTGTGTTCCATTGTTCCCTCACCCCTACAAAAATCATTATACTACTCTTTATATTAATAAAATAGTTGGGCTTGAACCCTTCCCTCATTTGATTTCATTCTGTATCTCTTCTAACCCCTTTTCTATTAGCAAAGAGGGATGATTTTTTTAGCCATGCTACATCTTTTTTTATAATTTTATTTTTCAATAAAATGCTTATTCCACATGGATATGAGCTTTTAATTTATTTTTTTGTGATTTTATCACGACTTGTCACAGGCACAAGGTTCTTCTTGGTACGATTTGATTTTTATCGCTTATTATGTGTTCACTAATACTGGTGATACGGACGATGCAGTATTTTTATCGACAATTAAAGACAATGAATAGTGAATCATGGTCATGAGATATTCCGCATCAGAGTAATAGTATACAAGTCATCGTATGATTATCAAATATATGCGCTGAGCCGATTCACTACAAGTATCGACTCAGATGTCACACATCTTCTAAAGCTTCTGAAGAATTCGATTATACTGTTATTATTAGCGTCTTATCACTACTAATCAATAAAATTATCTCTTTCCAAAAAATATATAAAAATAGTTTGGGCTTTGATTGGCTTCCAATGTAATTCACTTGTACATAGTGGATGAGTGGGCCTCAAACTTATAGGCCCATTGGACCAACGACAAGAACACACAAGCCCTTTGAATGCCACAGGCCTGGGCCTAGGCCTGGGAAAAAGTCAATTGGGACATGAATTAAAACGTCCAACCCGGTTTTAGGATAAAGTTAAAATGGGGAAGTCTAGATTCTAGAGAGTAAAGGAAGTGAACAAGGGTGTCTTGGTCATGCTTAACAAGAAAGCAAGGGTGTTGACCCACCACTATGTTATTTTGAGTTTAACTCTCCAAAAGGAGCACAAATGATGGGGGGAAAGAACATGAATCACACACACACATATATATTGGTAGTAGCTAATATGATTCTACCATTAAAAAGGCTAGCTCTTTAATGGTAGAATCATATTAGCTACTACAGGACGTCGTGTGGGTCCTATTCTGCTATCCTTGTTCGAGAAGGTAGAGCTCATATAAAAAGAGGGGGCTTTGTAGAGATATCATTAGCGACTTCCTCCTTTCTTCTAAGTGTTCTTCTATCCATGGTTGGGTAACCCCGATATGTATATTTCCTATTTTATAATGGTAGAATCATATTAGCTACTACCTATATATATATATTCACAAGGCAATAAAAAAAGCTATTAAATTAATTGAAATAAAAAAGTGTGAGCATAAAAGGAATTCAAGCACAAATTGTAGGGCATATCGACGGGAAAGAAATTGCGCGAGTTGAATGGATTAGAGAAGGAAGGGTTCCCCTACAAACCTTTCGATCTAAAAATTGATTATTATTCCTATAGAATCTAACTACATATGGTATTGTGCATCAAAATTTGATATTTGTAGACGAGGAATAAATTAATAAGCCCTTCCTTGTCTTTTCATTCTATCCAGTAATGTAATGAAACATAAAATTACAAATTATTTCATTATTTTTTCTTTTTGTTTTTTTCTCTTCAATCAAAACAAAAATAAACAATTAGAAATTAAATCTATAGTGTTTAATACATATTCGATTGACCATTTGATATAATTGCTATGCTTAGTGTGTGACTCGTTGGTTTTTTGTAGGATTAGGGTTCAAAACAAAAAATAATGGATCGGCAGGAATATTTTTATTCCTTGTCTTCCCTTTATAGTATTTTATGTACCAATGCCACTAGAAATAAAGGAATCTATATCAAAGAAAGGTTTTAACTCATGGCATATTTGTTTTTTGATACAACAAGGGTCGAACATTGGTGAATTAGGTGAAAGTACGAAAAGAGAGGGATTAGAACCCTCGGTAAACAAAAGCCTACATAATAGTTCCAATACTACGCCTTGAACCACTCGGCCTTCTCTCCTACATAATGATTATGACCCAAAAACTGAGTGAATAGCGAGTCATTCATATTAGATTATTGGATAGGTATGACTAATCAATTCTAACTCTAAATAGTTAGTATAAAGAAAACTTTTCATCAAAGAAAGGTTTGTTCTTCAAGGCTCGCAGATAACTAATGAAATTTTTTTGGTCTTTACAAAGTCATAAAACAATATAAAAACACTACAATAAAGATATATATCTATTTAGGTTTGTGAAGACAATGCTCACGTCTTTTTCCTCTTTGGATCACAATTCAATCACATGTAGACTTCTTTTTAAAATATTCACAAAACTAGTATTTTTAATTTTTAAAACCGCATTCATCAACTATGGTTTTAAAATGAAAAAAAGAAATACATAAGCAGATTTCTTTTCGAAATATTCACAAAACCTGTCTTTTTAATTTTTAAATCATAGTTGGTAAATGTGGTTTTAAAAAGCAAAAAGACTTGTTTAATGAATAGTTTGAAAGAAGTCTATATATGTCATTTAAAAAAAATTGAATTACTTTGATATTAAACTCCTTTAACTATAAAAGAAGAGCAAAATATAGTCAAAATTTTCTTAATATATTATATATTTTTAAATTTATTCTTATAAAATAGAGATAAAAAAATAAATAAAATGAGCTTGATTTCAACTCTTTTTTTTTCCCTCAAATTTCCTTTTGAGATTACAAACAGAGCCTTCATGTTGGCTCATATTCTTTTTTCCATTTTTATTAATTATCTCCTTTGTGTGTTATATATATATATATATTATACACTCTCTTTTAAATCATTTCCTTATATTTCAATAAATTGTCACAAAGTATTCATTAATAAAATTTAGAATTTTCAATTGAATTGCAAAAAGGAAAATTCAATTATTATTTTAAATCGAGAAACCTCTCATGTATATTTAATCTTCCATAAACCACTCATGCTTTAAATGGAACTGTATTGTATTCTTTACAATTAAAAGTATCAATTTTATAATTAAAGCACCTAATTTTTTTGAATAACTATCGCTTAAAAAAAAAATGACTAAATATTTTATTTGTTGATTTACTGTTTTTTTATGACAGAGATTTGGCAGCAATTTTCATTTTCTTCCTTACGATGTTGGGTACATATGTTTTTGCGAAATATCAATACAAGAAAGCTCCTCCATTTGCTTTGGACAATATAGCTCTGCGAATCTCCATTTCTTCAACATTTATATATTTCAACGTGGTTAAAGCTAATGAAATCCTTCATCACGATGCAACCTTAGATTCTTGAGTGGAACACTAGTTGTAGCTTATTTGATTCAGATCTTGATTCCATATTTTGGATGGTTACTTCTTGGAATATGGACTATGTTTTAGTGAAGATAGCATATTACTGGATAGACCATGTTACAACTTTCACATATTCCCAAATGAAAACAACAACAACATCAATAGTGAGGAAGAAAGACAAGAGCAGCAATCATCTCCAATTTAGAAAAGGAAAAGTTATGTTTTGTACAAGTTGTCTTTCTTACATGTATTATCTATTTGCCCTACAATATTTTAGAAAGTGATTTTTTTAAGTGTCACAACAAGATAAATAAAGAAAGAAAGAAAATTAGTTACGCTTTATTTTTAATAAAATATATTTTGTGAGTATTAATTGTTCAATATAGGCCCTTCCAAAAAACTAAAATAAGGTATATCCAATTTAACCTTTGAGTTTTTTTCGGTCCACAGGTACCCCGGACTTTAATGCCAAAGCTCATCCATGCCCTACCATCATGGACTTGCACAGATGGACGAACAAGAGCTATCCACATCATGGGCCCATCTTACTTTGTCCATTTGTAACCTCCAATGACGATATCGCATTTAATAAGTTTACTGCACGAAATGTCGTAGACTCAAAGACCGAAAAAAAAATTCGGTGGCTAAATTAGATATACGACTATGTTCGCCGTGATTACTTCCTTATCCCAAAAAAATAAAATAAAGTATAAGCTTTTAGTAATTGCTAATCTTTTCCATTTTCACACAATGGACAACAGTAATTGCTAATCCGGTCTAAACTCGACAGCTTCCTTGAATTCGGCACTTCATGTTGCCAAATGTGGTTGCATAGATATGGCAAGGAAGCTCTTTGATGAAGAGGAACTTGATTGTAAAGATGTGATCACTTGGAACTCTATGATCAGTGCATATTCGAAGCACGGAGAGTGGCCTCAATGTTTTGAGCTGTACAACAAAATGAAGCAATCAGGAGTGAAAGCAGATGGAGTGACCTTTCTCGGGTTATTGACTGCTTGTGTTAATTCAGGTCTTGTAAGAAAAGGGTGGGAGTGTTTGAAGGAGATGAGAGAGTCCTACGGCTACCAACCCAACCAGGAACACTATGGTTGTATGGTGGATCTTCTAGGGCGTGCAGGACGTATCAGTGAAGCTGAAGAGCTTTATAAGAACTATGCCTTTCAAACCTGATGCTCGGGTTTCAAACAAGTTGTTGAGTGCTTGTAAGATGCATCTATAAACAGGATATTGTGTGTTTGCAGCTGAGAAACTAGTAAGTATGGAAACTAAAAAATGCTTGAAATCACATTTTGTTGGCACTAACATATTATGCAGCAGCAGGGAAGTGGGATGGAGTTGCTAAGATGAGGTAGCTTTTAGATAGTGGCTTGAAGAAAACCCCTGGCTGTAGCTAGCTGGAGATCAATGGGCAGGCATGAATTTCAAGTTGTTGATCGATCTCATCCCAACTCAGTCGACATATAGTACTCATCTTAGGGAATGATTTAGGTTTTATTTTATTTTATTACAAGGCATGATTTTAGTTAAAAATCAAAATTTGATGGAATGATTTTGGTACGATTCTAGTGTAAAATCGAAAGTTGAAAGCACTGTTTTAGTGTAAGATTGGAACTTAAAAGCCGCAATTTAGTAATGAAAGGTTGGAAGTGGAACAATTTCAATCCAAAGGAACAATTTAGGACTCAAATTAAGTATATATTTTTATTTTAAAATTGTAGGTAATAATAATAATAATACTATTAGTACTTCAGAAAAGATCGAGGTTCATTGAAACTGAACCCAAACTCGAACCCCTATGGAACACCATAAGCTGCCAAATCATGGCCACGAGGAACACCAGTAGAACTATACTCCGACGACGGCAACGGCCCATATTCAACCATTGTGGTGGATGAAGGCCCGCCCTCCATCATAATCATCATCATAGTCATCTCTTCCAATCGAACCACCCCTTCTTCACGCCTCCAGAGACCCTAAACCGCCCACCCGTCTAACCCCATGCTCTCAATGGCGGCGTCCCACCAAACCCATAGACTCCGACGACCGCCTCCGGTGGCCGCCTCTTCATGCTCCTTCTTCACTTCCAACCTCCCAAGCGCCTCTAGGTACTACTTATGCACGTGCTCATGCAGCACTTCCCCTCGGGAACACGCGCATGTGAGTCTTTCTCCCTCTCAAGAAACCGTTCGATGACGGCGTTGGCGGAGGGGTGGCCGAAAACGAACGCCCTCAAGCCGGGGGAGAAGACAATGACAACGACCTTTGCCACACATAAAATGCGGCCAGCTCACGGCTTTGAAGAGGCCAAGATGACGCTTGAGAAGGTGACCTTTAAAGAGCTTTTCTTCTCGCTTTCTTCATTTCACCTTTCTGTCGCGCAGTGTTTTTCATATTGAGTTTACTTCCACAAATGAGTGTCTCATTCGTGGCTTTAATTGCTCTTTATAATGTGATAAAGGCAATTTTTAACTTTATTAAAAAGATCTTCAAAAAAAAAAGAAGATTTTTTTGATTATTTAAATTTAGAAATAGAATATTTGATATTTCCGTTCCGTGTAATATTAAAAAAAGTCTTTTATCTAGTGAAAAACAAGACTGTGGCCTGATGGACTTCAATGGGATTAAACTTTTCCAACAAGATGAAATTGGATCATTTCAAAGTTGATAGTGTTACAATAATTAATGTCTTGTCAGCATGCTTGAATATAGGGGCTGGCGGATATGGCCGGATGTGAAATTCTTATACTGTTTAATTTTAATTTTAATTTTTTATAAAATTAAAATTAATATATTTTTGAAATAAATAAATAAAAATTTTCTTTAAAATTATTTAATTTTTATTTATATATATTAAAATATAAAATAAATCATTTTTATATCATCGTGATAAACTTACCCAAAAACCCACCAAGACCTAGGTTTGGAAGAACATTATTGAAGTAGAATAAAAAAAAACAATTTATAAAATTTGTAAACATATCAGTGTGATTGGAGAAAGAGCAGGAGGAGGAGACCCTCCCGATTGTCGTCATCCTTTCCGTAATCAGAGATCATTGACCAGAGTTGGGGGGTCTGAAGATAGAAGGGGACTGGTAGTGATGAAAGTGGCCCTCCCCATCCCCAATCCCCATGTCTGTCATATCCTTCAGACATACAACGCAGTAAAATGGTATTTGTGGAGGTTGAACTCGCTTCACATGATCAATCCAAACAGTTTTTGTCGCATCTCACATCAGTTAAGGGAGAAGGTTTCTGACATTTTATAAGTATGAGCTCATCTCAAGCTATTACATCGCTGCTTTTAAAACCGTAGCACTTCGTGACTCAAAACGGATAATATCATTACTACGGATCGATTTTTACAATTTGTAACTTTATTCTTGTATTTTGAAGACACAAATTAACTTTATTATAAAATCGTAATTTGAAAGCAAATTTCAAAATCATAATTAATTCGAAGGCATGATTCTAACAAAAGATCGGAACTTGAAAGGAACTTGAAAGCATGATTTTAGTACAACTTCCGAACATGCATCATTTTAGTAAAAAATAAAAATATTATGGAACCATTTTGACATGATTCTAGCGTAAAATGGATAGTTGAAAGCACGATTTTAGTATAAGATTGGAACATAAAGCCACAATTTTAGTGAAAGATTAGAACTTGATGGAACAATTTTAGCCTTGGATCAAGGCACAATTCTAGTATAGTCCATGAGGAAACCATCGATTTTAGGGCAATATTGTAATTTACATATATTTTTAGTTTGTAATAATAATAATACATGAATATAATATTTATTTATCTTTAATTTGGATTTTTACAAGGGGAAGCTAAAAACCCTAGCCTCTGTTTCTCTGCTAGCCTCTTTCCTTTTAGCAAGGAGGGGTGATTTTTTTTACTATTCTTGGCTTAAAATCACCCACTTACATATCTTTCCAAAAGTTTCTTTATCAATAAATTGCTATTTCACAAAATCTAGGATTTCATTTTTTTTTTCTTCTTGTTTTAGTCATCTTCTTGAATCAACAGAATTATTTTTTCTCTTCAATTTTTTTTTATTTCTTACAATTTTTTTGTCAAGCTTTTATTTAATTATTTGAATTTGTGTTATTTTTATTAATGTATCAAGCCAATAACCTTATGTAACTTATAAGTGATCAAGCCAATCCCCTTATGTAGCATTATGTAAATTGTTAAGTTAATTACTTTAAAACTATTTATTTATTTATTTATTTTTGATATAAACATTTTTCTACTTTACTTACAATGTAGTAAACCGTATCCCTCCCCGCAACTATCTATCACACGAGTATGAGCTTAGACATGATGGACTTTAATTTATTTTATTTTATGTTCATTTCAATTACTTATAAATATTTGTTCGCAGTCTTTCATAATAAGCCTTTATAAATGAAACCTTCATGAGTATAAAATAATTTTTGAAAACCAGAAAAGACAATTCTTTAAGCAAGGAGGGGTGATTTTTTTTGTCATTATTGGCCTGAAATCATCCCTCTACACCTTTTTTCCATATTTTTTTTTTCTCAATAAAGTGGTTCTTCCACAAAAATATAGGTTTTTATATGTTTTTTTTCGTGATTTAATTACTGGTTTACTTTGGTACACTGCGGTGATTGCCGCTTTGTGCGCATATGGTTGTCGTCGTCTTAATGCAATGGGTGGTTGTATCGTCTCAGTAGCATTGGCCGGCTAGCTTCGCTTATTTGCCTGGTCTAACGAAGAAAGATACGATAGCATGCTAAATCAAATCAACGATCATCAGATGCCATGTAACTGAGTCAAAGTTATTATAGCTTATAATAAGAATATCAAACGCCAGACTAACTATCAAATGTATGTTGAGCTCATTTCATTATGTTATTAACTTGGATGTTGTTTCATCTTTTATGGGTTTTAGAGGTTTTGATTGTATATATTTATCGATGTATTGCTAATTGGAATAAATAAAATTATTTATCTCAAAAAAAAAAAAAAAAAACAGAAAAGACACGAAATGGCAAAAAAAAAAAAATATATATATATATATATATATATATATATAGAGAGAGAGAGAGAGAGAGAGAGAGAGAGAGAGAGAGAGAGAGAGAATTATATTTTTACATTAAAAAAATATAAAATTTTAAAAACTCATTATGAATTATGACTATATTAACAACCAATTCTATTCAAACAAGATTTTAAGATGTTATGATGAAGTTTTTTGGTGAACCTTATACGATGAAACTACAAAAATTTAATTTTGTCTTCTCCTCTTTTCTTTAGCAATCAGAATTTATCAAAACTATAGCTCAATTGAGCTTCTCTTGTTAATTAAACACAAACTCATTTTTAATACAAGAACACAAAATTCATAATAATGGATTAAAGTTATGTGTTTAAGATACGATTCTAATAATATGATGCAAATTATAATAGTTTTGTCAATTTTTTTCTTTTTCTGGCATATGATGTTATTAAATTACCTTCCAAGTATCTCTTCTGCATTCGGTCTTTTTACATCACACTAATAAGATGGGGTCAAAGGTGAAGGACGGGCTTACCAGACACATGAACTTCCTACTAAGAGCATCTCCAAAGGGTTCCTCAGATATATCTAATATTCCTCAGATATAGCAAAGCCAAGTGTTAAAACAAGAGTCCAACAAGTTCTTATTTCTTAAATATAAATTATGAGTCGCTTGACTTCCTCACATCTAGAGTCCAATTTCACTTATAGTATTTGTAATTAATGCAATTCAACTTTCCATAATTTATTAATTGTTTCTCTCTCATTTCAATTGAAAAAAAAGCGTTATTCCTTCCTACAATGGTCATATCTTCAAGGATCTCGTTCTTTCTTGTTCTAACTATATATTCATGTTTCATTTTCTTTTCTCTGCAACATGAATTTTCAAGTTGATGGTGATACAAATTTATATACCGGCTCCATAGATAATCCTCAATTCTCAACCCAACTATCAAACTCTGATGATATATCTTATTTCACCAACACTGAAGAAATTCACATCCATTAGTAGAATCCAACCCTAAAAGATCTCGTGGCGGCAATTTTATTATAGAAGAGGATCTTCTCATCGTTTCAGCATGGCTAAATATCAGTTTAGATGTTATGCAAGGAAACGAACAGAAACACAAAACAAATTGAGCACGATTGTGGGAGTATTTCCATAAATGCAAAACATTTGAATCTAATCGTACACAAGTTTCTTTGATAAACTGTTGGTCAACAATTCAATTAGCTACAAATAAATTTTGTGGATGCTATGCTCAAATTGAATCAAGAAACCAAAGTTGCATCAATGAGCAAGACAAGGTATTTATTATTTAACATTGGAATTCATTGGTATTATTGCATACTTTTCTTAGTTTTATGTTTCTTTTCTTTTCCGATTGTTAATGGCAAAGCTCTTATACTAAGAACTAAATAAAGGAATCTTCATTTTCGAAACATTGTTGAATATATCGTGACTTCAAATCGAAATGAAGGAAGATTCCAAAAGAAAAACCGATCAAAAAAGAAAGACAAAAGTCCTACTCCTAATGCTATTTAATCAAGTGAATTTTGAAGATGATAGCATTATGAGTTCTAACTTCAGGACATAGAGTATCCACCTGAAGGAAAGTTCGAAAAGATAGAAAGAAAAGGAAGGGTAAAGATATGGAAAATGACTCAATGGGTTTGTGTGTGAACCTTTTACAAGAAATGAGAGAGGAGAAAAGGCAATTTAATGAAAAGAAATTGCAATTATTTGAGAAGGCATATGTTCAAGGACAAGAGAGACTTGCTTTTGAGCAAGAAAAGTTACGATTAGAACAAATGGAGGATGAAAGGATAACGGCTATAGATATAGCTAGGATGCCTTAAATGCTTGCAAATTTTTACATTCAACGTCAAGAAGAAACCATTGAAAGGAGATCTAAAAATTGAATGATATTTGGCAGCAACTAAATTTGTGCACTGCAAATTTTCTAGATCACGCATACGCTTTTTTACTACAACTAAATTTGTGCATCAGACCCTTGACTAATCATGTCTACGAACAGTGCTTTTTGACTAATAATTACATAGACAACATCAAAACTCTTTTCTAAGTACATCCAAATATCATGCATGTCTTAACTGAAACTCAATATTTCTTCACTAAAACTCAATATTTCTAAGTTCATCCATATAAAAGAGTAAGTGCAGCAAGCAGTTAAAAACAACAAATATGAAGAACACATTCAATTTCAAATGTTTCTTAACTAAAACTTAATATTTCTTCACTGAAACTCAAGAATAAATAAAAAACCATAAAAAAAAAAAAAAAATCTAAACACAATATTTCTTCGTTGAAACTCAAAAATCAATTAACAAGGTATCTATATAAAATAGAACATAAACAGAGGAGCTAATAGTGAGGCAAAATGGATACCAAATAGTATATAAAAAAATTCCCTGAATATCAATCTTGACAAACAAAATTACAATCAGGAGACAAAATATACTATTTATACATAATAACAAAATCTTAATCTAAACAATAGCTTTGAATCACTAGTATTTTACATATGACTCATAATTCTATATATGCTCGATTAGATCTTGTTACAGTTTTGAGAATGAACATCTCTATCCCTAATGTGACGATGACATTGAACAAATTCCAAAAGTTTTGCAATATGCTCATGCGAAATTGATATGTTTGAATGACATCAAATGCATCATAACTATAATCAAAATTTTAAGGTGTCTTTATCTTCTAACAATCATATTTCCAGGCAATATGATGCAAGCTTATAATGTCCTTTAGAGTTTTGTGATGCCAAAACTTGTCGTATTAATTTAACAATTGCAAATCGTGCTTGCAACACTCCAAATGCTCGTTCCACATCTTTTCTTACTGACTCTTGAGCTGCAACAAATTGTTTGTGTTTATTACTCTGTGGATATGGAATTGTTTTAACAAAAGTGGACCACGGAGGATATATAAATTATCAAGAAGGGGTAGTATCCTACTGTATAGTCACCACCATTTATTGAATAGTCATCGGGGTGGAGCTTAGTCTCTGCAGAAGTCTTGTAAATAAAAAGACTGCCTAAAACATTTATAGTTGTGTGATCTGTAATAAAGAATGTACGCTATATCCAAAGATCATATGAAGCTATAGCTTCTAGCACTATTGTGGGTTCACGCACATGGCCAACATACATACCTTTCCAAGCAATTAGACAATTTTTTCCATTTCCAATGCATAGTCAATACTTCCTAACATTCTAGGAAACCCACGACTTTCACCTTCTTTTAACAAACATCGACATCATAATACTTGGAGATCTCAATGCACTTCTCGAAAAATTGAAACTATTATTTCACAAATTTTTTAAGACTTTCAATCGCAGTGCTTTAATAATCCCATACTCATCAACACACCGCAACTCCATATGAAAGAATCCTTAATGCAACAGTGATCTTTTGGAGAGAAGACAAACCTAAAAACCCAAGAACATCCCTTTTTGATGCAGGAGCATCTGTAAACACACTAAACATTGGGAATTCAGCCCTAGTTATTGAAGAATTGGATTGGGGAGGTCAAGACACATTGAATACATGTGAAAACCTGGGACTCCATTCGGGCCTCCTCGAAGGCAAAAACGTGGTCGACTCGACAAACCCTCGATGTGGAGCGCTATATTAATTTTAGAAAGTTTGTCATTTTATTTTAATAAGATTCGCTTTATTTATTTTAGAAAGTCGTTTCTATTTATTTTAGGAAGATTTGGTTTTGTTTATTTTAGAAAGTTTGTTTATTTATTTTAGAAAGTTTTTTGTAGAGTCGTTTTTTGTACTTAGAGTTTCTTTTCCTAGTTAAAGTAGAAGTTGCTTTTTTGATTTAGAAAAGTATGAGGCTATATATACCCCTCATAATGTAGTCTTGAATCGCCATTTAATAATATTTCTTATTCTTTAAGAGTTCTCTTGCTTCTTCTTATCTCTTTAAAGTGGATTCCTGGGTGAGTTTGTGTTCTGTGGCTTCTCATACTAGGTGGATTCCTTGTGGCTAAGTCTTTGTCCATATCAATCAACCTCCGTCCATAGTTGATTGTGGCGCCTTCACTCCATCATCTATCTAGTGGATCGCTTCATTAACCTTAGTAACCACACTTCAGGTAACCTCTACTTTCCATCACCATCTCATCTTTTCTAAATCTTCCATAATCCATATTTTCAAACCTCAACCTAAAACCTTTCCAAATCTTGTTCCATACTACCAAAACCTTTCCTTAAAATACCCTCTTCCCTTTATATACTATAAATTCACCTTTCTTAACTTTAGAAAATCTCAAAATTGGGTTTATAACCTATTTTGACCCAAGAAAAACTACCCCAAACCTAATATTTTGACTTACCTTAAACTGATCATCCATCACTAGCCCCAACCTTGCATCAAAGTGGCATCGTATTCGCGGATCATGGCCGATCATGCAACCAACGTGTGCTGGATGGAGACAAGATCTCTAGATACTACTTGAGTCGCTCACTTAGCCAAGGAGGAAAAAATATGATTTTTATGAAGAGCTTTGCAAATTTTTAACACAACTTGAACGCTTCTCGGGGCACAAGAAAGCTAAAGGTGTTGTATGTACGAGACTATGATTATCATGGAGGATTGCTACTACCAATGAAGATTACTATAAGAGGCATGGTAACTATGATGAATAGATTCAACTTCAAAATTCTAATATCTGCACTGGCGGAAGGATGGATCCCCATGAATTTTTGATTGGCTTAATATGGTGGAGCATGTCTGAGTAATATGATTCCTCGAACGTGATGCGGAAGTTGGTGGCTGCAAAGATGCAAGTAATGCTTCTATTCGTGGAAAACATGAAGAGACAACGTGAAAGAGATGGGTAAAAGAAGATTCAACTGGGAAAGATGAAGAAAGAACTAAAAAGGGAAGTACCTTCCCTTTAACTACCGCCAAGACATCTACCTCGAAATTCGTAACTTTAAGCAAATCGATTTTGAAAGTGGAGGAGACCGGGCTAAGTTTGTAAAACTTGATTATCAAAGGAGACTAAGTAGTGAGGCCGAGGAATATGCATTGTACCACCACCACATCACGTTACTTTCAGATTCAGACGCTGTAATTGGTTTTCAGAACCATAATACTTTCAAGATGTGATGAAACTTGCTTTGAAAGTTGACTAAAAGTATGGAAACTCTACTACAACTAAGAGTGTGGCTAATGAAGGGTTTGTCGAGGGTTCTAATTCTTGGAATCCTAGTGGTACGAAAACTACCCACACTCAAGTAAAGAGTGAAGCACTACAAGAATTGGCTTCTAAGTCAAAGACGTGTTTTAAGTGCCAAGGGTTGGGGCATATTGATTCTGAATGTCCTAACCAAAAAGCGATTGCCTTAATTGAGGAAGATGAAGCCAAGGAAGAAGATGTTGAACAAGTGATCGAATCTAACCATGTCCAAGAAGAGATGAGACAAATCACTACCGTCAAAATCTAGTTGGATGTTGAAGAAGTAGTCGACCCAATCTCATATCCAAGAAGATGAGGTGAAGAGTTCACTACCGCCAAATTTTGATTTAGAAATCAAAGATGTTTCGTATGCTTACTTCACTTTGCTGTCAAGAAACCGAAAGTGAAACGGAATTCTCACTAGAAGCAAAATCGATTATAGAATTTGTTGATGTAATGTCTGAAGAAATACCACACGGTTTTCCACCTATGAGGGGTATTCAACATCAAATAGATCTCATACCAGGTTTGGTTTTTCCTAATAAGCTAGCCTCTATGAAGAGCCCTAAGGAGCATGAAGAGTTTAAAACACAAGTTGATAATTTTCTTGACAAAGGGCTTGTTCAAGAGAGTGAAACTTCCTATGTGGTTCCTACTATGTTGGTGCATGAAAAAGATGGATCTTGAAGTATGTGTTTTGATTACCAAGCTTTCAACAACATTTTTATTCAAGAGGAAGCAAATATTCCAACAAAGGGCAAAGAGTGAACAATATGAAAGACAAGCATAAGGAAGGTTATCGACCGGTATTTGATCCAGAGGATGATCTGATTACACATGATGTGCAGAGGTGTTCCTACTTATCCAAAAAAAAAAAAAAGAGGTGTTCCAAGTTGTGCACAAGAATACGGTTCTTCCAAGATTATTAAGAAGATCATAAAGAATGCTTACAAGGTTAAATTGTCCTATGGATCGCAATATCTTGCCTACATTCAAGTTAAGGATTTGAGGCCTTATCATGGTGAAGACTGAGACAAGTCTTTTTTCCCAACTAGGGGTTTGATGCAGAGCATCTCGTAAACACACACTAAACATTGGGAATTCAGCCTCTGGCTTATTGAAGAATTGGATTGGGAGGTCAAGACGCATTGAATACATGTGAAAATCTCCTTTTGACCTCATTTGGGCCTTGGAAGGCAAAAACGTGGTCGACTTTCGGGACAAACCCCCGACATGTGGAGCCACATATTAATTTTAGAAAGTTTGCTTTATTTATTTTTACTAAGATTTGCTTTATTTATTTTAGAGTTTGTTTTATTTATTTTAGGAAGATTTGCTTTGTTTATTTTAGAAAGTTTTGTTTTATTTATTTTAGAAAGCCTTTTAGAGTTGCTTAGAATTTAGAAAGTTTCTTTTCCTAGTTAAAGTAGAAGTCGTTTTTGATTTAGGAAAGTATGAGGCTATATATACCCCTATAATGTAGCCTTTGACAATCGCCTGTTTAATAATATTTTCTGCATTTCTCTTTTAAGAGTTCTCTCTTGTTCTCTTATCTCGGGTGGATTCCTGGGGACGAGTTCGTACTTCTCATACCTAGTGGGATTCCGTGGCGAGTTCGTCTCGCTTTATCAATCAACCTGTCCATAGTTGATTGTGGCGCCTTCACTCCATCATCTATCTAGTGTGGATCGTTTCATTAACCCGGTAAGTAACCACACTTGTGCAAACTCTACTTTCCATCACCATCTCATCTTTTCTCTAAACTTTCCATAACCATATTTTCAACCTCAACCCAAAACTTTCCAAATCTTGTTCCATACTACCAAAACCTTCCTAAAATACCCCTTTTCCTTTATATACCATAAATCTCACCTTCTTAACTTAGAAAATCTCTAAAATTGGCCCATAACCTATTTTTGACCTGAAGAAAACTAATTCTAAACCCATATTTTGACTTACCTAAACTTCTGGATCATCCATCACGGTCCCAACCTTGCATCACTTTTCTAAACAAAATATGGGTCACGAGTTTCTACAACATATTGAATATGAAGAAAAAGAGATCAATTCATTCGAAACCTCCTTCGAAATAATTTTGGAGAATACACAAGATTTTCTCCAAAATAGTCATGAAAAAGCTTGTGATGCCCATGAACTCTATCACGCCATATATAGGCATGACCATAAACTGAACCACAATGTAATGATGTTCTCCTTTGTTTATTAAGTATCTCTTCTATAACATATATCGTCTTCTCCAAATCGTCATCTGAATAAGAATCTTCGAGAATAATATTGATCAAACCAGTAGAAAGCATGGTGTAGTACAAAGGGAAAGAGAGGGGGCGGGGGGTGTGAGAAGATTTTTTGTTTAGTTTGCACATCATATAAGAAATAACAAAAAAAGAAAGATCTACAACAAAAATGATTGCTTTTGTCCAACTATTGTGAGAACATGAAGAGAAAGAAAACGAGTTTTGTGATTGATGAAACTTAATTTTTTGTAAAAAGATTCAAAGAAAAGATGTCTGTTCAGCCTTCATGACAATAAAAGCAGGCAAAACGATTTGAGAGCGTGATTGATAAAAATACTGATTTGATTTATAAAGAAAGAAGAGGAAAAGTAATGAAATATAGAAAGAGAGAAATATAGTCAAAAAAAAAAGAGGGAATACGATCAAACACAGAGAAAGAAAATGAGGGAAAAAATTATAAATTAATGTTGTATGGGAAATAGAAAAATAAAGATTAAATTTAGAGAGTACATTGGATTTGAATAAAA
This sequence comes from Tetrastigma voinierianum, assembly GCA_016808115.1. Taxonomy (NCBI): domain Eukaryota; kingdom Viridiplantae; phylum Streptophyta; class Magnoliopsida; order Vitales; family Vitaceae; genus Tetrastigma; species Tetrastigma voinierianum. The sequence goes on along the minus strand of JAEQBH010005007.1, from coordinate 36,057 downwards.
TCTTCGTTCTTTATATTTAAAAAACAGTAATGATACTCTTTATTTATACAAATGATTCGTTCTTTATATTTAAAAAACAGTAATGATACTCTTTATTTATACAAATGATGCTCTTTAAAATAAAGAGCACCATTGGGATGCTCTAAACATCACGCTCGCTAAATCTCCTCCAACCTTTTCCTCTGAAATTCAAAAACTTTCCCACCATCCAAACACAGCCGTTCAGCTCCTTCTCCTCTCTCTTAGACCTCTGCACCAAACCACAACTTCTTCAGCAAGTACATGCCAGGTTCATCCTCCATGGCCTCCATCAGAACCCCCTGCTTTCGTCCAAACTCATTGACTGTTATGCCAATCTGGGCCAATCTCTCCCAACAAATTTTCGCTTCTATCAACGACCCAGATTCGGTTGTTCGCAACGCAATCCTCAGAAGCCTTTCAAAGTTTGGTGAATCCAAGAAAGCCCTTTTGGTGTACCAAGAAATGGTTATGAAATGTATGTATCCAGATGAATGTACCTATCCTTTTGTGTTGAATTCCTGTTCTCATCTCTCGGATGTTGAATATGGAAAAAAGGTTCACTGGGCATGTGGTTAAACTGATCGGTGGGTAGTGCTTTGTCGGAAATGTATCGGCGCTGTGGGAATTTGGAACTTGTGAAGGGTGGAGGGAGAAGCTGTTAATGATTTGGCTTATTGGAATTCCTTAATTTTTGAGGCTTATCAAAATGGAAATGCTGAAGAGAGCTTTCGGGTTTTCAAGAGAATGAGGATGGAGAGAACAAAACCGGATTCAGTTACTGTAATCAACTTGTTGAGATCCACCGTGGTTTTGAAGTCATTGAAGGCAGGAAAAGTTATTCACTGTTTGGTTGTTGTAGGCTACCTGTTTGAAAATTGGTCTGTAAATACTGCTCTGTTGAGTATGTATTCTAAATTGGGCAGTTTGGAGCATGCCAGATTGTTGTTCGAGAAAATGCCTCAAAGAGACTGTGTTGTGTGGAATATCATGATATCGGCATATTCTCAAAATGGCTATCCTAAGGGATCCATGGAACTTTTAATCCAGATGAGGAGGTACGGAGTTAGGGCTGATTTGTTTACTTCAATTCCAGAGTTTTGTACCAGAATAGTCCTTTTGAAATAAAAAATCCCAAATATAAGACTGGTTTGTAAAATATGACCGAAGTAGTGCGTGGGAGGGGCTGAGCCGCCTAACGACGGCCTTTAGGATATTCAAAGGCCGGCATTCACAACGCCGGCTATTGAATATCTTAAAGGCCGTCGCTCACAATCGCACACTATCAGCCTTATTTTTTTCTGCATCACTTGTGAACATCTCACTCAATCCAACTTTGTAGATCAAAACGATCGCACTGAATTGAAAAAATGGTGATTTATATATGTTTTTATAAATCATAATTTGGATCAGTGTCCTTCTATCACACCTTTCAAATTTATAACTAAATTAGATGCTAACATTGTATTCTAAACATTAATCATAAAACTCTTAAATTATTTTGTAATTTTATTTCGGGAATTTGACCTATATCAGGTCTGTGGGTCCTAGTTTTATTGGATGAATTACTTTTAATTATCTTCTTAAGAAAAACAAATGGTTCAGATCAATTTTGAAAGTGAAAAATTACGCACGGTACGCACTTATCAATTTGTTAAGCAACTTAAAGTGGGCTACGCCCGTCATGGAAATTGGTTTCTTTAATTGATTAATAATTTAAAAAAATGGGATGAAGATTCAAGAGGATGAAGTGAGATTCGGGGTGAGGGACCAGAATATGTCCAATCTGGGTTTCTAAAGGGGAACTGACTCGATTATCTCAATATATGATGCATTTATGTAGGATTTTTTGTGCAACCAACTTTGTCCAATTCTAAATGCTCATCCATAATCCCCCAGATCACGACCAAGACCCAATATTGAACTTTGGTGCTATGCTTATGTTCCACTATGCCATCTTGGTTGTTGTTTTTGTTTTGTTGAAAATGTACCCAATCACGCATATACCAAAACATTTATGTACCAAAACATTGTATGTACCAAATCATGCATATACCAAAACATTTAAATATATTAAAACATTTTATAGAAATAGTAATATATAAAAATAATATGTATCAATGTGTCCCACATGATGGCGCCTTTATATTTCTCTCTTGGGGACGGCGCCCTAAAATAAACAAAGAGGTCAATTCAACAGGTCCTGTGGAGTCTGAGACGGAGCTGAGGGAGCTGACGGAGCTGAGGGAGCTGATGGAGCCAGGAGCCGATGGTTAAGGTATCCGATGGATGGAGTAGCCGATGTACACCGCCGAGTACGAGGTCGCCTAACCGGAGCTCCACCCCACTCAGTAAGCGTCAACGATGGTATCATCCGTGGAGGCAAATGTATGGATGGGAAATGGTGATCACAATGGATATCTAATGCTACAGGTCATCACGACACCTGATACGATAGATGTGTTCCTGGTGGAGGCGTGGAAGGTGATGTCAATGCGGAGTGGGTATGAAGGTGATGTGTAGGTGTGGGGTATAAACCGCTCCTGGGTGGAGTGGTAAGCATAGGAGGGCATCATAGTGGATAGCCTACCAGTGTACCTACACCACTAACGCCCCGGACTACGACCCGACCCACCATCTCGATCACGACTTCGCGATCAACTCCCCTCTCCCTCTCCCTCCTCTACTCCGAATCGGAAGTCAGATACGCGATGGTGTGGACGACACCGGAGGTCTAATAAATGGCTCATGCGATGTCGAAGCCTCCTGAGTGATGTATGTCGCCATATGATGGTGTAACAATCGAATGGCAATAAGGATGTATGTCGTGATAAAGCACTGGGGTATCGTAACTGGAGCCGACAATAAGTGTCACTATGGCGCGATCTGAGTGAACCAAAGAAAGAATTATAATTACATAATCTATGAATTAAAATTAGGTAATTATAATCTAATAATTAAAATTAGGTAAAATATTTTAGAAACACATGACTGTGAATTTAATTTCAAAAGATCCATACTAATAACAGAGTATTTGAACCTCATGTCATCCCTATGCGTCAGTGGAAGTCATAAAACGCCGTGATACGACGATACCACGCATGTGGAATCATGAAAGTCCATCAAACCCAAAGATAAAGTGGTGATGATCCTAGTCGCCGCGCTTCCATAATGCTATGTGGCGGTGCATGAAAAGTCGCCAATCGCTACCGGTGTCGCCCACGGTATCCATCAGATGCAATCAAGTGTTTCGTAAGAGCAAGCCTGAGGTATCTCCCGCTGTATCCTTAAACCGCCATAGACTCGACGATGCCACTAACGATCTCAAACATATTAGCGGTGACATCGCCCGCCGATCTCCCGATCGCCAAGCAGATATGGGAGCCGGGTCATAACTCTCCCACGCATGGTTGCCATGAGACCTACACACGTGAACACTTTATGTCAATCAATTTTACAGAATATGAATATAATTAATATGTAATTCATATAGTTTTACAACATTAATTCGATCGCGAATTGGCATCCAGCCGATTCAGATAGAGGAGCACACCCGATGGGTTATGCACCCGTTGTCAAAGGTACTCCACCTACACCCGAGCCGGGAAGAGATAGCTCACCGTCTCATCCGAGGATGCTTCAGAACCCATCGCATAAATTTCAGTAGGCCACCATCACCAACATCGACATCAGCCATCATGCAAGGCATGAGCGGGTGGGCGGTGCTAGGATCATCGTGGTGTCGCCTTAAAATCGGTCGCCCGACGTGCAGCCTCTCCCACGGACTATAGCCGAATACAAAATATCGAGAAAGCTGGCAAAACAAGTTTTTATATCAAGGTAAGGAAAAATAATAAATCGTGTCCCTTTACGGGACCCATAATTTAAAGAAAATCGGGCAGAGTCTCCTTTGAGGTACGAGGTCTACCCAAAATACAACATGTGAAAAAATACCGACTAATAAGTCTCAATGACCTTAATAGTCGAATTATGAGTAATAAAGGGCATAAGCATCCCAATTCATCCATATTAATAACAACACACATTCCCGCTTATTGAGACAATTGCACGAGTGTAATACAACCGCTATCACTACGCGCCACGATCCAAGCCGGGCTCCCAAGATAACCCTGTATGTATGTGCTAGTACTGCACCACCCCAACTATATGTCGCAGTTAGCCAATCTCGCAAAGAGCTGAGGAAGCACATGGGAACAATCACACCCTTCTTGTCCGCAAACAAGAAGGATCCGATAAGCGCTAAGATGAACCCACGCGCACAACGCTCTAATGTGACATCATCTGCATCAGGTGGCGGGGTGGATAACTGCAAACATAACCACCGCAAGGAGATAGTGGCTCCTCTGATAGCATCGGCGGGTGGGATGACGCCGAACTCCGCAAGACAACGCCGCCTACATCGAACACACATGTGCCGCTGGATCGCCGGCATGGATAATGGCTGAGGATGGCGACGCCCCAGAAGGTAATCGTCATCTCCCTGGGCTGTGCACATGGAACAGGTCTCGCCCCATCTCGGCAAGGAGCCGATAAGGGCCAATCGGGACGCTGGAGTGTGGGCCCAAACGGTATATACCGTAAAAACCAGACCTAATCACGTATGGCTGGATCCGAATATCCATCCTCCACATAGACATGAAGGCTCTCATCTGCTGTCGAGGGCGGAGGATCTCCTGAAGCTGTAAGCAATGAAACATCCAGAGTTAAAAGTGGTTCTGTATAAATAACATGTTACAACGACTAATAGTAAAATGGTAAATGAACAAATTACGACTGCTCAGATTCACTGCGTGATCGGTGTCCTGTCTCAAGATCAGCGACGTATGTATCCGACGATCCGCATCATGAATCCCCTCAATGCCATGTCTATAATATATAACAAATCGAAGAACAATTGTCAAATATGGTTATCAATATTAATTATAACTACAATTTACAATAAACACGCACATTAAGAATGTGTCATTCATTCAATACAATAAGTTTGATATTAGACAAATATTAAAAGTAACGGGGGCCTCAAGAATAAGAATTAAACGCTAGTACATAAGTCTTATATGTAATCAACTAAAAAAAGATGAGGCCCTCATTTCTACTCAACAAAACAAATTGCTCTTACTTTACATCTATAACTAAACTTGATTTCTACTCTACAAGACCGCGATCAGGACTTCGTTGTTTGTATAGCCTTACATTTTATCTTAGTTTTCCCCTCCCTAACGTCCATTTCATTATGCAAACGGGTTGATTTAGGACGGCCACTGACATGCCGCTTCATTGACGAAGGAGCTACGATCGTTGGACCATCATATAGAGGCCACTCATATTCATTGAATATGGGATAAAAATGTTTGCCTGAAGTGTCATAATAAGATCAAGGTGAGTGTAGTAAATCTTGAACAAATAACCGAAAATCAACACATCGATGTCAAGATGTCGCAATGATATGGCTACGGAATCCATATCGTTGTCTTAACACATGTGCATTTCTCGTCATGTAAGTTCAAGTGATGAATGCGACCACTCCCGGACTTTACGAAATCGCCTTAAGTGATCGTGAAGAACAATTTCCATTGACCCAAATTCCTTTAACCACGAATTCGAATAAGGAGCAGCATCAACATATGGAGTGAATTGCTCATCAGATGCCAATCTAGCAGCACCTTGTTCCCTTGCAACAGCAACTAAGTCGGGAAAATGTCAATTGAACTAATGCAATCATTGCAAGTCGCGACTTTTTAAGCACACCGCAATGTTCGACATATCAAGGTCACATCCCATATCTTCGACCTTCATCATGTGAAAGTGCCCATAACGGAAGAGGGATCGCCCAACCATCAGAGTGCTTCGTGCCGAATTCTACCACCGCAGCCATATGCCTATTCATCTTCCGCAGCTTCGCGTAACACCGCTTCCTCGCATACCAAATTTTCCGCTTTATCCTCAAGCTTGGTCATAAATCGCTTGCAAGATGACGCATGCGCATCCTCGCGGATACGCATATGGTGCATCCCAACGAAGATTTAGGATCGCTCATACGCATAATACCCGGATGTCTTACCGATATAACACAAATCCCTCATCCACAGGTTATTCTATTTCTCGATACATGCCACGAACCATCCCCAACTATCAATATTCTCTCCTTCCGTAATAGCAAATGCCAATGGGAACAACTGATTATTTCCATCACATCCCATAGCAATCAACAATGTCCCTTTATACTCCCCATACAAATGTGTACCATTAATACTAAGTACCGGACGACAATGTGCGAACCCTTCAATAGATGGCTTGAATGCCCAGAACACGCGCTGGAATGTCTCATTGTTTGCCACACTATGAGAGGTGGTTTTCCAAATGACAACACATCCAGGATTGGCTTGTTCTATGGCCAAGAACAAACGTGGGAGATCTGTATATGACTGTGAAAAATCACCAAATAAGCGTCTAAATGCCTTACGCTCTATCCATGCTTTTATATGAAATTTCATACCCCCATTTCTCCATAACGATTGCTTGAATAGCAAATAGGATACATAAATTGTGCCTTTAATGATTGCATGTACGTGAGCGTTAACCAACTTTGAGTCCAAATTTCTGATGATGGTCTCGCCCAAACACCTGATTTACACAAGTATTGGTGGCCCTTTTATATTTGTTGATTACAAATAAGCTACTACCTTCACAACCATGGCACGCAGCCTTCCAAATGACATTGACATTCTACTTCCATATCTTAAGACGAGCAATTTTTCGAGGAGGCAACTACAACAAACTCCCGGGTGTGGATCTAATTGAGTAATCTTGCGTTCTCTTGCAATCTGGATTTAGAATCAAAATCCTGCTCCAACTACAAATTCACCACTCGTATTAACTGCTCCCTCGCCCCCCATGGAGTCCTAAACCACTTGAAGAGCAATATTCATGTTTTCAACATGTTCAAAACAAGGTGTTGGTGGTAGTGATAATCGAATAGGGCCGACTTATCCGTGCCTCATCATCCGCGAGTATTCGACATCACAAGATAATGCATGCGCAGACAACATCCCTCGCTCATCTCCAAACCTCGATTTGTGGTATGGAATGATGATACATGTCCATCACGAATGATGGTACATGTCCACTCCAGCTTGAACATGTAAGTCATCATCATATCCATCATCATCTTCACTGGGATTCATCATTACCTTCTTCATAAGCGCATTTGCATCAACATTCCATATGCTCCTCAGATCTAGTAATCGGATCGCTAAAGCCCACAACCATAGCCTCACTTCACCACCTCAATTTCTGCAACGCCAATACATCGATTCGCTTGTTGGTGTATTCTAACGACCTCAACAAACAATTCACTTCTCGACTTACGCTTGTGTTAACCATGTCTAACATTTGCCGCACAGATTCTGTATTCCATATTGTAAAGGTGCTTGAACCTATTTCCACATTTTAGAGGATACCTACACTTGAGGACTAAGTTGAACTTCCGTTTGTCAAATGGTGTGCTTGAAAATATGATATCACCCAATTGTTCAAACGTGCAATCAACCGGTATTTCCAAAGGCACAATGGAAGCTTTGTTTCCATCATATTTCACATCATTATCAGTCCTCACTATATGTCCATTGTAATAACACATTACGGGAATAGAGGAAATGTATTACAATTGGACTGCTTTCAAATGAAGTAAACAAAATTAAATAATATGAGAGATGATTATCCTTGGTACTTTGTTTATAAATTAAATGGCCTCAATCATGCCTCCCTTTTCCTGACCCATGATTTAATTGAAAATCGTGCAGCCTTCAGACGGAGCTCCCACCTCAAAATACAATTTGTCATAAAAACACAACCAACATGGCTCAATATCATACAATGAATTTTCGTGGTCCAAATTTGAGTCAAAGTGGCCTAAGGGCCTTTCTTCTATAATCAACAATAACAACCACAACAACAACATATATAATTGGTTGCCCACCAACACTCATGTTCAATTTTAACTCTAACTAGAGATATTCAATCTAAGCTCAAAAGGACTTTTATTTTGTTTGAGTTCTTTCGTCTATATTAATCCCTTTAAATAAAATGTATTATGCCAACAAAGTCTCAAACCTGTTAAGACCAGTTGAATATTTAAGGTTTGAACCTCAATTGACATAAACCCAAACATCTAAGATTTATAAAATATTTATAGAACATGGACAAAAATTCAAAACCTATTCGAACTCATTAAATATTTGAGACCTAAGTCTCAAACCTGAAATATGTATAAAAAACTGAATAAATTGAAAACCTATGGAAACACTTCTAAATATTTAGGGCTTTAGCAGGGTTAGTAAAGTTGAATGTGGAACAATTGCCTGATGTAAATAACTAGCAAATCATCTTCTCTTCTACACAATTCATCTTCTTCCATTTAATTCCATACAAATATAGAGCATGATAAATGTACATTATAGGATTAGAATTTAAACCAAAAACAATCTAACTTGTAGGTAAAATGGATGGGGTTTATCTATCTTAACTTAATGTATGGAGTTTGAAAATATAGCCATGCTTGACCAAATTTGTGGTGCTCAGGCCTGAATTTAAAAAAAAAAAAACAGAATTAATACTTCATTTTAATACGGGTGGACTCCTGCTCTGCAACACCACACCATGTACCCTTATTCCCCCATATTGTCAAAACACCCCACATGCAGTTCAGTTCTCTCTCTTATATCATATAGTTTTAATTTCATTATTGAACTAAAACTAACAAAGATATCATATATACCATTATATCGACATCCAATCTCACATAATAATAATAATAATCAATGAAATGAGAAAATAAAAAATACCAAATTGGGCTACTCTCGATTAATCAAAACAAACTGAACCTAAAAGGCAACAAATCAATAGGTTAATCATAGCCTTGCCTCAGCTCTATACAAAATGGTGTTCGCTAATCCCACAAGAATATACCAAATTCTAAAAACCCCAAATGTAAACCAAAAAAAATAATTCTAAACAACAACGAGAACTTATCAGAGAAACAGAAACTCTTCAAAGGAGAGAGCCGAGGAGAGTCAAGTGAAGGTGAGACTGAACCGTAATCCGCCACGAGGTGCCAGTCGAGGTGCCAGGGAGCGGAGCAAGAAAAAGAAGAAAAACGAAGGAGAAATGTGGGGGAAGGGGGAAGGGGGAGAAATGCGGAGATTATAAAGACCCAATAGCCTGCCCGACCGGCCTTGAATATTTTAAAAATTAATAGCTGGTACTGCGAACGCCGGCCTTATATTCGCAGCCATTGCTCAACGCCGCCATCACCCCAACTTTCCATCCGCACTACTTTTGGCATTATTTTGAAACTAAGATCATATTTCGGATTTTTTTCCCTAAATGCATTACTTCCGTACAAAACTCTCAATTCCAGCTATTTCTTCCATTGCAGAACTGAAATGTCTTGAATGGGGAAAACAAATGCATGCCCATGTGATAAGGAATGGTTTAGATTATCTAGTGTCAATTCATAATTCTTTGATTGATATGTATTGTAAATCAAATCAATTAGAAGCCGCACAAAAGTTTTTGATTCAGTGAAAGACAAGACTGTGGATGCCAAATTTTTTATTCTATAGGAGTTGTATTTGGATGCCAAGTATTCAAGTAGGAAGACCTTATCGAATCCAATAAATTCAAAGTCCTTTTTCTTCAATTTCTTTGACTTTTTTTTTTTTTTTTCATAAAAGCAAATTTTGACTGTCATATTTTCTTTTTTCTGTTGGAGTTGTTTTTGGATGCTAAGTAGGCTGACCCGAACAAATAAAAGAAAATGAAAGTGTTTTTCTTTATTACATTCACTTTTCTTTTTAGCAAAAACAAATTATTGATTTGTTTGTGTCATATATTCGTAAAAACAAATGTATGCAGAAGAAATTTTCCAAGAAAAATGGAGACGAGAATGGCCAGGGGCGTTTTGAAAGACAATTTGTTGAATATATACCTTTTAAAATACCTAACTCTCAAAAATATTTTCAAATCTTTGGTACTTCAAGATTGTAGCATAAATTAGCGTAAGATTGTAACTTGATGACAAAATTTATATTTATAAAGCTTGCTTTTAGTTTAAGATAGTAAACTCAAGGCATGATTATAGTGTAGGATCGCAAACGATTTTAGAAAAAGATCAGAATTTGAAGAAAATTTTGTGCATGATTCTAGTGTAAAATCGAACTTTTAAAGCATGATTTCATTATAAGATCCAAACTTTAAGGCATGATTTTAGGTTTTATTTTATTTTATTACAAAGCATGGTTTTAGTTAAAAATCAAAATTTGATGGAATGATTTTGATATGATTATAGTGTAAAATCGAAAGTTGAAGCACTATTTTAGTGTAAGATTGGAACTTAAAAGCCGCGATTTATTAGTTGAAGGTTGGAAGTGGAACAATTTCAGTGCGAAGGAACAATTTCAAGACTCAAATTTAAGTATATATTTTTATTTTAAGATCATAGGTAATAATAATAATAATAAATAAATATAAAATTTATTTATCTTTAATTTGTTCTTTTACATTTTTTTTCTTATGTTTTTATTTAATTATTCAATTTGTAATAATGCCAAACTCTTTATGTAGATTTATGTGAAGGATTAAGTTTATTATTTTAAAATTTATTTATTTATCTTAAATATTTTATGTTTATTACAGTTACTTATAATTATTTATCTACATTTCTTCAAATTAAACCTTTCCTACAAATGAGGATTGCAACCTTCATGAGTATAAAATCTTTATATAGCCAATTTAAGAAACCATGTGACACATAATAATAATAATAATAAAAAGAAATATCAAATAATATTTTACATAAATTAAATTTATATTTTTTTAAAAAATACTAAAATGAAATGAAGCCACGTATCAAGACTTTTGGTGAAAATTGTCCAGAAAATTAGTATTAAAATATTGATTTTTTATAACTTTTGTATTTAAATCATGAAATATAGAAAAGTTAGGATATAAGAATAAAATTCATGAAAGTTACTATAATTAAAAAGCAAATTTTTGGTTGAGATTTAAAATGCAAAAGTAAAGTTCAAGATCTTAATATTAATTTTCCCAACCTTGTTAGGATGAAAGTTTACACCAATATTTTGTCATTTTTTTCTTTTTGGCATTTGATATATATTTTATTTGAATCGACATATGATATTTTTAATTACTGTAAATTTATAAAAAATGTAGGAGCTCAATAGAGCTTCCCTTGCTAATTAAACAATAAACACACAACAATCATTGTAATACATTAAAGTCATCTTCAAGACATGGACACAACTTGGTGATAATGGATTAAAGTTGTATATCTAAGGCAAGATTTTAAGAATTTTTTGTGAACTTGATACCAAGCAAATTACAATAACTTTGACAATTTTTTTTCAGCAAATAATGTTTCTAGAAGCATATTCGATTACAGTTTTCAATTTTTTTTTTCCTGAAAAACAAAAAGAATAAGGAGAACATAAAACACTAAATTTAGAAAAATTCATATCACATAGCAAATTAAGAATAGTTTTTTAAAATAAAAACCAGACACTAATTTACTGTAAATTTACATAAAGAAGACGATGATGACGGCCTCGGCGCTGCATTGAAGAGGCCGGTACGATGCTTGGAGAAGGTGACGTCTAAAGAGTTTTTCTTCTCGATTTTCTTCATTTCGACCGCCCATGCTCGCTTTTTTAGCCATATTAATGTCTACCATTATTGAAGCTCATTTAGACAATGAAGGTCCTATCTATACTTTGATTTCTTTTAAAGTCAAAAAAGCAATTTTACTCTTAGTAAAAAGACTAAGAAAAGATTTTGTTGATTTAAATTTGTGAAATAGAATATTTCTATAATGTAAATAAAGCTACCATATAAATATAATAAAATATAATATCCTAAACAAAATTTCAAAACAATCTACCTAAAAAGTCTCCCAATTAATCACAAGATATTCAAAGATTTTCTGAAAAAATCTATATATATATATATATATATATATATATATATATATATATATATATATATTTGACAACTAAATACTTTGTTAATCCTCAAACTCTCTCCTTACATGTCCGATCTTTTTAAATTTTGAACTCGTATCACTCGACTAAGCATAAGGGACGAAAAATAGAATATATTAATTACTTTTTGACTCAGATATTTTTATTTTTACATATTAGATTTTAATTTAGAATTATAAAATCTTTTTGAATGTTATATTTATATTTTATAATAGAAGCCTAAGGGGATATTTTATTTCCAAATTTACATTTAGAAAAAATTTTAGAATTTTTTATTGAGAACTTTTGGTGACTTGAATGTTTATATAATTTTTAAAAATAAGTACCGTTTGGTTATCATATTTTTGAAAACTATTCTTGAAAACAGTTTTTAAAAACACAGATAACCTTGAAAACTCTTATTTGTTATTTAAATTTAATGTTTTTTTATATTTTTTAGTAAAAAAAAAACTGAAAACGACACATTTTTCTTGTTTTCCTTATTTTTTAGAATAGAAAACAATTTTTAAAAACTGTAAACAAACATGCCTAATTTATGTTTTCAAAACAAAGGTTTCATTAGTGAAAATAAATGTTATTTTTAAGGAAAGAAGCTACTCGAGAAAGTTTATTTATGTTCGTAAAACTTGTTTCTAAAACATGTTTTTACAATATTGAAAATGAATAACAATTTTCAGGAAATAATTATGTTTAGATAAAATATTCCAAAACAGTTTAAGAAATAACTCAAGTAACAAACAAGTAAATGTTGTTTTTATAAAACAAGGAGGGTATTGGAATGGGATATGCCACAGCTCACGTGGCAGTTATGTAAGGGACCCGAACTCGCTCACATGAATGACCCAAGCTCGGCAAGGACTCTCCAAGAATTGTAAACCGTTCACACATACACACACACACACACACACACACACACACACACACACACACACATATATATATATATATATATATATGCGGGTCAGATCCTGAGTAGATTCTTTTCTGCGAGATTGGGCAGATCTTAGCTAGAGGAGAAATAAAATTTGTTATGGAAGGATTTCTCATTCCTTTCCATTGGCACCGTTTGTGGGAAGACTATATCCTACACTTCTCTAAACTACTGTAGAGATGACTGTAAACTTTTTTCCAAAAGAATTCAATGGGAGAGATTCCCCCCTCCTGTTCCGAGTCTACACTTGAACATCGACTACTGTTATGTTGGAAAGAATGCTGAAAGATCAGCAGGAGTCACACCAACAATGGTCGGCTCTTCTTAGCTAGCCACGCCACCTTGCGTGAAGAGAATGCCACTTTACGGAACGTGACCACCCCTCGCCCTGCTAACCCAACTTTGCCATGTAGCCCTGTGTGGTCTGAATCCACAGACAACTATTTTTTATCCCCTCGTCGAGATCATTCCTAAGCCAATAACCCTTGTGTGAACTTTTCTCCCACCCCTTGGAGAAATCTGAATCCCGCATTGTGCGCATTGGACAACATTTCATCATCTTCGTTTGTCCCCACCATCCTAAACCAAGACGCCCCGCCACACTTCGCCTTACCAAAATTTATGTACGATATCTCTTAGGACCCTTTCAATCACCGCACTTCCTCACAATAATGACGCCGCAGACAGAAACGATGTTTCACCGTAAGGTCTTCTTGACCAGCTTGGCCAATCCTACCTTGTCATGGTTCCACCACCTAGCTCCCAACACGATAACCTTTTTCCGACGCCCGTCCTGGTAAAGCTTGTCACTCCGGGCATATGTGTTCGCTCGTATGAAGCAAAGCAACAAATTTTCAAGTCCTGATGGGGAGATCCGAGTCCATCATGACTATGAGGGAAGAGTTTCTGTGGTCAGTGGATCCTCAAAGCTCGATGTCATGAGCCCGTGATACGGCCCACAGGTGAAACAAGCTATTTTCCCGAACACCCAGTTTTTCGATTCACTATCATTGCATCCTCCTACAATTGTTGATGAGATGTTTCAAAGGGGCAACCAGTACGCCATGCTTGAGGACGACATAGTCGCCGCGACCAAATGAACGATCGCAAGTACATTAGAATCTCGATCCTACAGTGGGAAGAAGGGAAAGCGTGGTCGGGACGATCAAGATAAGAGGGGTGTTTAGTTCGTGCTGACTGGGTTTCATGCCTGGCCATCATAATGAGACTAATCATTCGTAACAGCCACCAGAATCGTGCATAAGGAGAACACCAATCGGCATCGCATAAGGCCCATCAGTCCTACCATCTCAACTCCTTCCGATTATCTGGGCCCTTCAGTGGGCTTGGCCTAAGCCTTAGAGGGGTGACCTAGAGGGGAGAGACAAGACCCGATTTTGTGAGTACCGCGGGGACTTCGGGCATCAGACAAACAATTGTTACCAGCTCCGGAGGTTGCTAAACTACTTAGTCAAGAGGGGACATCTGCGAGAGTACATTGAAGAGGCGGTCTCGAATGGTTCGCAAGCCTCGTCATCGATGAGCTCTCACCCTATGATAGACACAATCCTCGCCGGCCCGACGATGCCTAAAACTCGAGGTCTACCATGCTCTGGTGTTTTTGTAGTTGGGGTTAATTACAGTTTTGCCCCGAGTAGCATCCGACCCATTGACGAGGTTATTATCTCATCGAATCTCCTCACAACTATCTATGCCCCCACTGATGCACTTTGTCGAACTTTCTTGTGCGAGGGAGGCACCTAATGAAGCGGATTTCGATTGAGCTTAACAATGCCACAGACCTCCTCTACCTGCCCTCCTTGCTCCGTCTAGGCTATAAGCCCGAAAACCTCCACAATCTTGGAAGGGTGTTGGTCGGTTTTTACAGATCACAGACCAATTCAATGGGAGAAATAGTCATGTTAGTTTCGGTTGGACTTGTCACTGCCTTGGTATTGCTCAAGGTGATTGACGAACCGTCATCCTTTAATGCCATTTTAGGGTGCACTTGGATCCATGCGATGAAGGCATTACCATCCTCGTACCACAAAATGCTAAGTTTCTTGACTCTATAGGGCTAGATCGACATAAGGGGAGACTAACAGCTGCGCACATGCCAGCGAGGTCAAATGAAGAAAAGGAGGATGCACCAACCAAATAGCAATGACAACTCAAGGCCCTCAAAGTCGCGGAGCCTCTCGCAGAATCGCATCCTCTCGTCTCGATCCGTGATTGTGCCCAGTAGGTTAGTCGGGCACTACTCATATAGGAGGTTAGCTTTCTTATCACTCGCAAGAGTTCGATGATATTTTTGTAGATATCTGGCGTCGACATGCCCAACATTTCCTACTATACCAAAGATTACTAACGTGATATTATGCATGCAAGCCAAAGAAGATTTTCATGTGTTCTTATAACTCAATTGCATGATTCACATACCTATTCACTCATATTGCACTAATCCACCATATTATAATGTTTTATAGGACACGGTGATAAAATGAGCAAAAAAGAAGCTAAATAACATGAAGGAAGACCTGAAGCAGAGAAGAAAATGAGGAAGGAAATTAGAGCATCCATGCAAATGACGACACTCCATCGCTGAACAGAGAGCTCTTCTAAACAAAGTGGTGGGAAGTCCTAGTTACGAACCAAGAAGGAAAATACTCACTGGAGTCTCTGCACGTCAAGTACAGGGACCTCTTCACGCGGCGAGGTTAACTCCCTCTCTCTCCTACTATGTAAGTGTGAGTGATGGATCAAAACATCAAATACAAATTTATAGCTTTATTACCCAAGGACTATTATCTAATCCCCAAAGAATAATGCCATGAAACTTGTTTGTTATATTTCTTTGCAATTATAACATTAAAACCCGCTTCCTTAAGAGTAGATAAATCTCTTTCTGGTTTTGATCCCATGATTCCAAGTGTACAGGTCGAACAAGTACAAAGTGGATTTATCCGGGAGACATCCTATTGTAGATCTCAAGTTCCCTAAATCAACCACTTGACTACTCAAGTTCTATACTATTTGCATCATGATTCGTAAATTGATATATCCCTAGCAACCTTTAAATAATGAAAGAATAAAGATATGTAAAACTAAGAACAAAATGAAATAATGTTTACATCTAAAATAAAAACATTAAAGAAATAGACTCCGATCGCTTAGTTTTTAAAGGGAGCATTGAAAATACAACTCGTTAGAAACATCAATTCCCGTGCATAACTCTGTAACTTGCTTCATGAACCTCGTGATGAATCGCTCCAAGGAAGAAGGTAATGCCATGTGGATCTCTCCTTAATGACACATTTCATCATCTAATTCCCCTATTTCTTTCGAATGCAGGATTAGATAACTACTTTTAACTGAAGTTGTCTTGTTCTCGGGTATTTTTCTTTCATCACTTCATACCTGCAATATGGATCAGAACCTTAGCCCCAAAGACATGTGCAAAGTAATGGGTTTGCTACCCATAATCGGCTTCTCATCCTCAAACTGGGAATGGGGCTTCATTCTTTCCTGGATTAGATCCCCATAACACTCGATTGAATCCACTGCTCGAATCGAGGCGAACCTCTACTCATTTTAACTTGATGTCATTCAACTCATTCCTAGCTTCTAGCGAGAAGAAGATTTATCGATTAGGAATTGGCAAAGCCCATTGGGGATCTCAATATTAGGTTTGCATAATTCCTTTGAGAGATTGTTCAATACTCTTAGGAATGCCTTCTCTGCGGTCACTCGCAGGCCCCCGAAATCATAGAAGAATCCACAGATAAACATGATAGACACTAATATTCGATCAGACATAAATAATAAACAAACCAAATATGCATTCGAGGACTAAGTTCAAGTAGGACTGATAAATTTATGCAAAGATAAATTCTAACAATGTGAGTAATTTTAACAAGCTTGGTTTTCAAATTACTCATTACACTAATAGCTCTCCATCAAAAGAACTACTATAACCGAAACCTGGAAGTTCGAGTTCCAAAATTTGTTTGACTTCAAACGAACTGTAGTAATTTGAAGAAAATAACATTCGCATCTCACCTTCAACTTCAACAACTAACATCCAGATTCATAAATTCAACAAATAATCTACTTTAATCTAATCTTAAAATAAGGAATAGAAACAAAGAAAAAGAAACAGAAAATTAAAATACATTAAATCCTTCGCTACCCGCACTTCTCGCTCGAGCCGCCAAGAGCCGCTTCCTTCGTGAGCGCCCGCTATTTATATTCCGAATAATTCCAACCTCGAAGTGCACTTCCTGTGGGTTTCAAAATAATCGCCCATTTGTTTGTTCGCGTCGCGATCACTCTGTCGCGACCTTGACTCGGCTGTCGCGACCTCTCTTCACGTCGCGACTTCACCGCTCCTCGCTTTATGAGCCGCTTTCTGATGTCGCCGCTTTTATTTTGTCGGACTTGTCTTCGCGATCCATGTCGATAACCAAATGATGTCGCGACTTATTCTTGTAACATGTCGCCAATTACTCAAAGGACGCCGCGACCTTCTTATTTTCAATTGATGTCGACCAATCAAGGACGCCATGGCATCTTTTGATTCGTTGTTTGATGTCTCTCATTCCGCTCTAACTGCCGCGAATTCTTATGTTCAGCCTCTTTGAAAATCTTTGTCGCAATCCTATTCAAAGTAGTCACGAATCTCCATGTTCATCGTCTTCACTCTCAGTCGCGACTAAGTGGTGTCGCTACATCATGTCCTGCCATTAATTCGGGTCGCCTGGATTTGAGTTTCGCGACTGTGTTATTCTTCATTACCGCTTAAGGTCGCTGACATCAAGTCCTTTCTTTCAAAATTAGTTAAGACTTCCTTTACTTGAGTAGTTACCGCCTTTGCGGGCTTTGTAGATTGCACCCTTGTCGCGAATTTCATGGTGGTATCGATATCATTTATCTCTTCGTGTCACGACATCGCAATGATGTCGCGACATGAACTTCTTCGTTGATCGCTTTCTTTAACTTCGACTCAAGTCATTCTTTGTCTCAACTTCTTCTTCAAGTCACGACTTCACTTGTTCATTCTTCAGTTTCTTCTTCAAAGCCAAAATTTGTTGATGTCGTGACTGAAATTGTCGAAATCAGCGCCTCGTCGCAACTTAAATTCCGCTTTTGACTTCACTCGCCGCAGGCTGATTTCCTTATGATTTTGGTTAAAATTTGATTTTCTCAGATTTTCCCGCAAATTGGAATTTGAGTCAATTATCGCTTTCTTCGCAGATAATTCATCATTATTCTCATTAGTAAACTCGTAAATGGATTAAAAATCTAATGAGTTTTCGACTCATCAAATTCCCTGTAAACTTAAAATTTTGCTTGTCCCTGCTAGTAAAGAAAAGAATTGTTTTGGCCCTCAAACAACTAAGCTTAGAAAATTTTTAAGGACATTTTTCCGATTTATTCCATGTTTTCTCATTCTACTCCTTCTAATCCTGGAATTAAAAGATATCACTATTATTTCCAAATTTCATTTTGATGCAAGAACAAGGCATAGTGTACTTCTATTACAAAATTTCTCGATAAACTAATGTATTTAAACAGTTTTTATTTAACAAGTCTTTGTTCCTGTGTGTGTGTGTCATCAATTCTTTTCATCTTCATAATAATTGCTAATCTTCCGGGAGTTTTCTTTAGACCGTTTATCAAAGTCCCATATGCTTGTTTTTCATATTGATCTCCACTAATGTAGGTAAATTCAACCTTCAAAATCAATGAGGTCTTTCAGGCTTGTAATTTTGGGCTTAGGTAATTGGGTAGATAATGGAAAAATTTAGGTTGTAAATTACCCAGTTTCCATCTTGTCTCTACATTGCTGCCTCCAATTTTCTTCCTTTTTCTTCTTTGTCTCTTCTCGATTCTCTCGATCTTAGCCTTATCTCTTTGAATTCTTATGGAATTTCAACTTCCTATATGTACTTGATTCAGCATTTCTTGTTTTAACTCCTTTGCTTTTATTTCTCTAAGATTTGGAATAGTGCAATGTTTTGTCTTTAGGCTTATTACTCTTAGAGAACTTTGGGCTAGCAACTCCCATACTAGTCAGTATTAGGGTGCTAGGTGTTAAAACACCTCTACGAGCTTAATTATTCAAGGGAAATAGACCACAAGACAAAATCTATTCCTTATTTCACTACTTTCCGGCTTTCTTTTACTTTCAACCCTTCTTGTCAAAATTTGGAAATATTATTCCCAAACTTGTTTTCTATTTATACTAAACTTTTCCGAACTAGAACTGATAATTTGCCCTTTAATGCAGTTTATCAGTAAGGAAGGGAATTTCTGGCTTTCAATCACTGCTTATTGAAGAAATCAGCTTATTCGCTCAAATCAGAACTAGAGAATATGCTTAAGCATATTTGAGGGTAGGCTTAAAAAGCAATGGGGTCGCCAAGGACGGCTCTATCATTTCCTCGTTGGTTGTTTTCGTACCTAGGATTCACTCAATCAATAATCAAACAAGCTTCAGGACTGGACTTAAACTCGAATTCTAAGATGTTCCTAATTCATGTCAAAAGTTTCATAAGTTTTGTCAATCGATGTGTATTATTTCTTCAAGACTTGTACTTATTCACCGCCTACTTGCATTTTAACCAAGTATTTCGCTCCATCAGCAATAACCAATTTTCCAATTTTTTGCAACTAAACTCGAATTTAAATGCAATAAGAAATACTCCTAATTCCAGTTTCTTTATTAATGCCCTGATTTTGCAATTATTTGTGTTCAAGTTTATCTCCTAGTCAAACTACTTCAACTAGTTCAGATTATGATATTTTAGCATTTTCATTCTTGAACTAAATCCTAATGTTATTTCCTAACAAGTCAAGCAAAAAATCTAACTGCAAGCAAGCAAACATTTCCTTTTCACAAATTCTTGTTTTTGCCCATGATGTGATGCAAAAGTTGAGAACAACAATCAGGAAGAGAGGAAGAGAAGGATAAATCAATGGGAAGGTCTATTTTTTTTCTTTTTGAGGGAGGAGCAAAGATGTTGGGAGGATCCAGATCAAGGGTAGCCAAATTAGATTGAATTGGGAAATTTACTCAAATTTCTTATTCTTGTCATTTTCCCTCTCTATCTGTTCTTCAAGGATCAATTCATTTGTGAGATCAATCTTTTTGTTCAGATCATCTTGTCTCGTGCCCAGTGTGTTCATTGTGCGTTCCATTTCAGTCATGACTTCTAAAATTTGAAAGATTATTGCTGATCAAATCCTAAATTTTCAAGCCGCACTTTTCTTCAAGGCATCTTTATCATCAAGCTCTTCGATCTCTGGCCCTTCATCCTTTCTCGAAACTCTGAACATCGACATGTATAGAACTTGAACCCTTGATCTCGCTCCCTTTAGTCTTGGCTTTATCTGAATCCCTTTCCTTTATGAGTTTTAGGAGTTGAGAATCACGATCATAATTGGATCATTGTGAGAATGATTCATGGCTTAGCTTTAACTTCTTCAAGATCTTGATCTCTTCCTCCATTTCCTTCTTAAATTTTTCCTCTCGATGCCCAGGATCTTTTCATCCGCTCTTCCCTCTCGCTCATCCCTCTCCCCCCCCCCCCCCCTCCTACTTGTTGATCTCTTCTTTTCATATCTCATCTTCATACTTCTTCTCTTCCTCGTTTCATCTCTTCTTCCCATTGTTGATCCCTTCTCTTCAATTCTTTTTCATAAACCTCTTCTCTGAACTTTTGCTGGAGGTTCCATTGCTCTTCTCTTTCTTCCATGCTCTTCTGAATGGAACTGAGCATTTCCATTATTTGATTATTCTCCTGGGCTCCCCTAGAGCTTTCACCAGGTTCTCTGAAATCACTGTTCCTTATGTGGGAGAGTCACAAAGGGTCGAGAAATCTTATCAGCTTCTATCTTCGTTTTCTATCCTCTCGAAACATAAAAGTACTCCTTCTCGATGTGCTTTAGATTTTCTTTCTTGCTCTCGCCACCGTATGGGTGTCTTTCTTCAGATGCATTTTCGCTTTTCATCTCAACTGCTTACTAAGGACCCTTTTCTTTTGATTCGCCCCTTGCTTACTCCCGTCAGGGTGAGTGGTGAAACTCAAAATTTCTTCTTCTTTCTTTCCCAGTTCCCTCTACACCAGCCCTAATACATAGCCTTGTGATGGTTGTTGGGTGAGGGATCAAACCCTTTTGTTACCTTCATGGTACCCTCATTATAGAATTTTCACAACTGCTCCAAAGATCAATCTTGTACCCTTCAAAGATAAAGAGACATAGAGAAGGATTGCTTTTGTTCTCTTACTGTGGCAGACATGCTTGGTGGGGGACTCATACAGAGGCCGTGAAGTAAAACCACACTTTTGCCTCTTCTCACAAATCTCCCGTCAGTGGTCTGCTTCCTCCTTTTCCTTTCTTCCACTTCCCTTACCAATCACAATTTTCTCGCAATCTTCTCTCACTAAGTAGGGGGTTGTTCATCAACTTTGAATTTTGATCCATTCTTCCTCGCCTTCCATTCCATACATTTCATTAATAGTCTTCGCCCATAAGGCACCCAAACTCCCTCCCGACATAAACAGTTCTCCTTCCTCCCAAACTTAGACAGAGTAAAATTCCCTGGACGACCGCATCCGCACTTCGATGTTTCCAAGACCTCCACCCTCGCTTCATTAATTCCTTGAAAGGTGAGATGAGTTGGCTGAAGCTTCTTTCTCCTACAAATCCCTTTCTAGCATAGTGCTTTTTCCAGACGGAGAAAGCTTCTTCTGAGACGAACTCGTCTTCTTCTCCTTCTTGCTGTTTTTCTTTTCCCTTTTTCCTCTGTTGCTTTTGTAACCTAAGCTGAACTTCCTCGGGTTGTTCCGATGGCCTGTGCTCCCTTTCAGGTTCCAAATGAACTTCCCTTCGGTCTCGAAAGTGTACTCTATGATTTCGCCAGATTTGGGATGACGGTTGGTCTGCCATTAGAGAAATTCCAAGGTTTTAGGAAGAAGTTCGACTTAGGTGAATCGAGAACCGTGAGAATATAAGATGAAAGGTTGTATTTGCTTCAAGGAAGGAGATGATAGTGGAGGGAGTTTCTCAACAGTTGCAATTCAACCATTATTATGGGCTCTTTATTACTTCATTTATTTGCGCTTGTCGCGACTTAAATTTTAGGCTGCTATTGTGTGCTATCATTAAATTTAGGGCAAAATTAAACTCGCCTACCGCATATTTTCCTTTTCTTATGTCGCGACTTATTCTGTTCGTCATGGCATAAGTAAACCGTGGAGGACAAGTTATCATCAGTCATGACATCGTATTTTAGGACATATTGGGAGTTGTCGCACTTCACCACTCTTTGAAGGGATTGTTCTTGTCGCGAATTAAATGTTCTCATTACGACTCAATTTCGTCGCGACATGTAACCGGGTCATGACCGTGCCCTTGTTCTTCCTTCAAGATCGACTAAGTTGCGACTCAACTTCGTCGCGACATAAAATCGGTCGCGACTTAGTCTCGCATTACGCCCTAAATTTGATGATCAGACAGTTTTTCACTCCTTATTAATTTGCACATTCTTAGCATCCATTTAATCATTCCCACACAACAATTCAAAAATGTATTCTATTCAATTTTCATAGAATTTATGTAGGGAGAAAAGTACTCCCCTTTTTCGAGTTGCTCTGTCTTGTGAAGTGCTGGAGTAGTCCTGAGTTTGTTCCTTCTCGCCTGAGCCATTTGATTCTTCATCTGCATATTGTAACAATTCCAAAAAGGATTAAATTAATCTAGTACTAACCTAGCAATTTCTAACAAATCATGACTAGAACTAAAAATTTTTCAAAAACGCGTAATAATAATAAAAATTCGAAGTCTATATAAAGAAACTAAAAAATCTATATGGGTTACCTCCCATGAGCTGCTCCGTTTTGAGTCTTTAGCTGGACTAGCTATTTTAAGCTTTCTCTCTCACCTCACCGCCTAGAGTTCTTCCGTTCTTCTCCCCGCGAGATAGTGTTTCCGCTTCGCTCATTAACTTTGAATTCTTCCCCAAAGACGTCCCGAAAGTGTTACCGTCCAAAGATAGTACTTGACACCACTCGTATATGGTCCACTCCATTTTGATTTCACTTCCCGGAAATAATCTTAACTGAGTTAAACAAGAAGACCTCGATCCCCCGTCTCCGAACTCTTCCTCGTAATCCTCGATCATGCCATTTCTTTGTCTTGTCCTTGTATATTCTAGTACACCATAGGCTTCGCCGCTCTTCCATTCATTCAAATGAGAAGTCTCTCTTCCTTTTGCAATTTTGAAATCGTTCAAATTGTTTCACGGCCCACATGGCTTTGTATTCCAAATTTCAAGAGGGAGGTGACATGGTTTTCCAGCACAAGTCCGTATTCGGGGATTCCACCGAGTTTTAAAAGGGCCCCGATGCCCATAATGCATCATCAAGCTTCAAAGACCAATCTTTCCTACTAGAACTCACAGTCTTTTCCAGAATTTTCTTTATTTCTATGTTGGAAATTTTAGCTTGCCCATTTGTTTGAGGATGATAAGCCAAGCTCATAATGTGTTTGATACCATATCTTCTCATGAGTTTGTCAAACACCTTATTTGCAAAATGGCTTCCTCCATCACTAATTATAGTTCCGGGTGTCCCAAATCTGCTAAGAATATTGTAAAACCCCACAATCGTATTACATCATTCTTAGACAAGCTGTCATTTCTAATCTTAATTTTGATACATAATCCACAGCTAGAGTATGTATATATTTCCAAATGAACCGAAAAGCGGCCCCATAAAACTATCATTCCCCATACATCAAACAATTGCAATTCACACTATGATATCTTGCAGGTATCTCATGCCTTTTGGCTCGATATTTCCATTCTTTTGGCATTGATCACACAACTTTACCCATTCAAACAGTCCTTAAAAATCAGAGTCGCAAAACTCGACCTGAGAATTCGTGGTCGTTTTATCTTCCTACAAAGTGTCCTCCATAAGGTGATGCATGACATTCTTGTAAAATCTTTGCTTTGCTCACTTTCCGTACACATCTTATAATCGTATCACTCTTTTAAACAAATATGATCATCCTGCATATAGTTCCTGCTGTCTGGCCCTAACTTTTTCTACCGGTAGCCGACCGTGGGCATAATTCCACAAGCTAAGAAATTCACAATACTAGCATACCAGTGGTGATTGAGCGAGACAACAAATAACCGCCATCTCGGAAAATTTTCTTCCGCTATTTCTCTTCCTTTTTCTTGTACAAGGTGTTCTCTACTTGACAAGTGATCAGCTATCACATTGTCACGTCTTCTTGTCTTTTAATTTCAAATCAAATTCCTTAACAATAATACCCACTGATCAATCTTGGCTTTGTTTCCTTCTTTGCCATAAATATTTAATTGCCGCATGATTAGTGTGTATAACAACATAGGACCCAAAATATATGGCTCGAATTTTTCATATGCAATACTATTGCCAAGATCTCCTTTCGTAGGGTAGAGTAATTTTCTTGCGGTTTCATTAAAGGTTTTGCTAGCATAGTATGGCCTTGAACACTTTTCATATTTCGTCCTTAATACACGATCAGAAAATCACCGCATCACACATGATCTCAAATTCTCTGCTCTAACTGGATTTGCCATGATGGGAGCTTCTCCACTAGTCTGGATTTGATTTCTTCAAATGCTTTCATGATTCATCAAAATAAAACTTACTATCTTTCTCCAAAGAATATGCATAGTGGTTCAGCAATTTTTTGAGAAATCTCCGATAAATCTTCATAAATCCAAGATGTCCTAAGAAACTTCTGATTCTTAATCGTAGTGGTGGCATTTAGTCCTTTATAATTGGAAACCTTTGTTTCGTCTACTTCAAGTCTCCGTCGCAGTAAAACCATGTGCCCCAAGACAATCCCTCTCAACCATAAAATGGCATTTTTCCCAATTCAGAGCTAGCTTCTTTGCTTTACACCTTGAAGTACCGTCTGTGTTATGCAGATTGCTCAAAATCGATCCATAATCGTAAAATCATCCATGAAGATCTTCATAACTTCTTTCTCGCTAGATCGAAATAGACATCATGCATCTTTGGAAGGTATCAGATACGCACCAAAATGGCATTCTTCTAAAAGCAAAAGTAAATTAAATGGGCATGTAAAGTGGTTTTCTCCCCGATCTTCAGTATAGTTATCGTTATCCATAACATCCATCAAGAAACAAAATGTAGGGTGTCCCGCCAACCTATCCAAAGCATTTGATCGATGAAAGGTAGGGGGAAAATGATCCTTCTCGGTCGCAAGATTCACTCGTAGTCGATACAAAACCTCCATCCTCATTGCGCCTTTGTAGGAATAAGTTCATTCTTTTCATTTCGACATAAAGTGGAATCCACCTTTCTCGGGGAACCACATGTACTAGGCTTACCCAAGAACTGTCTAATATAGCATATAAACCCGCATTTAACCATTTCGTAACTTTTCTCGACAACTTTTCATGACTGTTCAATCTTTGATGCTCAATGTGGTTTTTGCATTATATTCCAACAATATTTCAGGTATACAAATAGGATCATACCCTTCGATCTTCAATCACTACAATCGCTTCCTCAGATTTTCTCAAAATTACCAAGAACTTATGTTCTTCTGGGCCTGGCCACGCAATTGATATGATAACTGCTTTTTTCACTTAAAAACTCATATTTCAAATGATCAAGTAAACTCCTTCCAATGTTAACCCTTCCTCGCACTAGTTTCCGCCTCCATGAGTTTGTCAGGCTCGTCAAGCCAATTTCATCTCGACTGCTTTACTTATACTCGAGACTGTTTACTATTAAACACTCCTAAGGCGTAACTCACAATCAAAGCTCTCAAGGTAATTAAAATTCATCTCAATTTCATCACAGTTTTGAATGATACAATCAGAATTCACTTCATCATCGAGAAGGCTATTGCTTCATGTACCACAATTGTCTTCCTCTACATTATTAGGGATGTTCCGCACTTATTAATATTAAACGCACCGCTTCATTCCCAACTCCAGTGTCGGGCCCCACCTTCTCGTACGTCAACATACAGCCTCTCGTTGCTAAGAAAGTTCTTCCCAAAGAACAGAGAGGAACTCGAGGATCTTCTCCCATCCGCATGATAACAAAATCTAATCTGAAATGAATCTCCCAACTCACGAGTACATCTTCCGCACGCCCTCCGGTCAGTAAGTATTGATCCATCGCCCATCTCGTAATGTAATCACGGGCCAAGGTCCCCCAAACTAAGTCTCGTAATAACCGATAGAGGCATCACTTATACTTGCCCGCAGTCACATACAAATTTTCTTAACTCATTTCCTATAGAACAAAGAATAGTGAACGCTAAGGTCTTCTATCTACTGAGAGCCTGCTGGATGTGTCGGCACTACATGAAGCATCTGTTAATCCATACTCTCCTCAGCCTATCTTTCTTTCGCTTCAACACCTCCTTCGCAAATTTTGCATAAAGAGGCATTTGACTCCGATCACCGCGAATGGGATATTTATTTCTATTTTCTTGAAAAGACCCAAGAATTTAGAAAACTCGTCTTCACTCAAGCCCTGAATGGCAATCAGAGGGAGCATAAGCTGGTACTCCCTTTCTTTCTGTCATTTCTTCCTTTCATCCGCTCAATCGTCGTTTCTTCTTCTTTCTTCGCCTCGTCTTTCTCGCCGCCTTCGCTTTATCCTGTCTTCCCCGTTGTCAAGCCAAATCCTTCCACTTCTCAATTGAATTGCCACGCAAAGCCTTTAGGGTTCTTCTAGGTGTCACTAGAATGTTCCTTGTTCCGATTGGGCATATTCAAGGCCAATCGCCTTCTACTTGTGTCTCTAGATTTTTCAAAGGAAGCACTAGCATTCTTCTTAAACATCTGCACGTATTCTGAAAGTTTCCAAGTCGATAGTTTCCCCGTCTCATGGAATTGTAATACTCTTGTTATCCCCCATGAACTGCAGCATTTGCTCCTCAAATGGTTGGGTTCTCCTCTGACCCTGGTATTCATTTCTGCCTCACCTTGTCACCGCTGAACCTTGTGGCTGCTGGATATCCTTGTTGAGGATGTCATCTCGCGAGCCATGTAATGCCCTCCACCATATGAGAGAAATTCTCATGGTTCCTCTACCGGATTGTAGTGTATAAGTGTTAGACTAGCTCGAAATGATAACTTCTTTGCTCGCTCACGCATTTCTAACCTCCTCAAAGACTATAGCACCTTCTTCTGCTGGCACACACGCACATCTTCCTCATCAATTTTCTACTCGCTCCTATTTCATGAGCAAAGGTGCATCTTTCTCTTGTTTGTCCATCCTATGCATTATAAAGATCCAACTTAGCCTCCATGGCTGTTATCTTCGGCTTCGCTCTACGAATTTCTTTCCTCTCGTTACTACCTCTTGAAAACTCGCATGGAGCTTCATATTGCATTTTGCCGTCCTCTATCGATTCTTGCCTCTTCAAAGACTTTTTCATTGAATGCTCCACAACATGAAGCATCGATAATACCCTTTGGATGTATCATTCAAATCGGATACACCATAATCATCTGCATCCATCCGGGTCTTTCAAATCTGTTCCATGCATCAAGCACCCTCTTCAACAATCTTGAATCTTCCCAAGCTTACATATAGGCTCATCTTCCACTTATTGGAATACAATTATCTCTTCGTCTCTCTCGAAGGAGACGGGGAAAGAATCCGCCAAGTAAGCTTCTACCAACTCTTCCCAAGTATCAACATAACCATATGATAATGATTCATACCATGCGGTCATGGTGCCCCAAAGAACATGGAAGAGATGCCGTAGTTTTATCACCGGGTTCACACCGCTCGCCTTCAATCGTATTAGCCATCCCGAGAAATCTTCCTGTGTGCTCATTTGGGTCTTCTTGCGGATGACCACAAGAACCGATGTTGCCGAACCATTGTAATTAAGGCTGGGCTTTAGTTCAAAAATTGTTTGCATCCACCGAGGCTCTACTGCGTAATTCTTCTTGAATAGTTAGGTCCCGTAAACTTCCATTGTGTCGCAATGGGGGTCTTCCGGTCAGTTGTCCTCTGTTCCTCCGTTTGGTCATGTCTCTCTCCGCCATAGCCGCGCTTTCGCTCTTTTGTCTTTCTTAAGCTCCCAGCTGCTCTCTCCAATTTAGTGTCCGCTGAATCAGGTCGATCCCCTGCTTCCTATGCATTAAAGGTTTTCCAAATAAAAGTACTCATATTAATAGATTAGTCAAACCTAACAAATATTTCATGGCTTGTTAAAAATTAGTGACTAATAGTCACGTTGAAAACTATTTTTGTTCTTTTCTAAATGTCCAAATTAGTATTTCCTTCTTTCTCGTCTAATATTGATCTAATTAATTCTTTTCGATCCCTAAGAATCCGCACCAAAACTTGTTAACTCTCTCTCTCCCACTATGTAAGGTGAGTGATGGATCAAATATCGCCACAAATTTATACATATTACCTGCTGACTATTATCTAATCCTCAAAGAATAATGCCATGAAACTTGTTTGTTATATTTCTTTGTAATTATATCGATTAAAACCGTTTCTTAAGAGTAGATAAATTTCTTTTCTCGGTTTTGATCCATGATTCAAGTAAGTGTACAGGTCGAATAAGTAATAAAGTGGATTTAAGTCCAGATCGATCCCACGTAGATCTCAGAATTCTCAATCAACTGTCTCACTACTAAAGTTCTATACTATTTGGACTATGATTTGCAATTGATATATCCCTAGCAACCTTTAAAATAATGAAAGAATAAAGATATGTAAACTAAGAACAAAATGAAATAATGCTTACACTAAAATAAAAAATTAAAGAATGTAATTAATCGCTATAGTTTTTTAAAGGGAGCATTGAAAATACAACCTGCTAGAAATATCACTCTCGCAGACAACTCAGAATCTTTGCTTCATGAACCTCGATGAATCCGGCCCAAGGAAGAAGGTAATGCCATGTGGATCTCTCCTAATGACACATTTCATCATCTAATCTTCCCCGTTTTCTTCGAATGCAGGGGATTAGATAACTACTTTAACTGAAAGGCCTTGTTCGGGTATTTTCTTCAATACTTCACCTGCAACATGGACCGTAAAACCTTAGCCCTAAGACATAGGGCAGTTACAGGTTTACACCATACCGGGTTTCTCATCCTCAAAATTGAATAGTCTATTCTCTTGATTGTCCTTGCTAACACGGGATTGAACTTACTGCTCGAATCGAGGCGAACTCTCTACTCATTTTAATTGATAAGTCATTCAACCCATTCTCGGTTTCAAGTGAGAAGAAGATTTATCGATTAGAATTAAAGCTCCATTAGATCCCTAATATTAGGTTTGCATATCTGAGAGATTGTTCACTCAGAATGCCTTTCTCTGTGTCACTCGTAGGGCCTCCTGAAATCGTAGCATGAAACAATCCTACATGTATAGACACTAATATTTGATCGATAATAACAATAAACAAAACAAACAAGCAGATTTGAGACTGAAGTTCAGTAGACTCTGATAAATTTCTGTAGAAAAGATAAATTCTAACAACAGAGAATTTCAACGGAAGCTGGTTTCAAATTACTTCATTACACTAACTTAGCTCTCTCGATCAAAAGAACTACTGAGTAAATCAAACTCCGAAGTTCGAAAGTTCCAAAATTTGTTTGGACTAAACGAACTGTGCAGTAATTGGAAGAAAATAACATTCTGCATTCAGCTTCAACTCAACAACTAACATCCGCATCTACACCAAATGAAATAACAATCTACTTTAATCTAATCTAAAATAACAGCAAAACAAAGAAAAGGAAACATAAAATTAAAATACACGAGCCTTCTACTACCCGTACTTCCTCGCTCGAGCCGCCAAGAGCCGCTTCCTTCCGTAGGTAGCCGCTATTTATAGGCTCGAGTTTGGCCCTAACTCATGCACTTCCTTGGGTTTCAAAACAACCGGCCCATTTGTTCGTTCTCATGTCACGACGCCCGTGTCGCGACTCACTTGGCTGTCCCGACCTCCTTCACGCCATACCACCGCTCGTTATGAGCTGTTTTGATGTCGCTAAAGCTTTTATTTTGTCGTGACTTGTCTTCAGCATCTCTTGGATCTGATGTCGTGACAGCTAAATGATGTCGCGACCTCTATTCTTTTGTACCGGAGCGTCGCGACCACTAAAGGACGCCGCAATCTTCTCGTTTCAATCGATGTCACACCACCGGCTGACGCCGCGACATCTTCCACATTCGGGGCTATTTGATGTCTCTATCTCTGTTTAACTGCCGCGACTCTATGTTCAAATTCTTTGAAAATCTGTCGTGAACTTCTATTCAAAGTGTCACGACCTCCATGCCCAATGCTAAACTTTCACCCTGCCGCCACTCGGGCGGTGTCGACATCATGTCCGCTTCTTCATTAATTCTCCGTCGTCTGACGGAGTTTCAAGCACCTTGGTGTTATTCTTCACATCGCCAAGGTCGCGACATCAAGTCCTTTCTTTCAAAATTCAGTTGACTTTTACCTGAGAAGGCCGTTTCTTGTGGCTTGTAGACGTTCCTGTCACGACCTCATGGTATCAATGACATCATTTATCTCTTTGGTGTCGCGACATCCCAATGATGTCGCGATTACGAACTCATTTTGATGTTAGCCCAGATCATTCTTGTCTCAACTTCTTTTTCAAGTCACAACTTCACTTGTTCATTCTTCGCTTTCTTCAAAGCCAAATTTGTTGATGTCAGACTTGAAATTGCCTGAACCTGCGCCTCGTCAGCACTAAATTCCGGGGCTTTTGACTTCAATTCTGTTGCAGTTGATTTCTTATGATTTTTGCTAAAATTTGATTTTCTGCTGTATTTTCCTGCAAATTGGAATTTGAGTCAATTATCAGTTTTCTGCAGACAATTCATCATTATTCTCATTATAAACTCAGAAAAATGGATTAAAAATCTAATGAGTTTTTGGACTCATCACGTAGCGAGGGTTTTCATAAACGGCCGAGCATTAAACGACTTGGAATTTTAGGCTAATGATGGGCCCGCTTCCTGAGACATAAAGGAATGTGTATTTTTGGTGGCCATGAGGGAGGAGGTGTGGGGGTTGAGGCGAGCATTCTATGCACGTGAGAAAGAAGGATGAATGTGACAAGAGGGAAGATTGACGAAGATGGATTCCGAGAGATCGTGAAGACGACTTCTTCTGTAGTTCTTTCCCTAATTTATTCTATGTTAAAAATCTTTCAGTATGTAATGAATATCACCATGAACTAACTCTTCCTTCTAGGGTTTTGTCAACCCTAGCCGCACCATTATGGATTAATGTATTAATTTTAGTTTATTTAATATTAGTATGAATTTATATGGTTGCTTTACTCCTGAAATTAATCACATGTTATTGTTTGGCCAATTTTGGCATGCTATTACTAGAGCCTGAGATCGAGAGAAGATGACTCTGTGTGGACATGGTAAAGCAACACTTGGGCAATCGAGGAATAGAGATATCCTGGGTTCCAAGTGTGGCATTAAGGTTTACGCATTTATGCATTTCAGAGTCGAGGGGACGAGGCAGAGATGCAATATACCCCACTGACGAGATAGGCAAATATATCTCGAGAGAGAATATCTTGTAGGCACGATCAACCCGCTAACATAAATCATATGAAGTATTAAATAAATACTCTATCTAGGTTAAAATCCATCAAAGGGTAAGGTGTGACTAGCAAACCCTAGTTTTCACTGTTGTCTTAAATCAATATTTTAATATTAGGTTTGCCTTATATTAGTTAAATTAGTCAAAATTCACTATAAGACTCGATCCAAATATTATCTAGGTTGCTAAGCCAGTATTCAACACGCTTCTTTTCATGGGAACGACACTTGACAAGCCACTATACTATGTGAACTCGACGCGTATACTTGCACGTACGGGCCTACGTTTTTACTCAACTTTTACACACTCATTAAAAGCCCGCTTCACCAATTCAACCTTCGAAGGAGTGCAGTATGCCTATACGAAACCGAGGCTATTTCACCCAAAGACGTCAGAAGTCATAAACAAGAAGTGACAAATCCCTCCGCTGGTTTATCAGAGAGATTCAGTACCCTGAGTGGTTGTCCAATGTCGTGGTCATCCTTAAGAAGAATGGCAAGTGGCGCATGTGCATTGATTATTCTAACCTCAATGATGCTTGCCCGAAGGATACTTTTCCCTTCCCCAATATTGACCAACAGCGACGCGCCAGCCGGGCCATCAACTCCATCATCCTTCCTTGACGTACCTAGCTTACAACTGCATCCCGATGCATCTCCTCGATTTGGCAAACACTACATTCATCACACCCATTGGTATGTATTGCTACAACGTGATGCCTTTTGGCTTGAAGAATGTCGGGGCTATGATGAGTGTCTAAAACGCTCATGGCATACCCACGTCCTTACGACGTTTTAGTTCTATTTTATATATTAATAAGTGCAATTTATTCGTCTTTCAACATTCAACCTTCTGATCCTTTGGCAAAGAAGCACAGATGTAATATGCAGGATTCTTCGTGCTTTATGGAAGCACCACCAAGACAGTTTTAAAGTCGCAAACCCGTGCCAAAGACGTTATGACGGCTCCAAATATAGACATTGCAACGCCGCTGATGTTTGGTCAACAGTGCAAAGTCAGCGAGTGCACCAACGCCGACGCTGCGATGCCACGCATCGCTTTCCGCGATTCTTACATTAGAATTATAAAAAGCACAGGAGACCCAATTTTCGAGTTTATCAAAGAACATACGGACGAGAACGAAAAACGAAGCAAGAGCAACCCGAGAGATCGAAAAGACTAGTGTTTTTGTATTTCTCTTCTCAAAACCATTAATGATTTATAGAACCATGCTTGTATTAAATTTCGATATGTTCTAGAATTATTTCTAGGGTTTTGTTGAATCCCACTTCAGTTGTATGGATTAAGGTTTAAACCTAATATTATTCAGTTTATTTATGATTTATATCAATTTTCTCTATGTCTATGGTTTATTTTCATGGTAATGTCTGGCCAACATTGACATGATCTTGCTGGGTATCCGAGATCGAGCGATAAGGACTCCCAAGGTTATGAGTAGAGCGACCCTTGGTTAATCCACGAATAAAGATAACCTGATTCCGAGTGGTGGCGATTAAGGTTTGGACATTTAAGCGTTTCGGAGTATAGGGTTGGGGCAAAGATGCACCCAACCCTACTGGCGAGATAGGTGGATATACCTCGAGAGAGGGTATCTCGTAGGCACGATCACCCCGTCATCGAGAATTCATCAATAGACTGAATAATAATTCATCTAGGTAATAATCGATCAAATGTGGTAGGGGGAGGCAAAACCCTAGTTTTCACCAAAAGTACTTCAATAAATTAATTAGGATTTAGTTTTAATCCCAAACATTAGTTGGACATTCATTGAGAGTTTAAGTCCAGATAATATCATTGGGCCAATTCCAGTAGTCAACGACTTCTCCTTTGTGGATCACATCCGCATTTCTAGGTACACTATATTACTTCTGATACGACGCACGGTGCACATAAGCGCTTTACCTTAGTTTGTACAAATCACACATCACGCTTTCTCACTTATCAAGTTTGGCGCCATTGTTAGGAGAAGTTTTCGTGTTGGATATGACAATAAATAAGAATTAGATAGTACTCTGGAATTTACTTTACTTTAATTTTTTTTATTTTTATTTTGGCTATATAAGTGCTTGTAATATGGTCTTTGTGTTTGTGCATGTGATTACAGTGAAGGTTATTGTGAATGTATGCTCAGACAGGGTCAAGTTGAACTACCTCCGTTTGATCCTGAACCAGAAAGAACCTTACACTGCTTAATGCCAGAACTAAGAGAAGCACAAAGAAAGAAATCTAGCGTAAACCATGCAATAATGAAGGGCGTGATCGGGGACTAAGAACAAACGAGCCGCAAGGGGGCCGTAATGGGGGAATAATGGTGAACTATACGCCAGGGCCGTTTATATAGCTAGATGATTCGTTTATGTTGCTAGAAGAGTTCGCCTTACCACCTACAAATATGCTCGGGCCCCGCTATGAAGACCACCCATCCGTGCAAACAACTTCGAAATAAAGCAAAGGACCTTGGCGCATGCTTCCAACATTATGTTCACCTGGACACAAGGAGAATCCAAATATGCACCTAACCAACTTCATCGAAGCATGTGACACGATCAAGTATAATGGGGTGATTGAAGAGGCGCTCAGACTGAGATTGTTTCCGCTCTCACTAGGTGATAGAACTAAACACTGGTTGACAAGTCAGCCACCAGATTCCATTACTTCATGCAAAAGTTCCTGACAAAGTTCTTCCCGCTTGCGAAAATTGCACAGCTAGTACAAGAGATCAATACTTTTAGACAACTAGAGGGAGAGAACTTGGCCGAAGCATGAGAGAGATTCCATGAACTGTTAAGGAGGTGTCCACACCATAAGCTGACCAAATGGATGTAAGTCCATACCTTCTATAATGGTCTGAGGGATGCGACTAGAAAAGTGATAGATGCCTCCGCAGGAGGTGCATTAATGAAGAAAACTACAGACCAAGCATATGAAATCCTAGAGGATGCTGCAACTAACAACAATCAGTGGCCTAGGGATAAAATTACATCGGTAAAGGCTATGGGAGGCGTAGATAACGAGGTTCTCAGCAATCTGGTTTCTCATGTCGTACAGCTCATTAAATAGCAAGGTACCGTAAATGCCGTTTAGACCAGCTCATAGGAGTTATGCGAATTCTGTGGAGGACATCACATCAGTACGGAATGTCAGTAGGGACAGAAAACAGTAGAGCATGCCCAGTATGTGTCGAGGTTTGATCAGCCACAACAATTGTGGTCAAGATAAGAGCAACAATTATCGAACTCGAATCGTGGCTATGTGGCGTAATAAAGAGTAATCGTAATTCATGGATGTAGGAACAATTCGAACAACATGCCACCACCCCGAGTGAGCGATCCGCCACCAGAGAAAAAAATGGACTTGGAACAAGCCCTTACTCAAATGCTTACTTCTCATACCGCCTTCATGAATGAGACAAAGACGAATATGTAAAACCAGGCCACCCAGTTGAACAATCAAGCAGTACAGTTGAGAAACTTGCAGGTGCAAATGGGGTAAATGGCTAATATACTTACTGAGAGGCAGCAAGGTTCCTTGCCAAGCAATTCAGAGAAAAACCCTAGGGGTGATGGTAGGGAACATGTTAAGGCTATCACATTAAGAAGTGGTAGAGAGCTAGCTACACGGGGGCCACCACAAGTAGTAAGAGAAGAAGGAATTGAGGTAGTGGAACAGTTTAGGTTGGAAGATTAGAGGCCAGGGGAGTAGCCCCAAGAGGAGAAGCCAGTAGAGAAACTAGATGGGAAGAAAGAAGTTGAGAAACAGGTAGCTACAGCTGAGCCCAATGCACCAATACCATATCCCCAGTGGTTGAGGCAGAATAACCTGGATAAGTAGTTTACTAAATTCATGGAAGTGTTTAAGAAACCGCATATCAATATTCCATTTGTAGATGCTAGAAGATGTTTAGCACACAATTACAAAGATATACTTTCCAGAGTTAAGGTTACTTAATTTGAGATGTTGAATCTTACTCAAGAGCTAAATATATACTTCAAAGGAGTCAGAAGTCAAGGATCCGTGCAGGCTTTTGATAACTTCAGAAGATAGGGAACTCTGATTTTGAGAGAGCCCGTACTCGGGATCCAGATAACCTCATGCCTTTATCCATTTTCAAACAACTAGGTTTAGGTGAAGCTAGACCTACTACAATTACACTACAACTGGTAGATAGATCATTGAAACATCCTCGAGGAGTGATAGAGGATGTGCTAGTAAAGGTAGATAAGTTTATCTTCCTAACTGACTTCATAGTGTTAGACATGGAGGAAGATAAAGAGATACCCATCATACTGGGCATACCATTTCTAGCAACTGTCAGGGCTATGATTGATGCGTATGGAGAGTCGAAACTAAGAG